>JAUJYZ010000880.1:0-38043 GCA_033675265.1 Actinostola sp. cb2023
CTTGAAGGCATATAGTATCATATAGAATGTTTAATAATCCAAAACATCAAAAAATTTCCATACTCCCGAGGCCTTGAAAGTTATTTTTCAAAACTTCAGTTCAAAGGTCAAGTATGATGTCACCATGGTTACCATATTAGTAAAAATTAACAAAGTGTTTGTCTTAATGATGTGTCCTTAACTGTAGTCTCTACAGTGAAATTAGATGATATTACAGCCGTTCTAAGCTTTTATGGGCGTGGTCGTCTTGGACCCGTGCCTTAATGCCCCTGAGAATAACTATGATATAACGCGCGCTCCGATTGGCCAAAGGATGCGTTGCGTATGCCGCGTGTTTTATGAGATCACACAGCACGCGCGCGCAGATATTCAAACATTTTTTTAAGGAACAAAATTGAAAACTTGCCTTAAAATCATAATTGTATTTTATAAAAGACAAAGTAAACTCGGCAGCTGTGTTCTATCGAGTTTTAGTAGAAACCAACTAGCATACTATCACGAATCCTGCAATCTGATTGGCTAACGTACTCACTATCTATTTAACAATTAGACAGCGAGTCCGAGTTGGCTATGAGCGGATAGTCAACGAGGCTCCTGCCGAGTTGACTATCTTAGCTCATAGACAACGAGGGCGAGTTGTCTAATTGTTTTAGTATAAACAAACTAGCATACTTAATTCTATACCAATATATCTTGTTTAATTTGCATAAGTAAGAAGAATAAGAATTTATGCTAGTCATAAGTACACATTTGGCTGAACTAAATCGAGCTGTTTAGGCCATCAACAAATGGCAAACTAAACCAGAAAAGTTGGTTCTTTTGTTGAAAAACTTTCATAAATCAAATAACAAATGAACAAAACACGAGTCGAGAGTGGTGTAGCCTTCGTTTATTACCTTTATCACTATCAGTACTCCCTTTGACTTTGTCTTCGGTAAAGTTGAAAACTAGATCGGCCCGAAAAATCTTCCTGAACTTTGACGATCGTTTCTCGTTCAGTTTCTGCAGTGTCAGCCAAAGAAAACTTGCTTGAATTGTCAATGAGATGTCTATATTTATGTGCTAATTCCATTTCTTGTTCTTGAGATTTGTTTATCGGTCTATTTTAGTTCTTTTTAGCGAGAAAACAACTATCGGGACAAGACGTTTGTCCGCCATCCGTCGGTGCTTCATCGCCGTTCACGACATTGGTTACCATGGTGATTCGCTACTAGGGGACTATCACTATTAGACCCCTAGTAGCGTAGCCAATCAGATTGCAGGATATGTGATAGACCACTAGTTTGTTTATACTAATGAGTGATAGATAGTGAGTAGCGAAAAAGCCAGGCGTTTTGAACAAAAATATAGCGAAAAATCACTAAATATTGGTATAAATTCGAAGGTAATGTGCTAGTTGGTTTGTACTAAAACAATTAGATTACTCGTTCCCGTTTTCTATGAGTTCAAATAGTCAACTCGACGATACTCACCTCGTTGACTATTGACTCATAGAAAACGAGAACGAGTAGTCTAATTGTTAAATAGAAGAACTTGGGAATTGAAAGAAGATGCGAGAAGTGCGAGTCTTCTTCCAATTCCCGCGTGCTTCTGTTTAACAATTAGTAAGACTACGAGTTCGAGTCAATAGTCAACGAATAGCGACTACCTGTGGCTAGCCTTGCAACATCCAATAATACTCACTATCACGATGTTGTTTCTGCATTTGGACAGCAGTTTACGCAGTCTTCTTGCAGATAACGTTTTCACGCGGAAAACATCTTTCAACTGAACATCAACACGACTTGTCTTTGTATTTTTTGGTTGTTTGAAAGTAGGGCACGTTTTTGTACATCCCTTCAGAGGACGACAGCTACAATGTCCCATTCCAGCATCTACACATTCTTGTTTCACAAACTGTTTTCTGAAGTTATTTTGACGGTCAAAAATATTTCCACAACAATGGCTGCATGGCAGACAACTACTATCGTCCGCGGTGTAGAACCTGATTGACATGCAAGAGATGGAACAAGACACACATAAAAACACTGGTAAAAAGGTGAGCATGAGAAAAACACAAAATTCACAAACAAATTAATAAATAAATAATCGATGATGTTATTTTAGCAACATAGTCTCTCATATATAGTCTGTCATAGTCTGTCATAGTCTGTCATAGTCTGTCATAGTCTGTCATAGTCTGTCATAGTCTGTCATAGTCTCTCATAGTCTCTCATAGTCTCTCTCATAGTCTCTCATAGTCTCTCATAGTCTCTCATAGTCTCTCATAGTCTCTCATAGTCTCTCATAGTCTGTCATAGTCTGTCATAGTCTGTCATAGTCTCTCATAGTCTCTCATAGTCTCTCATAGTCTGTCATATATAGTCTGTCATAGTCTGTCATAGTCTGTCATAGTCTGTCATAGTCTGTCATAGTCTGTCATAGTCTGTCATAGTCTGTCATAGTCTGTCATAGTCTGTCATAGTCTGTCATAGTCTGTCATAGTCTGTCATAGTCTGTCATAGTCTGTCATAGTCTGTCATAGTCTCTCATAGTCTCTCATAGTCTCTCATAGTCTGTCATAGTCTGTCATAGTCTGTCATATATAGTCTGTCATAGTCTGTCATAGTCTGTCATAGTCTGTCATATAGTCTGTCATAGTCTGTCATAGTCTGTCATAGTCTGTCATAGTCTCTCATAGTCTGTCATAGTCTCTCATAGTCTCTCATATATAGTCTGTCATAGTCTGTCATAGTCTGTCATAGTCTGTCATAGTCTGTCATAGTCTCTCATAGTCTCTCATATATAGTCTGTCATAGTCTGTCATAGTCTGTCATAGTCTGTCATAGTCTGTCATAGTCTGTCATAGTCTGTCATAGTCTGTCATAGTCTGTCATAGTCTGTCATAGTCTGTCATAGTCTGTCATAGTCTGTCATAGTCTGTCATAGTCTGTCATAGTCTGTCATAGTCTGTCATAGTCTGTCATAGTCTGTCATAGTCTGTCATAGTCTGTCATAGTCTGTCATAGTCTGTCATAGTCTGTCATAGTCTGTCATAGTCTGTCATAGTCTGTCATAGTCTGTCATAGTCTGTCATAGTCTGTCATAGTCTGTCATAGTCTGTCATAGTCTGTCATAGTCATCATAGTCTGTCATAGTCTGTCATAGTCTGTCATAGTCTGTCATAGTCTGTCATAGTCTGTCATATTCTGTCATAGTCTGTCATAGTCTGTCATAGTCTGTCATAGTCTGTCATAGTCTGTCATAGTCTGTCATAGTCTGTCATAGTCTCTCATAGTCTCTCATAGTCTGTCATAGTCTCTCATAGTCTCTCATAGTCTGTCATAGTCTCTCATAGTCTGTCATAGTCTCTCATAGTCTCTCATAGTCTCTCAGTAGTCTCTCATAGTCTCTCAAAGTCTGTCATAGTCTGTCATAGTCTGTCATAGTCTGTCATAGTCTGTCATAGTCTGTCATAGTCTGTCATAGTCTCTCAGTAGTCTCTCATAGTCTCTCAAAGTCTCTCATAGTCTGTCATAGTCTGTCATAGTCTCTCATAGTCTCTCATAGTCTGTCATAGTCTCTCATAGTCTCTCATAGTCTCTCAGTAGTCTCTCATAGTCTCTCATAGTCTCTCATAGTCTCTCATAGTCTGTCATAGTCTCTCATAGTCTCTCATAGTCTCTCATAGTCTCTCAGTAGTCTCTCATAGTCTCTCAAAGTCTCTCATAGTCTGTCATAGTCTCTCATAGTCTCTAGCATAGTCTTTCGGCATAAAAAAGTTGAATGGTGCATGAGTTGTCTCTGCTGCAGGCCATTTAATGGGCGTGCTTGATTCATATGTTTGTGGATTGGAAATAAATCTTATAAAAAATGAATCCTGGTTTAACTACTTTTATATTCCAAGCGTAATGGAAACCATTTTCTTGCCAATATGTTTCTAAAAATAGCCTGATCGTGGAATATGGTGCCTCAGGAGAGTAGAACATGTGGAAACCCCTATTGATGGGCTCCTGGTCTTATTTCTTTCATTCGTTCATATATTTCTCAATCTAACTATCCACCCTTCATTCACTCTCTCATCGCCAAACAGTAAGCTGAAAATAAAACGGCATCCATTTTAAGTCAAAAGTCCTTCGTTCTTCATTCATACCTATTTACTTACCCTTTTTTGCATGTCCCGCATTTAAGGTCATGTGTGGCGTTACATGGATACACCATTACTCTATTCCTTGGACACTCACTGCTACATTCTTGACAAACAATTGATTGTTTACTCTTATACGTGTATTCGTCGCATGGTTGACAACTTGGTCGTGGTTTGTTGATGTTTCCACGATGATCTTGTTGATAACCACAATGGGTCGTGTACATCTGACCCGCGGGACATGCGCGACAAGTGCGGCACTTAGTTTCACCGTTCAGTAAAAACTGGTTCTCTTCACAATCGTCCAGGTTACCGGCCAGAATAGCAAGTACCTACAAACAATAGTTTGTGATTAGACTTGCTTCAGTGATGCTGCATCATTGTTCGGTTGGCTCAGTTGGTTGAGTACCGGTCTATTGTGCGGGAGGTTCGTGGTTCAAGTCCCGACCATTACTCAGGGTCTTTTAAGGTCTAACCATTTGCAGATGTAATTACAAAGGCAGCACCTTCTCCTCATTAATTTTAAATTTACATCTGCAAATGGTTAGACCTTCACGTCTTCTCGGATAAGGACGTTAAACCGTAGGCCCTGTCTCCCGACCCTAATCTAACCTGTTCACGGGGGACATTAAAGAACCTGTTGGACTCTTCGTAAGAGTAGAGGATTGTTACCCGGTTCAACAGCCTACTTCAAATTGGAGGCATAACATACTAACGTACTAACTCCTCATGATTGTAAGCTGCTCGGCTGCCGTAGGCGCCTTTCATATGCAGCCCGAAAAAGTCATCCATCGGTTGCAAAGCGCATTGGAACGAATGTGAAATGCGCTATATAAGAACGACCTTTATTTTTATTTATTATTAAGTCTATGACAGCAAGGGTGTCTGGGAAAGCAGTAGATCACCCACATTTCATGCAAGTACCTAGACTGAGATACGCAAGTTCGATTGTAGTTCGTCGGAATCAAGTCTGGTAAAATGATATGAAAAAATGGTCGAAATCGTCAACCCTTTTACTCGAAAGCCATCCCCCAGGGACGACGCCCCTCTTCCATGTGATCTACGTATCAAAGTTATTTCACTAAAACCCCCAAAAAGGTATTTGGGTGAGGTGCTGAATCAAACCGGCCATACACCTATCCCTTTAGTAACTAACTAGCTGCATAAAGACTACTAGCACCACAACTACAACTAGCACCACAACTACAACTACCACCACAACTACAACTACCACCACAACTACAACTACCATAACTTCAACTACGACCACAAAAACATACAGGTTGTAGTGGTGGTGGTAGTTTTAGTGGTGATGGTTGTTGTAGTGGTGGTAGTTGTAGTGGTGGTAGTTTTAGTGGTGTTGGTTGCTGTAGTGGTGGTAGTTGTAGTGGTGGCAGTTTTAGTGGTGATGGTTGTTGTAGTGGTGGTAGTTGTAGTGGTGGTAGTTGTAGTGGTGGTGGTAGTTGTAGTAGCGGTGGTAGTTTTAGTGGTGATGGTTGTTGTGGTGGTGGTGGTTGTAGTGGTGGTGGTTGTAGTGGTGGTGGTTGTAGTGGTGGTGGTTGTAGTGGTGGTGGTGGTTGTATAGTGGTGGTTGTTGTTGTAGTGGTGGTGGTTGTGGTGGTGGTGGTTGTAGTGGTGGTAGTTGTAGTTGTAGTGGTTATGGTGGTAGTGGTAGTGGTAGTGGTAGTGGTAGTGGTAGTGGTAGTTGTAGTGGTGATGGTTCTAGTGGTGGTAGTTTTAGTGGTAGCAGTTGTAGTGGTGGTAGTGGTGGTGGTGGTAGTTGTAGTGGTGGCAGTTGTAGTAGTGGTAGTTGTGGTGGTGGTAGTTGTAGTTGTAGTGGTGGTAGTTGTAGTGGTGGTAGTTGTAGTTGTAGTGGTAGTAGTTGTAGTTGTAGTTGTAGTGGTGGTAGTGGTAGTGGTGATGGTTGTAGTGGTGATAGACGTAGTTGTAGTGGTGATAGTTGTAGTAGTGGTAGTGGTGATGGTTGTAGTGGTGGTAGTTGTAGTGGTGGTAGTGGTAGTGGTAGTGGTGATGGTTGTAGTGGTGGTAGTTGTAGTGGTGGTAATTGTAGTAGTGGTAGTGGTGGTAGTTGTAGTGGTGGTAGTTGTAGTGGTGGTAATTGTAGTAGTGGTAGTAGTGGTAGTTGTAGTGGTGATGGTTGTAGTGGTGGTAGTGGTGATGGTTGTAGTGGTGGTAGTTGAAGTGGTGGTAGTTGTAGTTGTGGTAATTGTAGTGGTGGTAGTTGTAGTGCAGTGGTAGTTGTAGTGGTGGTAGTTGTATTGGTGGTAGTGTTGATGGTGGTAGTTGTGGTAGTGCTGGTGGTTGTAGTGCTGGTATAGTTGTAGTGCTGGTAGTGCTGGTAGTGCTGGTAATGCTGGTAGTGCTGGTAGTGCTGGTATTGCTGGTAGTTGTAATGCTGGTATAGTTGTAGTGGTGGTGGTGGTGGTGGTAGTTGTAGTGGTGGTAGTGGTAGTGTTGATCGATGGTTGTAGTGGTGGTAGTGGTGGTAGTTCTAGTGATGGTAGTTGTAGTGGTGGTAGTTAAGTAGTTGTGGTGATAGTTGTAGTGGTGGTAGTTGTAGTTGTAGTGGTGGTAGTTGTAGTTGTAGTTGTGGTAGTGGTAGTGGTGATGGCTGTAGTGGTGATAGATGTAGTTGTAGTGGTGATAGTTGTAGTGGTGGTAGTTGTAGTGGTGGTAGTAGTTGTAGTTGTAGTGGTGGTAGTTGTAGTGGTGGTAGTTAAGTAGTTGTGGTGATAGTTGTAGTGGTGGTAGTTGTAGTGGTGGTAGTTGTAGTGGTGGTAGTTGTAGTTGTGTAGTTGTAGTGGTGGTAGTGGTAGTGGTGATGGTTGTAGTGGTGATATACGTAGTTGTAGTGGTGATAGTTGTAGTGGTGGTAGTTGTAGTGGTGGTAGTGGTGATGGTTGTAGTGGTTGTAATGGTGGTAGTTGTAGTGGTTGTAGTTGTAGTTGTAGTGGTGGTAGTGGTAGTGGTGATGGTTGTAGTGGTGGTAGTTGTAGTGGTGGTAGTTGTAGTTGTAGTTGTAGTTGTAGTGGTGGTGGTGGTGGTGCACGTGGTAGTTGTAGTAGTGGTAGCTGTAGTGGTGGTAGTTGTAGTGGTGGTGGTGGTAGTTGTAGTGGTGGTGGTTGTAGTTGTAGTGGTGTTAGTTGTAGTTGTAGTGGTGGTGGTGGTGGTGGCAGGGGCGGATCCAGGTTTTTGTCAAACAGGGGGTTGTGTTGTGGCCGTTGTGTTGTGTGAGCGGCAAAGCCGCGAAGTACTAGGGGGGTGTGGGGGCATGCCCCCCCAGAAAATTTTGAAATCTACAAGCTCTAAAATGCAATTTTTAGAGATCTGGAGTTGTTTTATTAACACAACAAAACTCAATTTTCAGTAAAATTTTGACTTTATTGGACATCCAACAAAGATGCTTGGAATAGTCTTCTTGGGTGAGCTTACAAGTATGAAGGCTTCACATACGTTTTTGACGCTAAAACGGCAGGTTCTTTCTGTTATCAGTCAAAACCGGCCTCGAAGTCGAACGGTCGTGTAAACAGTATGAATGAATTATATTATTCTTACGAGGGAGAGAGCTGAAAGTGCAAGAGAGACCTACGGACAGACATATCTATACAAGCGGTATTAAAAAAATATCCATAGGGGGGGTTGCAACCCCCAGAACCCTCCCCCTGGATCCGCCCCTGGGTGGTGCACGTGGTAGTTGTAGTAGTGGTAGCTGTAGTGGTGGTAGCTGTAGTGGTGGTAGTTGTAGTGGTGGTGGTGCTAGTTGTAGTGGTGCTAGTAGTCTTTGTTCAGCTATAGTTATTACGAGGTCCAACAAGGGATAGGTGTGCGTATGGTTTGACTACACCCATTTTGTATAGAACACTAAGAGTACAGCAAGTCTTAGCCGAACTTTTCAAAACTGATGGCAACAGGGAAGAATCATCACTGTTAGTTATAAAGCGACGTACATTAAACACGGTAGGAGATATCCATATTCGATTACATTTGATACTAGATTACTACTACTACTAATAATAAAAAATAAAAATAATAATAATAAAATAAAATAATAATAATAACTTTTAATTATTATACACGATAAATGGTTAAAGCTACAGCTTGTGTAAAACATCAATGATACTATAAAAGCTATTTGATCTACTTTGTATAATACGCGAGGGTAGTGTTGCCACGTGGGTATTGGGTGTGTCAAACACTATAGAACAAAACGTATTTAAATAAACCAACAGTATAACATATAGACTTGTAAGTAATATAGAAATACTGGTCATCACACAATTGTATGCATAGTATAATATCATGGAAACTCAATGTATAAATACAATAAACCAGTGCTAACCTGTATTAAGAACCAAAGGAACATCATCATGGCGCCGAAACGATCCATTTCACAGCTCACCAGGACGGCTCTGACTTTTTTCCTTTTTTGACTTATCGTTAGCTATCTTAAGGGTAACGAAATTCAAAGATATTTACAGCTTACTTCTAGCTCGTTTATAGTAGTATTTAGCAAGAGAGAAACCAAAGAACCGCGTCTAGTAGTGTCACTGAGTAGTAACTATTAATTATTCATAGAATAGATATTTACTGAAGGGATTGTTATTATATAGCTAATTGCATAATCGTTGTCGGGTTGAAAACCATAAATCATCGAAGCTGAGACCGCAAGGATGGGTGGGAAATCAGTTCATGAGCCACATACATGCAGATATATTCAATGTTCTCGTAGTTTTGAAGGTATTTGAGCTATTTAACTAAGATCCTACAAGTCTGGATAAAAAGGTCGATCGTTTGACGGTGTTATTCGAGAGTTTTAATTACCCAGAATCCTTTTGGACATAGCTTTCATGATTTTCAACCCGACAACGATTATGCAATTAGCTATATATGGACGCGCGCAGATATGAACTTTGACGATAAGTGAAACTAATACTAATCGTTTTAGAAGAAAATGTTACCTCCATGCATAAATCCGTTACATAATAAGGCCAAGGCCATCCCTTGCTCTAATTATATTGATACATGTAGTCGAATCTTTTAGTGGGAGAGGAGTGAAGCAACGTTTAAACGACCACATACATATTCATGGTATGCATGCCAATACTGTGATAACTTGACAAAATATTATGGAAATGTAGTTAGAATTTCTGTACATAAACATTCCGCCAAATAATTCACGTGACAACTACTTTTTATCAGTTATTTTAGTTTGTTTTTAGTATTTCATTTAATTATTTCTTGATAATTTGTTTATTTTTTATAATATGAGCATTGAGATTTATATGTAATGCGCTTTTTCAAGAATTAAATTATTATTATTATTATTATTATAAATATTAAACATTTGTATTATAATTCATGCATATTTAATGTTCGACTCTGTTAATTTCCAACATAATTGTGTATCAATACAAACTAGCAGAGATATTGTGATTGTGACTCGTTTGACTCCCTTATTTTAATTCATGAATTGTTTATTAGACTAATTTCAGTCGTTCAGTCGGAGTAACGAAGAAGTCATCAAAGTCCCCACTCATGCAGCCGTCGTGTAAGGAATGTGAAATGTTTCGGTTGTTGAAGGTTTTCTCCCGTGAACACGATCTGTGACGAATAGATTGATGGTCTTATTTCATTATTGTAATAATAATAATAATAATAATAATAATAATAATAATAATAATAATAATAATAATAATAATAATAATAATAATAATAATAATAATAATAAAAATAATAATAATAATAATAATAATAATAAAAATAATAATAATAATAATAATAATAATAATAATCTTATAAGTAATGATTGTGGGAAATATTGAATAAGAAATATGAGCGATAATAGGTTACGACGTTTCGACATCGTCAGATATCATTATCAAGTAAATGTAAATGTCAGTGTCAATGCTTAAAGTAACGTTCGAAAATATGTACATATATTAAGTTGACTACTAAGGTGACAAGAATGTTAAACAATAATAATAATAATAATAATAATAATAATAATAATTCTTAAAAGGGTAACTTTAGAATTAAGGAGAAAAACTAGTGATATTAAACTACTACGTTTCGATGACATCCTGTCATCATTATCAAGTAAAGTGAGATGAACAGAGAAGTTACGTACGAAATTTACATAATTAACATAAGAATAGTGTTCAATGTTCAATAGTTATAAAAGAGTTCAGTGTTATTTAAACAAATACTTTAGCACGGATGGAATATATCCAATTTCGTACGTAACTTATCAGTGTTACTCATTATTCATCTCACTTTACTTGATAATGATGACAGGATGTCATCGAAACGTAGTAGTCTAATAATAATAATAATAATTAATAATAATAATAATAACAATAATAATACTAATAAAAATAATGATAATAATGACGATAACTGTAATAATAATAATTAAAGTAGTAATAATGATGATGATGATATTGATAATAATAATAATAGCAATAATAATAGCAAATAAAGTAAGAGTTATAATAAAATAATACTAATAATCATAATATCTTATTACACACGTATTCTTTGGGCGTTACAATGTGTTCATGAAATTAGTCTTTAGAAACAAGACATTTTGACAGTAGACATTCTATGGACATTCTATGGACAGGCTGTGTTGTACATTTCTTACAACAAGTTATAAGTTATTCAGTACATACTAATAACTATATAAATATTACAATATACATATTATTAGCTTTTTACTACAGATATTACAATAAAGAATACACAAAATAAATAGATAACTAATGACAAGAAAGAAAGAAAGAAAGAAAGAAAGAAAGAAAGAAAGAAAGAAAGAAAGAAAGAAATTAATTAATTAATTAATTAATTAATTAATTAATTAATAAATAAAGGGGGGATGGAGAAGAGGGAGGAATGGGGAGAAAATGGCCCTTCCTAATTCTCCCCATTCTCTCTCTTCTTTCTTCCGCCGCCCCCTTCTCCCTCCCCTTAGGGCCACGCTACGCAGGCTATTCTAGATACAAATGATACCATTTGAACAAAATACCCGTGGTGCTTTGCAGAGGCTACTCTCAATAAAGAGATCAAATGAGCCAATTATTATTTCCGCTTTCGATTTTCAACAAAATCTTTTTTTATTTTGAAATACGCATAATTTTTAACAACATTAATCGCCTATTAAGAGTTCGATCATTAAAGTCTAATACGTGGAACAAATAGTCCAAACCTTGGACTCGTCCAGAGCGAATTATTTGTTATTGATGCTAAGTTTACTATCACTTTTCTAGATCCAAATCCTCTATGATCACCCAGGCATTTCTCTCAAGTACTTTTCCATCGGTTTTCCTATCTGGTGATGAAGTTCGTAGGCCTCCAGCCATAAGCGACCTTTCATAAACACTTGATACAGTGTATTATCGTCTGTCCAAAGATTCGGTCTGAAATGGCAGATCTTTGTGAGATTGTCCTCGGTGATGCCATAACTGTGATCATTATAATCGAGGTTTCTGCCATTTGACTTCCTCAGTGGATGACTAGAACTGCTTACCACCAAGTCGGGACAGGAATTTGGGAAATCCTTTGCAAGATAAATTTGCAGTGTGTATTGTTTTTCAATATAGAAAACTTAACTGATTGAGTGTTAATGAATGCACGAATAAAAGAATGAATGAATGATTGAACGAACGAATGAATAAATAAATAAATGGATGGGTGAATAAATGAATGAATAAATGGACGGATGAATGAATGAATGAATATATGGATGGATGAATAAATGAATGAATAAATGGATGAATGAATGAATGAATGAATAAATAAATGGATGGATGGATGGATGGATGGATGGATGGATGGATGGATGGATGGATGGATGGATGGATGGATGGATGGATGGATGGATGGACCGATAATGGAGGGAACAAATGAAGGACGGAAGGAAGAAATGGTAGACATTCAGGTGTTATAAAAAGTGTTTATTTCATTCTCACGATGTACATTCGTTTGTATATTCCTCCTTGCTGTGCACAAAAATCTAGATATACATTACTAGCTAGTTTCAGTTAAATAAAACGTACAATCATTATGGAAATAATTGTATGAGTGTTGACAGCTCATAACTGTATAGTATACACTAGATGTAGACAATATTTCATAATGATAAAAATTGTTGTGTATTTGGTTTTGAAATTATTTATTTTAAATGCATTGCCGTAGCTATACATCCGGGCGAGTCACTTTGAGGAAATTTCTCAGTCAAACAACAGCTGATTTGTGTCATGGTAGACTTAGCAACGGTCTTGTAAGAAACTAGAAAGTGAGTTGAGTGCTTGTTTTTACGTGGACTAGTCAATTATTATTAATTCTAATATATTTTCTGTATTCAGATATTTCGAGTGAATATTTACTTTCCCCAGCACAAATAACACAGGTAATGATGCAGCCTTCCACACAACCATTCCCACCAACTTTCCCTTGAGTCGGAGCTTATGTCAGTTGGTTGTTCGTCGTCGGCAACACCAAGCACAAGTTCATAAGATTTGTTTCCTTTGCTGCGTTTTGCTTGAGACTTCTTAGAGACCTCGCTGGAATCACTGACGACTTGATTGTCAAGACTTGATATTTCAATTGATGGAGAGTGCGAACGGTCCTTTTCGATGCATAATTCTTTAGCACTGTTCAAACTCTCTGCTCCATTTCTAATTTCTTCTGCATTCGACTTTCTAAATGGACTATTTTCAGGAATATATTCAAATTCTCTGGGCACCAATAGATGTTGTGAGTTGTCTTGTCGATTTATTTCAAATAGATATCCGTTGACATTTATCTTCATTTCTATTACCCCTTTGTATGTCCAGTTTGGATCAGCAATGGTGGCGATAAAGAGGCAAAAGCGATGGATACCATATCGATGCATGTTGGACCAAACAGTGTTCTCGTCTCCACCACTTGGTCTCGTCAAACCAAGTGTATGATGCGAGTGCCATTCTCCAATATGACACAGACCTTCTTTAGTGGTCAACTGATAACCAACTCGTTCAAGGTACTCTACGTCTTGGTAGAAAGAAGCACTTGTTCTTCTGCAGTTTTTTCCTGGTCCAAGTACGAGTTGTACTACTGCAGTGCGCTCGTCTAACCACAAGCCAAACAAATCTCCTCCTGTCTCGCAGTTTGGAAATTTGGCGGTCCAAGCCTGTATTTGGCGGTACTCTGATACGTATATCAAGAGTTTGAAGGCTGGACCAACAGGCTCATTTCGTAATCCTTTCGTCTTTGTTTTCCTATGCCTAGACATCGATGATAGCACTCTGCGAGGAATAAAAGCGATTTGATTCACAGGCTATGCTTCTTGGAATTGTAAATTCTGAGAAACCGAAGTGTCAGTTCTCGGAACCAAGGCTTTCAGTCCGATCAACGATTCCCAGAAATGCAAAGTTCAGGGGCAAATATTTTTAACTTCTCAGAATCGAAGCCTGATATGCTCGCCTTTCTCCGAGATTGACACACGTCAATCGAGGCTCAAATGGAGGGTACGTCGGGAATGTGCAAATAAGCATCTTTGTAATTCTCGGAAGAGCAGTTTCATCACAGCGTGATACGTAGATCAAAATACAACACCTTTCTCCCTTACTGCTTCTGAGTATTATTATATAATTATTATTATGTATATTATTAAATAATCATATTTTTAATTTATTTTGGAAAACATTGGAAAATATTGATAATTTGAGCGTTCTTTAATCGTTCAATATTTTCTGTTAATTTTGTTATGAGTTTGACAGGTTTACAACCTACAAACCTTCCTTATACGATTCTGGTAAATAATAAACTTACAATTGCAAGAAGAAATACAATCATAAACTAGAAGTACATGGTGTTTATGTTTAAGTTTATTTAAGGATCTGTACTTCCAATACAACTACGTTCTGTTCTACGTGTTTTCACAACAACAATGTCAGTGATATTTTGCTTCAAATGTTTCTTTTGGTGGATATCAGTGTTCAAAGTCCAATAAGTCGTCCAAAGGCTAAAAAAAGCCACTAGTAGCAATCCCAGTTAATACAGTGGTAGAAGCGATTTTTCTGGGCCTCTCTTTTTTGACCAACAGTTGTCCGCTGTCTTCATCAAATACTAATTGTTCCCTTGAACGTCTTCGCTGGTTTCCTAGTGTTTCGTCCTCAGTTGAATCCGAATCTCTCGGAGCTTCGAGTGGAGGATGTCTTTGACTGATCTCTCTCCCTCCACGAGGGGATATCCTTCGCCTTTGGTTTTCCATTACTTTCGAGGATCAACGACTTGTTTATTCTCTTCTAGGTTCGATGAACTTTCTAAATATCTTCTTCGAATTCTTTGTAATATAAAGTTTGCGTTATGAATATTTTGGAAATCATTGCGCGTGCGCGCTTTAGTTCCAAGAATCCCAAAGGGGTTTCCCCGATATCTATGTCATGCCATGCTACGCAGTAGGCTTTTTTTAAATTAAAATAAATTTACAAAAAAACATCAGTTTACTACAGGAATTGAAAATAATAATAGAACTGAAAACGATTTAAGGTTTAACAGCTGATTATCGCATTGCTTCAGTCTCACAAACATGACACACACTACCATTCCAATGAATCCAAAACATTAGTATATATATATTCAAAATTAGCTAATATTCGTACAAACACAAAGTAACCGAAAATCTAATTAAATTCAGCCAACGATGTTACATCTCACGCAGAAATGAGTCCATAGGTTTTCCTGTCCTAAGATGGGCTTCATATGCTTCGAGCCAAATCAAGCCCTTCATGAAGACTTGATACAGCGTTAGGTCGCTCGTCCAACGTTCTGCACGATGGTGGCAAATTTTAGTAAATCCATTAAACGATCCCCATGAATGTTCATTGCCTCCAATTAGGCTGCCATCTTTCTTTTTCAGAAGACATGAAGGCTGTGAAACTATCAGCGTTGGGCAGCTATTTGGAAAATCATCTGGTATAATAACTGTGAGAGAATATTTCTTGTTGGTGACAGTAAACACGTCAACTTCGACCTCGGCAGGTTTGTTATCGACTGCAGTTGGGTTAGTCCACCGTAGTCGATCAACTGGGAAATAGTTATCAAGTATTCCTTTTTCGCAAGCTAGTCTTTTCCTTTGATGGACAGAAAAAGGCATGGTTGTAGTGCTGAAGATGTAAAGCTGTGTATATCAAATATCCAATAAGCATTGGTAATTAGCAGCGAAGCATCACGGGAACTTCCCACCGTCCATTACATTGCGTTACCAATGACCGATGCTAGCTAGAGAAATACGAAACATTTTTGATTGAACAACATGTCTTGGACTGCTTCTCAAAACAGAAGACTTGATCAAGAGGAGCAAATCCTGAACGACTATTTTCCAAACAATGTAAAGTGGATCAATCGAAAGGGCACTGACATGAAAGTGGAAGTGAAAATGACCACGAACAGCAACAAATCCTACACACTTCGAGTTTGCATCCCTCCAGATTACCCAAATTCCTGTCCAGCGCTACTTGTTAGTAATCCTTCAAGCCCTCTTAAAGATATCCAAGGCAATGAGCTCCAATGTGGGACTGACAACCATAGCTATGGGACGAAATACGGACTGACAACAATCTGCCATTTTGTACCTCATATGTGGTCAAATGAATACACTCTCTACCAGGTGTTCATGAAGGGACGGATCTGGCTCGAGGCATACGAGATCTACCTTCGCACAGGAAAACCCATGAAGACCTACCTTAGAGAAATGCCAAGTAATCTGCCAATCGAACAGATTTTAACAGCTGCAATTTTCCAGACTTTTCTTGAAAATCTGACAGAGGAGCGATCAGGCTCTGCTACGCCTAGGCCTACATCGCCATTTACTCCACTACAAATGTCTACAGACAATGCAGCAAAGAACCCATCAAACAGTCGTTGTTCAGTTATGTAACTTTAACATAGTCTTTTATTTTATTACAAGTATTAATGGCCATGCAAAAATATTGGCTAATTTTAGTGTTTTGTAGGTTTGTCAACACTCATGACGAATTTATACCTTTATGCTCTTTAATTTCGTATATTCAGTATATGACAGATGTTGGTGAATTACTAAGTCTAAAGTTGAGGAAGATTTGATTACATAAAATTAACATTCAATTTGTTTAGAAATAAAGAATGTATGTACTTGATGTTTGATTTAGTATACTTTATATTATAGATACAGCCCTTTGCAAAAATTATGTAAAAGCAATATAGATCGATATATCAATATATCGGGTGCATTGTGGGTAATTTTCATCATAAATTGGCTGAATAAGCCCTCTAAAGTTCAAATTTTTCAATTATGTTTTCACATACATACTACAAAGGTTAATTGGGTTTAGATTCAGGTTTAATAATAGCTAAAATCAAAGAATTAGGATTATGCAAATTACTATATATTGATATATCGATATATTAGGATTTTACAGAATTTTTGCAAAACGCTGTACATACATTTGTATATATTGTATTATTGTTTAGAATTTGTATATCTTTTTCGTAAAGCACTTACTATTAGGTTATTCTAAATAAATCTTGGTGAGCTAGCTCGAAAACGAATGTTACTCTAGCTCTCCAGCACTTCTACCTTATTTACTATTTAACCTATTTACAATTTACACTATCATTTTATTCTCCTCCTTAATTTTATTTATCAATACAAAAAAACTTGTAATATTATGTAAAGTGCAAATAAAGTATTCTTCTTCTATTCTTCTTCTATTCGGTAATTATAATAATTCCGGTTGCGCTTCTAAGAATTCTCGTCGCGTTATAAAAATTGCCACTCAGCAAATTCCTTTCTGTTATTGGAAATAACAATGCGTGACACATTTCTTGGAGAACGATTTCTGGGAACTGATATCGATTATACAAAAGGTTATCCATCCTGATAAAATATCATAGCAGCTTGTATTCTAAGAGTTTATCTGTACACTGACAACGGAAAGCCAGATACAAGCAGAAATACTACTGACCAAACTATTGACAGCTTTTATTTCAAATTCGAATTTAATGGCAGCTGAATTCAGAGTTCTGATATACGTATCAGAGTACCGCCAAATACAGGCTTGGACCGCCAAGTTTCCAAACTGCGAGACAGGAGGTGATCTGTTTGGCTTGTGGTTAGACGAGCGCACTGCAGTAGTACAACTCGTACTTGGACCAGGAAAAAACTGCAAAAGAACAAGTGTTTCTTTCTACCAAGACGTAGAGTACCTTGAACAAGTTGGTAATCAGTTGACTACTAAAGAAGGTCTGTGTCATATTGGAGAATGGCACTCGCATCATACACTTGGTTTGACGAGACCAAGTGGTGGAGACGAGAACACTGTTTGGTCCAACATGCATCGATATGGTATCCATCGCTTCCTTCTGTTCATTGCTACAATAAACCGGTACCGTAGGTCCTACGATGTCGATGATAATGATGTCGATGTTAAATGTTTTTTCTTCAACACCACGCGCACGGATCCATTGGGTCATGAACGACGAAGACAATGGCGGAATATGGATGCTCCGAAGGAGGGTACTTTCAAGAGCATATCGGTAGTAGCTGGAAAATTCGAAAGTCCTTTTCGATCGAAGCTGAATAATATTTTAGCCATGGGGTCTGAATCTTACAAGACGAAACACGGTAGTTCCACCACAAAAAGACAAGGAACCCAAGGCAGCAAGTCTAAAAAAAAGGACATATATTATTGTAACAAGAATCAAACCACATGTCAAGGCGATGACAATAACATGAGTACAAACTTGAATAATTCAGATTCAAATAACCAAGAAGATGATGCAAATGATGATAACGAAGTTGATGCAAATGATGATAACGATATGGCACAGTCTATGGTATCGAAAACTGACCTTCCAAACCACATCCAGAGTAGTGATACAAAACAAACTGCAGACCAGAAGGACGACGATACTCGCGATGGTTCTAAGGATGTTAGTGATGACAATGAAGGTTCGCCAAATGAAGGAAAAGAAACTGAAATGAGCCATTTAGTGTCAGACCAAAATCCAGATGAAGAGGACATTGATCAGAGAACCACAACTTGTTCCAAGTGTTTTTGTTCAAGAAAATAAAGAAACTGAATTGCTAAATACCTCAACACCATACAGCTAGATAGCGATATAAATGAACCAAATGAAGTTAAACCAATGGTTATTTTATAATGATCACAATATAAGTCAGTAGTCATCAATACATGCAGAAAATATATAGGCAATTTTATAGAATGTCAAGCACAATTAAGGCAATCAAATGTAAATAAATAATATCAAGGAAATTATAAAATCCTTGAAAAACATGTTAGTGAAACGTAAATACTTCATTGTTTATCATTACAGTTGTAGAAATACATAATTTGATTTCCGTGGATTGTAAATGCTAGATAAATATTAAGAAACAGTAAATATACATTGAAAATAATGCTTGTGGATAGAAATATAAACACAACAAATGTCAAGTAAAGCAAAGCGTCACACAACAAATCTTTCAAGCAAAGCTTCTTGGAAATGGAAATGACGTCACAGGCGAAAGTCCCAAAATAGCATTGCGTCAAGGGAATTTCCCGAATTCTGAGAAGCAGTCGACTTGCGAAGGCACAGTGTTCAGTATTCTCTTGTAACGTTCTACAAATCGAATAAAGAGAAAGGCACAATGAGTTCACAAAGGCAAAAAATCGAAAACTTCATGGAAAGTCCTGGCAGCAGTGAAACTATGGTGTTTGATCCTACAACGGGTAAGCTGACGGTGCAAAGTAAAGCAGAAACTCAACGACGACAACAACAACCAGGAGGAGCGGATAGACAAGAATGTTGGACATGAACAAGCAAGGGCCTGGTGGATTCTTTTTGCTACAAATATAGCTGTCAACTTACACAACGAACATGGACATATTAATGCACATAGATGATATCTAGCTTACTTGTTTCTAGTCACGAACTTTAATACAGTGGTCACCATACAGCGATGGACAAAACAACATATCAACCAAGTACAAGTAGTGGTTTTGTTCGTAAATTATCTCGATGTTTACTCGCTATGATGAACTGGTCTTAGTGCTGCAGCGGATTTGCATTAGTAGATGTGATAAATCAGATTGTAATTTTGAAAACACTGATCTCCTGTAAAGTTAGAGATAATCAGCTACTGTGTTATACTCGCATTAAAATCAGTTGCATTTGTAGTTGTTCGTAGTATCTGTACTCTCTTTTTGCAGTTTAGTGAGCGTTCTTGTAGGCGGGGTGTAGTATATTCTTTGAAGGGATCTCAACGATATACTTTAATGAATTTTCAGTGAATAATTACTGTATTACAGTCTAAAGGTGTTCAGACTTGAATTATCTTGACTGACCAGTTCTTGCAGACACAAAAACAAGCATGATTGGGAAGTGATTCAATAGGTGGCCATAAAATACTTTCCCTGCAGGATTTGAAATTAACATTTATTTTCAGTTCCCAATTCCAATCAGAGAAAATGTTTCAGGCACTAATTATTCGACTAGTTATGAAGTGAGAGAGATTATATTTGATGTGCAGATTTGATGTACTAATTAGAACTTTCAAAGTGTGCGTAGACTTTTTGTATCAGTTCATTGATTTTAGAAGGGTATGGGGATATTTTATGTACTAACATTTGTAGGGGCACTAATGTGTTCATATGAGTGTGTCGAAGCATGCGAACACAAAATTCCCTCCTGTCGGGGTTGCGGAAAAGGGAAATTTCCCGAATTCTTAGAATCAATCGAGTGATTGAAACCTGTTCGAACTTGTCGATCATCAGCTGCCATGCTGCGTGCTGCACGCCGATTGGTTCTTTTTAACTGACATATCAGTACATAATAATCGTTGCGAATATGATAATTTACCCTTCAAAATTGCTGAGTTGCTAAAACGTATTGAGATCGTCGTTTCAGGTGAAGAACTATTATTTAAAATGGGATCCTATTCAGAACCTCACTATGTCTTTAATCCTGCTACATGCCAGTTAAGGACGGTAAAAGACGAGTCCAACCATCATTTATCATCAAGAGAGTCTTTTATCAGAGATTACAGTGATGTTGAATTTAATCCAGCACAATGCAAACTTGTAGCGACTGGAACAATAAATGCAGCAGAAATGAAGGCAACAAACGAAAAATCGTATTCAGTCGAAGAAATGGAATTCATCCCTTCTGCTTGCCGTCTGGAACGAAAAACCGCCACACCACTTAAGAGAACAAATCAAGTTATGGTCGACATGAATAGAAGAGGAACTGGAGGATTCTTCTAAAAAGATAATGACGAACAAACAATTTTATAGTATGGAACTGTATTGCAAACACTTTAGCTTATTAGATGTAGGTGACTTGTAATTTCATTAGACGTTTTCATTTTGTAATATTTTAATGTTTAATTTAATGTTAGCGTGATAACTGGCTTCTAGAAGCATAAAATATTTTAGTATACTAGACGGCTTACTTAAATGTGGATCAATGGGCACTATAGAGCAATAGATTACTTTCCTAGCGATCATCTCAGGTGGATAGACCCTGCCGAATTTTGGGGAAGCTGAAGTTGAAGTTGACGTTCTCACAAACAATGACAAGGAATACTCTCTGAGGATTTCGATACCAAACGATTTCCCGAACGGCTGTCCAAGTCTGATCGTCTCCAAGCCAACAACGCCACTGTTGAAGACAAATGGCGAGGTGCATGGTCGCTCAAGGTAGAGCAGATCATTCCTGGGGACCATTTAATGGGTGTACAAAAGATATGTCACATCCGCCCAGATTTGTGGATGAACGACGTCACCCTGTATCAAGTGTTCATGAAAGGATTGATTTGGCTTAAGCTCATCTCAGGACAGGAAAACCTATTTGGGTTTTTCTGCGAGACATGTGTCCAAGACCAAGTAGTAACAAGTAGTTTGATACATTTGAATGGTACATTTCCTAAGAAACATTGCACAGTATTATTAGATCAAACGTTTTAGTACCTACCACACAAGTGAATATCACTTTTTGCATGCTCTGATTGGCTACTCAATCTCGGAATATCCTCGATTATTCACCTCCGAGCAAAGTAAAATGGCATTGTCGATAAACGAGACTGTTGTATCAGACAACAATAAAAAGGCTACAGAGTTATTTAAAATTTGTAGAAAAATAAATCAAATTCACGGTCAGTTTCACATAGTGATATACATGTACGCTGCAACCATGAAACGTACTTTGACTGATAGTTCATGTTTGAAATTACATTCTTATAACACAGAAGAGTACATACCATGCCGCAATGACTTTATTATACAAGACGCTCTATGATCGTGAACTCGGGCTATTTTGATAGGTTGAAAAAACAAATTTTTGAAGCCTGATAACGTTTTATCGTCATGCTGAAGTCGATTGTATGATTCGGGCATACCACAGGAAGCCCGAGTAATTACCTATTAAACGATTAGATTCATATTTTCATGATTTCATGATTGAATATTCTCTCTTTAAAGCCTGCAATTAATGATAATATCTGTACATTTGACAACGTGCTGTATTACATTCCGAACCATCTAAACTGATCGTGAACACTGATATATTCAATTCAATAAAGTCGCCTAGAAAATGTAAAAGGAGCGATCCTGACCCGATCCTGAAGAGACGTAAAGCAATCTATAACTGAAGTATGTCATTTTTGACCACGACACAACTCATTTTTAAACTCGGACTACCACAGGTAGCACTGATGACACTATGCACTACGTACACTGATGGCACTACACTGATGGCACTACACTGATGACACTACGCACTACACTGATGGCACTACACTGATGGCACTACGCACTACATTGATGGCAATACACACTACATTGATGGCACTACACTGATAGCACTACGCACTACACTGATGGCACTACACTGATGGCACTACGCACTACACTGATGGCACTACACACTACACTGATGGCACTACGCACTACACTGATGGCACTACACTGATGGAACTACGCACTACACTGATGGCACTACACACTACACTGATGGCACTACGCACTACGCACTACATTGATGGCACTACGCACTACACTGATGGCACTACACTGATGGTACTACGCACTACACTGATGGCACTACACACTACACTGATGGCACTACACTGATAGCACTACGCACTACACTGATGACACTACACTGATGGCACTACGCACTACATTGATGGCTCTACACACTACACTGATGGCACTATACTGATGACACTACGCACTACTCTGATGGCACTACACTGATAGCACTGCACACTACACTGATGGCACTACGCACTACATTGATGGCACTACACTGAGGGCACTACACACTACACTGATGGCACTACCCACTACACTGATGGCACTACGGACTACACTGATAGCACTATCCACTACACTGATGACACTACGCACTACACTGATGGCACTACACACTACACTGATGGCACTACACACTACACTGATGGCACTACACACTACGCTGATGGCACTACGCACTACACTGATGGCACTACACACTACATTGATGGCACTACACTGATGGCACTACACACTACACTGATGGCACTACCCACTACACTGATGGCACTACTCACTACACTGATGGCACTACGCACTACATTGATGGCACTACGCACTACACTGATGGCACTACACACTACGCTGATGGCACTACGCACTACACTGATGGCACTACGCACTACACTGATGGCACTACGCTGATGGCACTACGCACTACACTGATGGCACTACCCACTACACTGATGGCACTACACTCATGGCACTACGCACTACACTGATGGCACTACCCACTACACTGATGGCACTACGCACTACGTACACTGATGGCACTACACACTACGCTGATGGCACTACGCACTACACTGATGGCACTACGCACTACACTGATGGCACTACGCTGATGGCACTACGCACTACACTGATGGCACTACCCACTACACTGATGGCACTACGCACTACACTGATGGCACTACCCACTACACTGATGGCACTACGCACTACACTGATGGCACTACCCACTACACTGATGGCACTACGCACTACACTGATGGCACTACCCACTACACTGATGGCACTACCCACTACACTGATGGCACTACACACTACACTAATGGCACTACGCACTACACTGATGGCACTACACTGATGGCACTACACACTCCATGGCTCAAGTGTTTAGGGAAACCCCCTTAATTTTGCGTACATCACTTTCACGAATTTAATGAATAAAAACCTACTCGCCGCCTTCGCTCCAATACAAGAAACAATCTTATCACTCCAAGAACCAATCTTGTTTCATATGGTGACCGATCGATCCTTCTCTGCTGCCGCCGCTAAACTATGGACCATTTCTCCCGCTAAGTCTGGAAGAAGCCATTCAGCACTTTTAAATCTGAACTCAAAACATTTTTATTTACCAGTTAACGAACTCTTATTATTTAATTTGCTTCTGGGGAAATATCGCACAATTTTATCATTTTGTGTAAGACGAAGACATAAAGCCCATTTTTCTACTCAGGCTACCACAGGTACCCCGAGTAATTATATTTATCTTTGAAAACACACTAGTACGTTTTTTATCGTACGGCTAATGAATGCGTAACACTCTTCGTTTTCCATGGTTCGGTCTTATATATAACATATATATATATCTTATGTAAAACTGTCTCGAAATACATCGTCTTGAAGACAAAGTCGTATTATCACGCACTGACGGCTCAAGTGTTTAGGGAAACCCCCGTCAGGTCCCAGAATGTCATTAAAATTAATGTTGGACTTGACATCCACCATTTCCACGAATTTAATGAATACATTACATTCCTTTGACACATCATTCATTTCCCGTTTATAATAATATAATAACATCTAAACATTGAAATAAAAATATATTTATTCTACGTAAACGATTAATTGAATATCGGCAGAGAAGAAATATATTTTTATTATAACATGGTGACCTACGTACAACAACACCTGATAGCACTACACTGATGACAGTACGCACTACACTGATGGCACTACGCACTACATTGATGGCACTACACTGATGGCACTACACTGATGACAGTACGCACTACACTTATGGCACTACGCACTACATTGATGGCACTACACTGATGGCTCTACGCACTACACTGATAAATAATAATAATAATAATAGATTTATATAGCGCCAATTACGAGGTTCAATGGCGCTGTTACAATTAATCATAATGATAGCACTACGCTGATGGCACTACACTGATGGCACTACACTGATGGCACTACGCACTACACTGATGGCACTACACTGATGGCACTACGCACTACACTGATGGCACTACGCACTACATTGATGGCACTACACTGATGGCACTACGCACTACATTGATGGCACTACGCACTACATTGATGGCACTACACTGATGGCACTACGCACTACATTGATGGCACTACACTGATGGCACTACACTGATAGCACTGCGCACTACACTGATGGCACTACACACTACATTGATGGCACTACACCGATGGCACTACACACTACACTGATGGCACTACACACTACATTGATGGCACTACACTGATGGCACTACACACTACACTGAAGGCACTACACTGATGGCACTACCCACTACACTGATGGCACTACGCACTACATTGATGGCACTACGCACTACATTGATGGCACTACACTGATGGTACTACGCACTACACTGATGGCACTACACTGATGACACTACGCACTACACTGATGGCACTACGCACTACAATGATGGCACTACGCACTACATTGATGGCACTACGCACTACATTGATGGCACTACACTGATGGCACTACACACTACACTGAAGGCACTACACTGATGGCACTACGCACTACACTGATGGCACTACGCACTACATTGATGGCACTACGCACTACATTGATGGCACTACACTGATGGCACTACGCACTACACTGATGGCACTACACTGATGACACTACGCACTACACTGATGGCACTACGCACTACAATGATGGCACTACACTGATGGCACTAACCACTGCACTGATGGCACTACACCGATGGCACTACGCACTACATTGATGGCACTACGCACTACACTGATGGCACTACACTGATGACACTACGCACTACACTGATGGCACTACGCACTACAATAATGGCACTACACTGATGGCACTACGCACTACACTGATGGCACTACGCACTACGCTGATGGCACTACAATGATGGCACTTAGCACTACACTGATGGCACTACGCACTACACTGATGGCACTACGCACTACATTGATGGCACTACGCACTACAATGATGGCACTACACTGATGGCACTACGCACTACACTGATGGCACTACGCACTACGCTGATGACACTACAATGATGGCACTTAGCACTACACTGATGGCACAACGCACTACAATGATGGCACTACACTGATGACACTACGCACTACACTGATGGCACTACACTGATGGAACTACACACTACACTGATGGCACTACACTGATGACACTACGCACTACACTGATGGCACTACGCACTACAATAATGGCACTACACTGATGGCACTACGCACTACACTGATGGCACTACGCTGATGGCACTACAATGATGGCACTTAGCACTACACTGATGGCACTACGCACTACACTGATGGCACTACGCACTACATTGATGGCACTACGCACTACAATGATGGCACTACACTGATGGCACTACGCACTACACTGATGGCACTACGCACTACACTGATGGCACTACGCACTACATTGATGGCACTACGCACTACAATGATGGCACTACACTGATGGCACTACGCACTACAATGATGGCACTACACTGATGGCACTACGCACTACACTGATGGCACTACACTGATGACACTACGCACTACACTGATGGCACTACGCACTACAATAATGGCACTACACTGATGGCACTACGCACTACACTGATGGCACTACGCACTACGCTGATGGCACTACAATGATTGCACTTAGCACTACACTGATGGCACTACGCACTAAACTGATGGCACTACGCACTACATTGATGGCACTACGCACTACAATGATGGCACTACACTGATGGCACTACGCACTACACTGATGGCACTACGCACTACACTGATGGCACTACACTGATGGCACTACGCACTACACTGATGGCACTACGCACTACATTGATGGCACTACACTGATGGCACTACGCACTACATTGATGGCACTACACTGATGGCACTACACTGATAGCACTGCGCACTACACTGATGGCACTACACACTACATTGATGGCACTACACCGATGGCACTACACACTACACTGATGGCACTACACACTACATTGATGGCACTACACTGATGGCACTACACACTACACTGAAGGCACTACACTGATGGCACTACCCACTACACTGATGGCACTACGCACTACACTGATGGCACTACGCACTACAATGATGGCACTTAGCACTACACTGATGGCACTACACACTACAATGATGGCACTACACTGATGGCACTACGCACTACACTGATGGCACTACGCACTACGCTGATGGCACTTCAATGATGGCACTTAGCACTACACTGATGGCACTACACACTACATTGATGGCACTACACTGATGGCACTACGCACTACACTGATGGCACTACACTGATGGCACTACACTGATGGCACTACAAACTACATTGATGGCAATACACTGATGGCACTACGCACTACAATGATGGCACTACACTGATGACACTACGCACTACACTGATGGCACTACGCACTACAATGATGGCACTACATTGATGGCATTACGCACTACACTTATGGCACTACGCACTACGCTGATGGCACTTCAATGATGGCACTTAGCACTACACTGATGGCACTACACTGATGGCACTACACTGATGGCACTACACTGATGGCACTACACACTACACTGATGGCACTACACACTACATTGATGGCACTACACTGATGGCACTACACACTACACTGAAGGCACTACACTGATGGCACTACCCACTACACTGATGGCACTACGCACTACATTGATGGCACTACGCACTACATTGATGGCACTACACTGATGGCACTACACACTACACTGAAGGCACTACACTGATGGCACTACCCACTACACTGATGGCACTACGCACTACATTGATGGCACTACGCACTACATTGATGGCACTACACTGATGGCACTACGCACTACACTGATGGGACTACACTGATGACACTACGCACTACACTGATGGCAATACGCACTACAATGATGGCACTACACTGATGGCACTACGCACTACACTGATGGCACTACGCACTACACTGATGGCACTACACTGATGACACTACGCACTACACTGATGGCACTACGCACTACAATGATTGCACTACACTGATGACACTACGCACAACACTGATGGCACTACGCACTACAATGATGGCACTACACTGATGGCACAACGCACTACACTGATGGCACTACGCACTACGCTGATGGCACTACAATGATGGCACTACGCACTACACTGATGGCACTACACTGATGGCACTACACTGATGGCACTACACTGATGGCACTACACACTACACTGATGGCACTACACACTACATTGATGGCACTACACTGATGGCACTACACACTACACTGAAGGCACTACACTGATGGCACTACCCACTACACTGATGGCACTACGCACTACATTGATGGCACTACGCACTACATTGCTGGCACTACACTGATGGCACTACGCACTACACTGATGGCACTACGCAATACAATGATGGCACTACGCACTACATTGATGGCACTACGCACTACATTGATGGCACTACACTGATGGCACTACACACTACACTGAAGGCACTACGCTGATGGCACTACCCACTACACTGATGGCTCTACACACTACACTGATGGCACTACACACTACATTGATGGCACTACACTGATGGCACTACACACTACACTGAAGGCACTACACTGATGGCACTACCCACTACACTGATGGTACTACGCACTACATTGATGGCACTACGCACTACATTGATGGCACTACACTGATGGCACCACGCACTACACTGATGGCACTACACTGATGACACTACGCACTACACTGATGGCACTACGCACTACAATGATGGCACTACGCACTACATTGATGGCACTACGCACTACATTGATGGCACTACACTGATGGCACTACACACTACACTGAAGGCACTACACTGATGGCACTACCCACTACACTGATGGCACTACGCACTACATTGATGGCACTACGCACTACATTGATGGCACTACACTGATGGCACTACGCACTACACTGATGGGACTACACTGATGACACTACGCACTACACTGATGGCACTACGCACTACAATGATGGCACTACACTGATGGCACTACGCACTACACTGATGGCACTACGCACTACGCTGATGGCACTACACTGATGGCACTTAGCACTACACTGATGGCACTACGCACTACAATGATGGCACTACGCACTACACTGATAGCACTACACTGATGGCACTACGCACTACATTGATGGCACTACGCACTACATTGATGGCACTACACACTACATTGATGGCACTACACTGATGGCACTACACACTACACTGAAGGCACTACACTGATGGCACTACCCACTACACTGATGGCACTACGCACTACAATGATGGCACTACGCACTACATTGATGGCACTACACTGATGGCACTACGCACTACACTGATAAATAATAATAATAATAATAGATTTATATAGCGCCAATTACGAGGTTCAATGGCGCTGTTACAATTAATCATAATGATAGCACTACACTGATGGCACACTACACTGATGGCACTACACTGATGGCACTACGCACTACACTGATGGCACTACGCACTACACTGATGGCACTACGCACTACATTGATGGCACTACACTGATGGCACTACGCACTACATTGATGGCACTACGCACTACATTGATGGCACTAAACTGATGGCACTACGCACTACATTGATGGCACTACACTGATGGCACTACACTAATAGCACTGCGCACTACACTGATGGCACTACACACTACATTGATGGCACTACACTGATGGCACTACACACTACACTGATGGCACTACTCACTACATTGATGGCACTACACTGATGGCACTACACACTACACTGAAGGCACTACACTGATGGCACTACCCACTACACTGATTGCACTACGCACTACGCACTACATTGATGGCACTACGCACTACATTGATGGCACTACACTGATGGCACTACGCACTACACTGATGGCACTACACTGATGACACTACGCACTACACTGATGGCACTACGCACTACAATGATGGCACTACACTGATGGCACTTAGCACTACACTGATGGCACTACGCACTACAATGATGGCACTACACTGATGGCACTACGCACTACACTGATGGCACTACGCACTACGCTGATGGCACTACAATGATGGCACTTAGCACTACACTGATGGCACTACGCACTACAATGATGGCACTACACTGATGGCACTTAGCACTACACTGATGGCACTACGCACTACAATGATGGCACTACACTGATGGCACTACGCACTACACTGATGGCACTACGCACTACGCTGATGGCACTACAATGATGGCACTTAGCACTACACTGATGGCACTACGCACTACAATGATGGCACTACACTGATGGACATGACACTACGCACTACACTAATGGCACTACACTGATGACACTACGCACTACACTGATGGCACTACGCACTACAATGATGGCACTACACTGATGGCACTACGCACTACACTGATGGCACTACGCACTACGCTGATGGCACTACAATGATGGCACATAGCACTACACTGATGGCACTACGCACTACAATGATGGCACTACACTGATGGCACTACGCACTACACTGATGGCACTACGCACTACGCTGATGGCACTACAATGATGGCACTTAGCACTACACTGATGGCACTACGCACTACAATGATGGCACTACACTGATGGCACTTAGCACTACACTGATGGCACTACGCACTACAATGATGGCACTACACTGATGGCACTACGCACTACACTGATGGCACTACGCACTACGCTGATGGCACTACAATGATGGCACTTAGCACTACACTGATGGCACTACGCACTACAATGATGGCACTACACTGATGACACTACGCACTACACTAATGGCACTACACTGATGACACTACGCACTACACTGATGGCACTACGCACTACAATGATGGCACTACACTGATGGCACTACGCACTACACTGATGGCACTACGCACTACGCTGATGGCACTACAATGATGGCACTTAGCACTACACTGATGGCACTACGCACTACAATGATGGCACTACACTGATGGCACTACGCACTACACTGATGGCACTACGCACTACGCTGATGGCACTACAATGATGGCACTTAGCACTACACTGATGGCACTACGCACTACAATGATGGCACTACACTGATGACACTACGCACTACACTGATGACACTACACTGATGACACTACGCACTACACTGATGGCACTACGCACTACAATGACGGCACTACACTGATGGCACTACGCACTACACTGATGGCACTACGCACTACGCTGATGGCACTACAATGATGGCACTTAGCACTACACTGATGGCACTACACACTACATTGATGGCACTACACTGATGGCACTACACACTACACTGATGGCACTACACACTACATTGATGGCACTACACTGATGGCACTACACACTACACTGAAGGCACTACACTGATGGCACTACCCACTACACTGATGGCACTACGCACTACAATGATGGCACTACACTGATGACACTACGCACTACACTGATGGCACTACGCACTAAAATGATGGCACTACACTGATGGCACTACGCACTACACTGATGGCACTACGCACTAGCTGATGGCACTACAATGATGGCACTTAGCACTACACTGATGGCACTACACTGATGGCACTACACTGATGGCACTACACTGATGGCACTACACACTACACTGATGGCACACACACTACATTGATGGCACTACACTGATGGTACTACACACTACACTGAAGGCACTACACTGATGGCACTACCACTACACTGATGGCACTTCGCACTACATTGATGGCACAACGCACTACACTGATGGCACTACACTGATGACACTACGCACTACACTGATGGCACTACGCACTACAATGATGGCACTACGCACTACATTGATGGCACTACGCACTACATTGATGGCACTACACTGATGGCACTACACACTACACTGAAGGCACTACGCTGATGGCACTACCCACTACACTGATGGCACTACGCACTACGCTGATGGCACGACGCACTACAATGATGGCACTACACTGATGACACTACGCACTACACTGATGGCACTACACACTACACTGAAGGCACTACACTGATGGCACTACCCACTACACTGATGGCACTACACACTACACTGAAGGCACTACACTGATGGCACTACCCACTACACTGATGGCACTACGCACTACAATGATGGCACTACACTGATGACACTACGCACTACACTGATGGCACTACGCACTAAAATGATGGCACTACACTGATGGCACTACGCACTACACTGATGGCACTACGCACTAGGCTGATGGCACTACAATGATGGCACTTAGCACTACACTGATGGCACTACACTGATGGCACTACACTGATGGCACTACACTGATGGCACTACACACTACACTGATGGCACGACACACTACATTGATGGCACTACACTGATGGTACTACACACTACACTGAAGGCACTACACTGATGGCACTACCCACTACACTGATGGCACTACGCACTACATTGATGGCACAACGCACTACACTGATGGCACTACACTGATGACACTACGCACTACACTGATGGCACTACGCACTACAATGATGGCACTACGCACTACATTGATGGCACTACGCACTACATTGATGGCACTACACTGATGGCACTACACACTACACTGAAGGCACTACGCTGATGGCACTACCCACTACACTGATGGCACTACGCACTACGCTGATGGCACGACGCACTACAATGATGGCACTACACTGATGACACTACGCACTACACTGATGGCACTACGCACTACAATGATGGCACTACACTGATGGCACTACGCACTACACTGATGGCACTACGCACTACGCTGATGGCACTACAATGATGGCACTTAGCACTACACTGATGGCACTACGCACTACAATGATGGCACTACACTGATGACACTACGCACTACACTGATGACACTACACTGATGACACTACGCACTACACTGATGGCACTACGCACTACAATGACGGCACTACACTGATGGCACTACGCACTACACTGATGGCACTACGCACTACGCTGATGGCACTACAATGATGGCACTTAGCACTACACTGATGGCACTACACACTACATTGATGGCACTACACTGATGGCACTACACACTACACTGATGGCACTACACACTACATTGATGGCACTACACTGATGGCACTACACACTACACTGAAGGCACTACACTGATGGCACTACCCACTACACTGATGGCACTACGCACGCACTACAATGATGGCACTACACTGATGACACTACGCACTACACTGATGGCACTACGCACTAAAATGATGGCACTACACTGATGGCACTACGCACTACACTGATGGCACTACGCACTAGGCTGATGGCACTACAATGATGGCACTTAGCACTACACTGATGGCACTACACTGATGGCACTACACTGATGGCACTACACTGATGGCACTACACACTACACTGATGGCACTACACACTACATTGATGGCACTACACTGATGGTACTACACACTACACTGAAGGCACTACACTGATGGCACTACCCACTACACTGATGGCACTACGCACTACATTGATGGCACAACGCACTACACTGATGGCACTACACTGATGACACTACGCACTACACTGATGGCACTACGCACTACAATGATGGCACTACGCACTACATTGATGGCACTACGCACTACATTGATGGCACTACACTGATGGCACTACACACTACACTGAAGGCACTACGCTGATGGCACTACCCACTACACTGATGGCACTACGCACTACGCTGATGGCACGACGCACTACAATGATGGCACTACACTGATGACACTACGCACTACACTGATGGCACTACACACTACACTGAAGGCACTACACTGATGGCACTACCCACTACACTGATGGCACTACACACTACACTGAAGGCACTACACTGATGGCACTACCCACTACACTGATGGCACTACGCACTACAATGATGGCACTACACTGATGACACTACGCACTACACTGATGGCACTACGCACTAAAATGATGGCACTACACTGATGGCACTACGCACTACACTGATGGCACTACGCACTAGGCTGATGGCACTACAATGATGGCACTTAGCACTACACTGATGGCACTACACTGATGGCACTACACTGATGGCACTACACTGATGGCACTACACACTACACTGATGGCACTACACACTACATTGATGGCACTACACTGATGGTACTACACACTACACTGAAGGCACTACACTGATGGCACTACCCACTACACTGATGGCACTACGCACTACATTGATGGCACAACGCACTACACTGGTGGCACTACACTGATGACACTACGCACTACACTGATGGCACTACGCACTACAATGATGGCACTACGCACTACATTGATGGCGCTACGCACTACATTGATGGCACTACACTGATGGCACTACACACTACACTGAAGGCACTACGCTGATGGCACTACCCACTACACTGATGGCACTACGCACTACGCTGATGGCACGACGCACTACAATGATGGCACTACACTGATGACACTACGCACTACATGTTGGCACTACACTGATGGCACTACACACTACACTGAAGGCACTACACTGATGGCACTATCCACTACACTGATGGCACTACGCACTACAATGATGGCATTACGCACTACATTGATGGCACTACACTGATGGCACTACGCACTACACTGATGGCACTACGCACTACATTGATGGCACTACACTGATGGCACTACGCACTACATTGATGGCACTACGCACTACATTGATGGCACTACACTGATGACACTACGCACTACACTGATGGCAATACGCACTACAATGATGGCACTACGCACTACATTGATGGCACTACACTGATGGCACTACGCACTACACTGATGGGACTACACTGATGGCACTACGCACTACAATGATGGCACTACACTGATGGCACTACGCACTACACTGATGGCACTACGCACTACTCTGATGGCACTACACTGATGGCACTTAGCACTACACTGATGGCACTACGCACTACAATGATGGCACTACGCACTACACTGATAGCACTACACTGATGGCACTACGCACTACATTGATGGCACTACGCACTACACTGATGGCACTACACACTACATTGATGGCACTACACTGATGGCACTACACACTACACTGAAGGCACTACACACTACATTGATGGCACTACACTGATGGCACTACACACTACACTGATGGCACTACACACTACATTGATGGCACTACACTGATGGCACTACGCACTACAATGATGGCACTACGCACTACACTGATAGCACTACACTGATGGCACTACGCACTACATTGATGGCACTACGCACTACACTGATGGCACTACACACTACATTGATGGCACTACACTGATGGCACTACCCACTACACTGATGGCACTACCCACTACACTGATGGCACTACGCACTACAATGATGGCATTACGCACTACATTGATGGCACTACACACTACACTGATAAATAATAATAATAATAATAGATTTATATAGCGCCAATTACGAGGTTCAATGGCGCTGTTACAATTAATCATAATGATAGCACTACACTGATGGCACTACACTGATGGCACTACACTGATGGCACTACGCACTACACTGATGGCACTACGCACTACACTGATGGCACTACGCACTACATTGATGGCACTACACTGATGGCACTACGCACTACATTGATGGCACTACGCACTACATTGATGGCACTACACTGATGGCAATACGCACTACATTGATGGCACTACACTGATGGCACTACACTGATAGCACTGTGCACTACACTGATGGCACTACACACTACATTGATGGCACTACACTGATGGCACTACACACTACACTGATGGCACTACTCACTACATTGATGGCACTACACTGATGGCACTACACACTACACTGAAGGCAGTACACTGATGGCACTACCCACTACACTGATTGCACTACGCACTACGCACTACATTGATGGCACTACGCACTACATTGATGGCACTACACTGATGGCACTACGCACTACACTGATGGCACTACACTGATGACACTACGCACTACACTGATGGCACTACGCACTACAATGATGGCACTACACTGATGGCACTTAGCACTACACTGATGGCACTACGCACTACAATGATGGCACTACACTGATGGCACTTAGCACTACACTGATGGCACTACGCACTACAATGATGGCACTACACTGATGGCACTACGCACTACACTGATGGCACTACGCACTACGCTGATGGCACTACAATGATGGCACTTAGCACTACACTGATGGCACTACGCACTACAATGATGGCACTACACTGATGACACTACGCACTACACTACAATGGCACTACACTGATGACACTACGCACTACACTGATGGCACTACGCACTACAATGATGGCACTACACTGATGGCACTACGCACTACACTGATGGCACTACGCACTACGCTGATGGCACTACAATGATGGCACTTAGCACTACACTGATGGCACTACGCACTACAATGATGGCACTACACTGATGGCACTACGCACTACACTGATGGCACTACGCACTACGCTGATGGCACTACAATGATGGCACTTAGCACTACACTGATGGCACTACGCACTACAATGATGGCACTACACTGATGACACTACGCACTACACTGATGACACTACACTGATGACACTACGCACTACACTGATGGCACTACGCACTACAATGACGGCACTACACTGATGGCACTACGCACTACACTGATGGCACTACGCACTACGCTGATGGCACTACAATGATGGCACTTAGCACTACACTGATGGCACTACACACTACATTGATGGCACTACACTGATGGCACTACACACTACACTGATGGCACTACACACTACATTGATGGCACTACACTGATGGCACTACACACTACACTGAAGGCACTACACTGATGGCACTACCCACTACACTGATGGCACTACGCACTACAATGATGGCACTACACTGATGACACTACGCACTACACTGATGGCACTACGCACTAAAATGATGGCACTACACTGATGGCACTACGCACTACACTGATGGCACTACGCACTAGGCTGATGGCACTACAATGATGGCACTTAGCACTACACTGATGGCACTACACTGATGGCACTACACTGATGGCACTACACTGATGGCACTACACACTACACTGATGGCACTACACACTACATTGATGGCACTACACTGATGGTACTACACACTACACTGAAGGCACTACACTGATGGCACTACCCACTACACTGATGGCACTACGCACTACATTGATGGCACAACGCACTACACTGATGGCACTACACTGATGACACTACGCACTACACTGATGGCACTACGCACTACAATGATGGCACTACGCACTACATTGATGGCACTACGCACTACATTGATGGCACTACACTGATGGCACTACACACTACACTGAAGGCACTACGCTGATGGCACTACCCACTACACTGATGGCACTACGCACTACGCTGATGGCACGACGCACTACAATGATGGCACTACACTGATGACACTACGCACTACACTGATGGCACTACACACTACACTGAAGGCACTACACTGATGGCACTACCCACTACACTGATGGCACTACACACTACACTGAAGGCACTACACTGATGGCACTACCCACTACACTGATGGCACTACGCACTACAATGATGGCACTACACTGATGACACTACGCACTACACTGATGGCACTACGCACTAAAATGATGGCACTACACTGATGGCACTACGCACTACACTGATGGCACTACGCACTAGGCTGATGGCACTACAATGATGGCACTTAGCACTACACTGATGGCACTACACTGATGGCACTACACTGATGGCACACTACACTGATGGCACTACACACTACACTGATGGCACGACACACTACATTGATGGCACTACACTGATGGTACTACACACTACACTGAAGGCACTACACTGATGGCACTACCCACTACACTGATGGCACTACGCACTACATTGATGGCACAACGCACTACACTGATGGCACTACACTGATGACACTACGCACTACACTGATGGCACTACGCACTACAATGATGGCACTACGCACTACATTGATGGCACTACGCACTACATTGATGGCACTACACTGATGGCACTACACACTACACTGAAGGCACTACGCTGATGGCACTACCCACTACACTGATGGCACTACGCACTACGCTGATGGCACGACGCACTACAATGATGGCACTACACTGATGACACTACGCACTACACTGATGGCACTACGCACTACAATGATGGCACTACACTGATGGCACTACGCACTACACTGATGGCACTACGCACTACGCTGATGGCACTACAATGATGGCACTTAGCACTACACTGATGGCACTACGCACTACAATGATGGCACTACACTGATGACACTACGCA
>JAUJYZ010001232.1:0-336945 GCA_033675265.1 Actinostola sp. cb2023
AAAATCGTTTTTTTTTTGAGTTCTGGGACCACTCCCCAGTATGGAATGACCTTCAAAAAGTGTTCTTTCTTTTACGAGGCAAAAACAAAGTAATTAAGAAATTCATAGCGCTTTTCTCCCACTTGTTTTTGCAATTTGTTGAGGGGAATGTTGGTTTTATGTTGTAAAATTCTATTGAAGTCTTTTGGGGGGGTTGGGGGGGAAATAGGGACTTTCGGATCAGTTTTTTCCTTGTTTAGTATTCGTTTCAGTTAATATAATTGTCTTTGGGTATTCTTTAAAGCTCTTATTTCCAAAATCCTTTGAAGGCACGGATTCAGCCCCGGGGCAAAAGTGGCGATTTTTTCCTTTTCGAGTATTGTTTGTCCTTGTTTCCATTAAAAGTTATTGAATGTGTTTTTACTTGTCGAGAAAGTTAATAAAAAAAAACCTGCAATGGGCCCACCTCGCAAATCCAGTTCAAGTTGACCATGCGCCAACCCCTTTTTTTTTAGTTTCCCTGGTTTTTTACTTTAACAGGAATGTTTGTGCAATTTTCATGTGTTACAGCGTGGAGTATATTTTTTGCCTTTCGCCAAAAGTTTTCATTCAGGAAAAAAAAAAAAAGAACTATGGGTTGGGGGTTTAAAGAAGGTATTGTGGTTGTTATATCGGCGAGGGGAAGGGGGGAGTAATTCTTTATTGCGATCCGTTTTTTGGGCAACGTACATATAAATATTTGGCACCTTTCATAAAGTGTAAACCTTACTTATTAACGTGTAAGAAACAACAACGTTCGGGAAAGGGAGGTCGGAAGATCTTTTATCGGATCTTTACCCACCGGGGACACAAAATATCCTTCCCTCGTTCACGCAAGGGTGTCAATTGTCAAACCATGGATTGCCCGGGGGGGGGGGACTATTACGCTCATTGAGCACCTTCCTTTTGTATTTTTTGCCCGTTCACTGGGTACCTGTTTTGAAAGCGTTCTTTTCGTCGGACCCCCAGAAAAAAAGGCTTCTGTTATTTTTTAATTTGGGGGCTTTCTTTTACCAGCCCGGCATGGCGGGGGCCCCGATTTTTATGGGGATCCAGGTTCTAAAATAAAAAAAATAGTGTTTTTTAATCTTTTTTAAATCTATCCCTTGGAAAAAACATTGGCAACACGTCAGACCAAAATCGTATTCTGCACGGTTTTCGCTGGAAAAAACAGATTAGTATTCACTGGTTATCTTTATAATCCTATTCTCTGGGAAAAACCAGAAAGGGAACAACCGTACGGGGGGAAATCTACATGTGTAAACAAGTTATTCTGGACACAACCCGGGTTTTTCCGTCTCACTTAAGCAGTTTATTACCATCAATTAACCCTTCCTCAAAAAAACCAGTGGTTTTGAGGCATTAGGGTCTACGGGGCCGCGGCCGGGGCCTTCCCACAGCCTCGATCGACAGGCTTCTAATTTTGCCAAAAGTCTTGACAAATCTTACTTACTAAGTAGTCGGGACCAAATCTGATATATGGTCGGAGAGCAAAAATTTTCAAAAAACAAAGACGCTCAATTGAGCGTTAACCACTCGGGCTTTTTATGGACAAATTCTCCGGGGACAATGTCCAGCCTTTTGCGGTAACTTTTGGGCCCCCGCTGAGACCCTGAAAAAGCCCAATGAATGGGGGGGACAGTTGCGTGACGGAGGGGTAGGGGGACATGTAATTTGACAATTGGTTTTAATGTGTCGGTTCATTGCGATTTGCCTCTTTGGGACTTGAAGTTTCATTGGATTCCTTTTTGACTCAAAAGGTTCAAATTGATTTGGATTTGAGGGGACGTTTCGTGTGAACATCGGCCCCCTCTTCGGGGCTTCAGACCCGAAAAACGTGCGAGTTGTTGGGGAATCGAGTTCTTCGGAAGGGGTCGTCTTTGTTTTAAGCGAGTTACGGGTTAGAAGGCAGGGTTCGAAATTTAAAACAAGGGTGGGTACTAAGAAAAAATGGGAAGGGAACAAAAGGCATTGGATTTTGGGGACTGTTTAGAATAGTTTTAATTGAATGTGAACCTTGTAGGACCACTCCAAATGGATATTTCAACCGAACAACAAAATTCTCCCTTGGTCCCCCACTTGAGGGGGCGTCTTTTCTTTCTGCTTAATAGATCCCTAAAATTCTAAGGGGGTAACGTGTATTGGATTTCGATTTGTACCTTTTTTTGTCAAAACTTCCCACTGACCTGTTTTTTGGAGGGGCGTGGGGACCAAAAACATTTCTGTTTTACTACTAAGCGCTTAAAAACCGGTGGGCGGTATCTAAAAACTTAGATCGCGTAATAAAAATGTTAATTGGGGGGGTGAATCAGGTTCAATTTGGAATCATACAACTGGGTCATCCGTATGAAAAGAAACCCACGGGGATTTTCGGAAACCCATTGGGGACCTGTTCTCGCCTTTTGGCTTTGATGTAGTTTGAAGTACCGGATTTTTTACGACTTCGGGAAACCTTGGTTGATTTTTCAAACGTTTACAAAAAAAAAAAAAAAAACATTCATTCGTTGAGTTATTAAAAATTTTGGGTACCGGGGTTCCACAGTTTGGCTTAGGTTTTCGAGGGTCTCTGTTATTTGCCCATCCACAGGTTTTTGTCAATTTGACTAAAACCTTGGGAAACTTCCAATTACTGAATAAATTGGTTTGCATTCTATTTCGTAATGTTCAAAAAATTAGAAAAACGGTTTTCATTCGCCAAAAAACAAATTAAAAAAACAGGGGGACGATACGCAGGGTTAACAAACCCCCGAAAAAAAAAAAAAAACGCATTTAGGAACTCGGGGAAAAAAAAAAAAAACGGGGGGAAGGAACTTTAGGGTGAAGTTAAAAAAAAGGAAAGATTATCGCCAACCCACAGAATTAACCAAAGAGAACCGAGGGGGAACGATTCCGATTTGCGATAATTAAACATAGAACAACTTTTAATCAGGTCTTGCGCCAATCACAAGGGAAAATGCTTATTAAAAAAAAAATTATTGTAAACAAAACTTTCATTTAGACACCGTCAATGCCTAGGAAATCATCGTGGGCAAAGTCCGGACAATTGGTCGTGGAAAAAAATATTACAGGAGGCGTGGACCGGACATGTGACATGCCCCCCCCCCAAATTATGGGACTGGGGGTCGTTTTCACTGTTTTTGGGCGTGTTGGGGGACCAACGGGGGTTTTGTTCTACTCAGGGCAAAAATAAGGGGAAAAATGTCGCATTAGGCCAAATTACCGTATAGAGATCTGTTAAACATTGTTACTTGGGAACCTAAAATCACGGCCAAGTTGAGAATGTCGAATTCCAAATGTGGGGGAAAACAAATTCCACGATTGACCGGCGGGAATCATTTGGGACTTTCGGAAGTTAGTTCGTTATTAGGGTTGCGGCAAATCATACACTCCCGGGGGGGGGGAATCCGACTTACGCTGCGGCTGGAAAATTAACATTGAGTAGATCTTGAAGGGGACACATATTGTGACTGGAAAATAAACGGCTTTGACATTAAAAAAACACAGTTCGGGGACCACGTCTCCGTGTTATTCGAAAACGTTACCTTAAACGGATAGTAACTATAAGTGGGGATTGCATTTTGCGTTTACCCATTTACTCCAAATTAGGAATTCCCCCCCCCCCCCACGGAAAACCAAATAAAAAACGACATTTACATTTGGGTAACCAATTTCTCGACTGATTTCGTTTTCCAAATTACCAAAGCAGTAAATTATTAGGGGAAAATTTGGGATTCCACTTCTGAACAAAAAAAATCGTTTACGGGGGACCGTCTTCATTTCTATTGTTTACCACTGTTATTGGTTGGCTGAAGGTTTACCGAGGCCACGAAAATTTTCTGTTTTTAAACTAAACCACGCGTTTACCCCCATTCAGCGGTTAATAAAAGCGTTGGGGCGGACCCAAAACTAAACTATCTGGAAACTTTGATGGATGGCAAGGAAAACACGGTAATATTCCAAAAAAAAGTAAACCCTACTTTAAGGGTAATTGCTTTGTGTGTTGATTCCCAGAAAATTTTTTCGAAAAAGGGGACCTTGCTTCGCCCTTAGTATTTACGGGACAATCTTTGATAGTGCACTTTTTTTGAATCCTCTCCGGGATCCTTAAAAAAAAAAGGAAATTTTTCAATGTTTTTTCCTTTATAAGAGTTGATATAATGGCAGGGAAATTTTATTAATACCTCTGAGGCATTGGTTTGTCGAGGGCAAAAACTGTTAAAGTTTCTTATTTAAACCAAAACCGGTCAATGGTTTTTTTCCAACCACCCGCTTTGGCGTTCTGGGCAATTTAAAATTCAAAGCCAATCGGGTTTTTAGGATTATCTACAAATTATCAAAAAAAGCTTTATACTGGAAAAAAGCAATTGGGGGGGTTTACTCTCTAAGCTTAAAGATTTTATATTTAATAGTATTTCATATAAATTTTTTTAAATTTGTAATTATATAGAGAGGAAACAAATCTTCAGCGGACTTATCTGGTTGACAAGCCTTTTTTTACGTTTGCATTGCTAAAAAGCCAGTTTTTAAAACATCCTTTTTTTTTGGCTTTTGAGGAAAAACAAACTTCAAAAAACGTGCTTTTTTCAAATTATTTTCATTTCATTTCATGAGATAACATCCGGCAATTGTTCGGACTGGGTACCAGGCCCAGGCTCTGTTTGGCATTTTTCCTTTTTTATTTTTGTTGGTTACCACAAGCCCACATTTTTTCGCCAAATAGAATTGTACTTGTCTTACAATCTGAGTTGGACGGTCGGCGCAAGGTTTAATTCCAAAAAAATTTTCCCAAAAAAGATCTTTCAGGGGATTGGTACAATGAGCGTAAAGGTACTCTTTACCCGAAAGATATTCGATTAAAAAAAAATCGGTTGTTTCGACTATTGCCAAAATAAAGTGGTGGGGTCTGTAACTCTTCCTCAAAAAGTGGTCTTTCCCTTTGGTCTTTCTTGTCGAAATTCCTTTTTGTTTTTTCCCCTTTGTTGAAAAAATTCTCCTTGGAAAACCACTCGGGTAGGGGCCAGGCCAGTCGTCTTACAAAAACCCTCATTAAAAATTTGAAGGAGAGTTTTCTGCTTTTATTTGACGCCTTTTAATTTCAACAGCGGCGTTCAAATGTGATTCAAAAAAAAAAAGTAATTTTTCGTGCTAGGGGAACGTAATTTTACTTGTGAAAAAAAGGGGAATCTCCTAGAAGTGTCTAAAAAAAAAAAAAAAAGCAAAAACCAAAACGCGGCCCTTCGGCTTTGCATCGTTAAAAGGAGAGTATGGTAAATATAATCCTTGGACCAGGAAAAAAAAGCCGTTTCACAAAACGGGATTTTACCATTTAGAACACAAGACAAACAGTTTACGAAGGAGGCGGGTCATAAAAACGGTTTGGTTTTGCTGGGAGGGGATTGGACACAAAAAAACTGTTTCCTATTGAATTCCAGGTAATTTCCCAGGCCAGACAAAAAACCAATTCCCCCAACCCCCCCACCCCCCCCCCCGAAAAAAAAAAAAACCAGGGTTTTTCCCATTGAATACTTGTTTTTTTTTCCGAACCCAAAAAATTTCAAAAAACAAAAAAAAAAAAACGTTTCCCAAGATTACTTTTTTTTTTTTTCCGGAAAACCAAAAAAAAAAACAACGTTTTCAAAACCAGATTACCCCAATATAAGAGAGGGCTGGAAAGGTGCATTTGTTTCAATTCTGGAAGACATAACACAAAATAAAAAATAACTTTTTGATCAGGGTGCGTTTCAATATTGGAGGAACCAAAAAAAAAACGTCCTTCCCCATTGGGTCAGGTGTTTTTTTAGGGATATTGGAGAAAAACCAAAAAAAAAACGTTTTCCAAAGTGTTTTCGGATTATGGAGCAAAACCAAAAACAAAACCCAACCAAACAAAGATTTTTAGCTTTCATTTTGCCCAGCTTAATAAGTTTAATCTGGCGTATCTTATATCCCCCCCCCCCAAAAAAAACAGGGGCATTAGAACCGGCGGAAGGTCTTGATTGAAACAAGTTCTAAATTGAAGCCAGAGGGGGTTCCTTTTCAGCGTATGTCACGCACTCCTATAAATCTTCAGAGATTTAACTTCGATGTCATTTCCAGCAAAAAAAAAAAAGCTACTTTGTAAAACCTCTCAAGAACCTATTGGCTTGAATTCCCAGCTGAAAACAGATTGACGTTGACATATCCGCTCATGAAACATATGCCGTTGGTGGGTAAAAGCCAACAATTTCTCACAATGCAGCATAGCCAAAAAAACAATCAAGGGCATTCTGTTGTCGTTTTGGATAAGCCTCGTGTTATATTTACCTGTTTTGAAACAATGGCCTTTCGGAAAAAGGGAAGCCCGATGTTAATATTATAAAACAATTTGGTGGGGCCTTTTTTCTTGGTTTTTTTTTAATGTTTGTTGAGTTCAAAAAAAAATCGAAAAAAAAAAAAAAGTATTGGCATTTACGTATTTGATCGTAAGCGAGTTTCAAGATTTACCTCGGGGCAAGGAGATTAAGGGGAAAAAAAAAACCAAAAACGGACACACAGGTACTTTCAAGTCGGAAGGATTTTGAAATCTTAGTTTGAAAGGGCCAAGGGTAAGATTTCCTTTCAAGCTAATTAAATACCGGTACTTCAGGATTCTAGATTTGACCTCCGTTTCGACTGGGTGGGGATATAGAATAGTGTGGTTAGAAAGGTAAGGGGAAGGCCTCGGCCTTGGTTAAAAATTATTATGGAACAAAAACGCTCCAAAAAACCGTAGGGGGTGCGTTATTCAGGGATTGCATTCTTGGATGCCGATTGTTTGCAACGACCCTCAAAGGGGGTAACCGATCATGTAACCGTCCTTGGACACCCGGGGGGAACAACATTTGAGGTTTCTCCCCCTAGTCACTCAAAACTGTTCACTGATTGGTACGTTCATGGTACGTCTTGAGGTTGAAAAGATTAGATTGTTCTGGACGAAGGGCATGGATTGTTCGGAAAAAAATAGTGCCAACTTGAAGCCTTGCAATAAAAAAACAGTCGAGCATCAGTTTTTCGGAAATGTGTTTCATTTTATTTCAATATACCTTTTCATGATGGATGGGGTTATTTTCTATTGCCACCTGATGGCATGCCGTCCATGAAAAAAAAAAAAAATTTTCAGAAGGGGGGGTGAAAATCGGGGGGACAAGAGGGAGGAAAGTGGGGGGGGGGGACAAAAGATCAAATTCCCGATCGAAAAAAAATCCGTACCTTAAAAAAACAAACTTACATCAAGCAAAGGGGCGAGCACGGTTTTCAATTGTCTTGAAAAATTCCGTGTCTTTTCCAGAAGTATTTTATTCCCAAGTTTTATCGACTTTCCTTGGTGGGAGGTCCCATTTACAATCTATTAAGTCGGACTTCATTTTAGGAACTTGGCCGGGACCCGCTGGTAGCGCTATTTTTTTAAACAAAGAATTTTCCACGCTTTCAAAAACAGGTCAGGGAAAAACGGGGCAAAAAAACATTTTTACAATGACCTAAATCTAGGCCTAACGTCCTTGATTTTAGGGTGGAATTCTATTTACAGGGACAAGAGTAAGACCTTCTCCTAGTTGTGTTGCGAAGTTGGGGGGGGGGGTGGGGGGACGAGTGGAGGGAACCAACATAACATTTTACAAAAAAACACATAGGGGGCCCCGTTTACTCCCCCTCGTCCGGCAAAAAAAACCAAACCTGTCCAGTTTTTCAATTGGTCAGATCCCTCCTTCCCACGGCCAAAAAACTGACATTTTTCCCTTGTCATAAAGGCCCGAGTTGTTTACGCTCATTTGAACGGGGCCGGTCTTGTTTACCTTTCGGGGTGGCCCTTCCGAAAAGGAAGGCCCGAGTTAGGAAAATTTTACACTTTCTTTTTTTTTTTTATTTTTTATTTTTTATTTATTTTTTCCAGGTCGAAGGGACATGGGGACCCAAAAAAAAAATGCGAAGAATGCGGAGTATTTGATCACTATTCGGAGTTTGCAAAGATGTTATCATCCATAGGGATCTTTCAAGCTATTTAAGTTTCAGGATGTTTGATAGTTGATCATTCCACGATGAAAGCTAAGGCGCGTTTGCTTTTGTTAATAAAATGAAACGACATCTCTTTCAGAGTGGGCCCACCACGGGGAATCAGCCGTATGCTTTTGTCTTTTGTGAAATGAGCCTGTTTAAAGCCCGTGTTTTATCGGCTGTTTTGTTCTATAACGCCTTTCCACGAACTCGAAACTCATATCCACAAAAATGAATTGAAAAAAGCAAATGAACATGACCTCGCTATGCGATGTTTGTTGCTTAATTGTAATATTACGTGTACAGTTTATGTCCTTGAGTATTTTATAATTAAACTCACGACCAGCGATGGTAGCAACATTCTATTGACAGAAAGCTATATGTACAGAAGTCATGCAAACAATCGAACCAGTCGAGTTATTTTCAGTAACTCACGATGGATGTTTATTTTATTCCACGTTTGAAAAAATTCGTGTTCTTTTCAGTAAGATGACAGTTTGTAAAGTTGATCCTTATCTGAGTCATACAACATCTATTAGGCGACCTAATTTTAGAACCGTTGATTTAAAACCGAATTTCCCACGCTCAAAAAAAAGGTCAGTGAACGGCAAAAATACAATCGAAATCAAAAACGTTCCTTAGATTTTAGGGATCTATTACAGAAGAAGGGACGCTCAATGACGAGGGAGGATTGGAATCTGTGTCTGACTCATAGATAAAAGATCTCCGCGGGACTCTCTTGTATATAATTAAACTCACGACCAACGGGCCGCCGGTCATTGTATAACTCCATCTATTGACAGAAAGCTATATGTAACAGAAGTCATGCAAAACAGTCGAGCCAGTCGAGTTTTTTCAGTAACTCATGATGGATGTTTATTTTATTCCACGTTTGAAAAATTCAGAAGGAAAAAGGAATCGTAAAAATCGTACTTCAAATAACCTACATCAAAGCATTTTAAGGAAAGCAAGGTCAATAGTTCGTAAATCGAGATCGGTATAGCCCCTTCATCTGGCAGGGACATATAGTCTCCCTCGTCACGCAACTGTCAGTCATTGTCAGGTCTCTCCTCACGCAAAAAAACTGACATTGTCCCCTTTTCATAAGCCCGAGTGTACGCTCATTGAGCGTCTTGTTTATAAACAACTCAGTCTTTCAAATCCCTGTTAATTTACTCGGACATTTCCGGAGGAAGTGACCCGAGTTAGAAAAATGCGCTTTCTTATAATATATTTTTTATTTTTCATTGTACACAAAATGCGATGAATGAATGTGATCGTATCGGGTCAGGAATGTCTGTTTCAGGGTTTCGATTGGCTGAAAACGGGGGCGATGATATCTGAACGCCTAATGAAGTAATTATATACTAAACGGGTCAAATAGTTTCCGAGCGTATAACATAAACTTTATTAACGTGTCATGACTTCTAGCCCTACCACAAGTGGTACACTAATCGGGGACACTTAATTTAAGACATAATTACATTTACAAATAGATATATAAAAAGGAAATATTTATGTATATATATATAAATATGAAATGAAAATAAAATTATTAGACAATGTGTAACATGTGTATAGATTTAAAGCTGAAATGGTGATGGAATAATTACATATGTTTTAATTATAGATTGTTATCATTAAGTTTAATTTAATTATTGCATAACTTGCAGTTAGTGCATGAGCCGTTAGAGTTTGATGAGGCTAGATATCAAACTAAATCCGAAGTATTGTTCGCTCTAAGGTCATCGTTAATAGAAGTGCTAAACTCATCGTTCCACGACGGCTACCGACTAGAAGTGCTGTGTAGAAGCTCGTGCTGTATCGAGAGAGAAAGCGTTGGTTTTAACAAATCAAAATGAAACTGAAAAGCAAATCCAAATGAACTCCTCAAAAAACTATCATGATCTCGCTATGCCATGTTCTGCCAATGGTGTGTGTCCGTGAGCAAGAGATAGAGATCTGCGAATCGTCGACGTTTCGTCTCAGTGAAATACATACTTAGGACGTATATTCATGCTTAGTTAACAAATAGAACAGCTTCATCTGTGCCTCCGTTCAGTTATAAAGCACTTAGGAAGTAACGATAGCACGAGAGAAGTGTAGGGAGAAACACAAGCCGTAGGCGAGATATCAATATTTGACTTTAACAACACTGAAATCGTGGCGAGCGAAAGTAATTATCACAGGAGGCTTTTTTTGGAAGCGTGGTACTCGGCGCACCCACGATCGCAACGCTGGAAATGACTTACATTAGCATTCCAGATGTTTTACCGCGCGATAGAACTGAACACTGGCACGAGCCACGCGCTCTCGTAGTATTTTTTGAAATATATCCGCGCGCAGTTTCTTACTATCCAAACTGATGAAGACTGTTTGATTTACAGTCGAAACGTCTGAATAAAAAAGCTAAAGTCAGAGACAAAAGTATATCTTTAATTTAAAAACCTTGGGGTTAGGTTTAGGGTTAGTATTAGGGAAGACTTTATATAGTAATCAAGTACCTTGGGGTTAGGTTTAGGGTTAGTATTAGGGAAGACTTTATAGTAATCAAGTACCTTGGGGTTAAGGTTTAGGGTTAGTATTAGGGAAGACTTTATAGTAATCAAGTACCTTGGGGTTAGGTTTAGGGTTAGTATTAGGGAAGACTTTATAGTAATCAAAAGTACCTTGGGGTTAGGTTTAGGGTTAGTATTGGGGAAGACTATATAGTAAATCAAGTACCTTGGGGTTAGGTTTAGGAGTTAGTATTAAGACTTTATGTTAGGTTTAGGTTTATTAATAATGTGCAATGCATTACTAACAACGAAATCTTGGATGGTCAAGTGGTTAAGGTCTTGGGATAGCAAGCCAAAGGTAAGAGGTTCAAGTACCAGTCAGATACGATATTTTATTAAAAAAAAAAAAGCTAATTAGATATTAGTTGTAGATATAGTTAGGACAGACAGACAGACAGACAGTTAGGTAGATGAGAGGGGAGAAGATAGCTAGATAGAGAGAAGGGAGTGAGGTCAAAAATATTTAGTTTCTTTTTGAGGACCCCCCTAAAATTCCAAATCAATTTAAATTGAACCAGTTTAATATTTCAATTGAACTGGTTTAATTTTAAATTGAACCAAGGAATCATTTTGAACTACAACATATACGCTCATTGAGCGTCTTGTTTACATATAACTTAGTTAAATTATAAAAACATACTTGGCGCCACAACGTCTCCTTCAAGTGTTTCTCATCTTGCAGACCAAAATGCAACAGTGAGTCACAACGCGCTCCTCAATCTCTTTTTTCACTTCTTAGCTTTACCAGGTTTCACACAAGAATGAGTTGTCAGCCCATGTAGGTGATCCTAACGTGTAAATGTCTTACCACAGGTTTTTACATGGTTAATTACTGGTATGAATCCGCTTATGAACGTTGAGACTACCTTGCAATTGCTGTGTAAATGTCTTACCACAGGTTTTTACATTGGTATGGTTTAATCCCGGTATGAATCCGCTGGTGAACATTGAGGTTACCTTGCTGGTGCAAATGTCTTCCCAAAGGTTTTACATTGGTATGGTTTATTACCAGTATGAATCCGCTTGTGATTGTTGAGACTACTTTGCTGTGTAAAATGTCTTACACACAGGTTTTACATTGGTATGGTTTATCACCAGTATGAATCCGCTTGTGATTGTTGAGACTACCTTGCTGTGTAAATGTCTTACCACAGGTTTTACATTGGTATGGTTTATTACCGGTATGAGTCCGCTTGTGCTTGTTGAGACTACCTTGCTGTGTAAATGTCTTACCACAGGTTTTACATTGGTATGGTTTAATCCCAGTATGAATCCGCTGGGTGAACGCTGAGATCACTTTGCTGTGCAAAAGCCTTGCCACAGGTTTTACATTGGTATGGTTTAATACCAGTATGAATCCGCTGGTGAACAACCAGGTGACCTTGCTGGGCAAATGTCTTACCACAGGTTTTGCATTGGTATGGTCTATAACCCGAATGAATGCGCTCATGAACGTTGAGGTTACATTGAAGTGTAAAGGCCTTAGAACAGGTTTTACATTGGTATGGTTTAATCCTGGTATGACTCCGCTCATGACGGTTTTAGGTTGTCTTGACGTGCAAATGTCTTACCACAGGTTTTTTACATTGGTATGGTTTAATACCAGTATGAATCCGCTGGTGAGCGGTGAGGTTACCTTGCCGTGAAAATGTCTTACCACATGTTTGACACTTCATTCTACTGTCCATATTCTTAGGAATGGCATCTGAAACAGTTTTCACTGAATCTTCACTATTGTCAGGGTTGAACTGACGAGGGTGAAAACATCTTGGGAAACCTCGTCCATACAGCTTTCATCATCTACAATGGTACCATCACCTGAAGAAACAGTAAAGGATGCTGTGGATTTCTCAAGGCTTCTGGTGGAGGTTGGACTACCATCACACACAATATCAGTGTGCAGGTAATCATTTTGTTCACTCCTATGTATAGAACAAGCTCTAGGGCTGTCCATCATTCCATGGACTACACTGTCACCATTGACTACTTACTTCACTCTCATCTGTACACAATGTTGGTATCTCTTCACACTGGTATTTTAGACAGCAAACCTTCTGTAGAGGAGTAATCCTTCTCATTATGGAGATTACCAACTTGGCTCATCAAAACAAGTGGAGGTCTTCATATTATCTGCATGATTCTCTGATTGAGTTTTCTGATTGAGTTTTCTGTTGTGACATTGTTGGGCTGCATCAAACCACCATCTATGTGTACAGATGTACATCCATTACTACAACCATAATCCTCTGTCTGTGTCCCCACACAGAGTAGTGGCCGTCCAAACAGAACTGTTCATTTTCAAAGCTCTGGAAGAAGTAAAAGGGTAAGCAGTTTATTGGAAAACAAACTTGAATAACAATTTTTAATAGGAATTGGACAAGAAACCCACATATGTGTACCCTTGTATGAGAAAAATGCCAGCTGGTCTAATATGTTAGGGAAAATAATATACATGTACCTATACATGTACCAATATACATGTACCATAAAATAAAACAGCAGATAAGCCGCTCTCTGCATATACGCTTTGGCAGCTCATATTTTTTGAAACACAGGATTTTGAAAGCAATAATGGTCTCGATGGTACATACTTCATCAAACTTTCCAACATTGAAGAAACCCACCGACACCCTACACTCGGATTACACTCAGACTACACTCAGACTACACTCAGATTATACTCACACTACACTCAGACTACACTCACATTACACTCGGACTACACTCAGACTACACTCACATTACACTCAGACTACACTCACATTACACTCGGACTATACTCAGATTACACTCGGGACTACACTTGGACTACACTCACATTACACTCGGACTACACTCACATTACACTCGGACTATACTCAGACTACACTCACATTACAACTCGGACTATACTCACATTACACTCGGGACTACACTTGGACTACACTCACATTACACTCGGACTACACCCAGATTACACTCGGACTATACTCACATTACACTCGGACTACACTCACATTACACTCGGACTACATGTACATTCAGACTACACTCAGACTACACGCAGATTACACTCAGATTACAGACTGCACTCAGATTACACTCAGATTAAACTCAGACTACACTCAGATTACACTCAGATTACACTCAGACTACACTCAGATTACACTCAGACTACATGTATACTCAGATTACACTCAGACTACATTCAGACTACACTCAGACTACACTCAGACTACACTCACATTACACTCACATTACACTCAGATTACACTCAGACTACACTCAGACTACACTCACATTACACTCGGACTACACTCAGATTACACTCAGACTACACTCAGACTACACTCAGACTACACTCAGACTACACTCAGACTACACTCAGATTGTACTCAGATTACACTCAGACTACACTCAGACGATACTCAGACTACACTCAGATTACACTCACATTACACTCAGATTACACTCAGATTACACTCAGATTATACTCAGACTACACTCAGACTACACTCACATTACACTCGGACTACACTCAGATTACACTCAGACTACACTCATAATACACTCAGACTACACTCAGACTACACTCAGACTACACTCAGATTGTACTCAGATTACACTCAGACTACACTCAGACGATACTCAGACTACACTCAGATTACACTCACATTACACTCAGATTACACTCAGATTACACTCAGATTATACTCACACTACACTCAGACTACACTCACATTACACTCGGACTACACTCAGATTACACTCAGACTACACTCCTATTACACTCAGACTACACTCAGACGATACTCAGACTACACTCAGATTACACTCAGACTACACTCAGATTACACTCAGATTACACTGACTATACTCAGATTAAACTCAGACTACACTCAGACTACATGTATACTCAGATTACACTCAGATTAAACTCTGACTACATTCAGACTACACTCAGACTACACTCGGGACTACACTCAGACTACACTCAGATTACACTCAGATTACACTCAGACTACACTCAGACCACTCAGACTACACTCAGATTACACTCAGACTACACTCAGACTACACTCAGACTACACTCAGACTACACTCAGATTACACTCAGACTACACTCAGACTACACTCAGACTACACTCAGACTACACGCAGATTACACGCAGATTACACTGACTATAACTCAGATTAAACTCAGAATACATTCAGATTACACTCAGACCACTCAGACTACACTCAGATTACACTCAGACTACACTCAGACTACACTCAGACTACACGCAGATTACACTCAGATTACAGACTGCACTCAGATTACACTCAGATTAAACTCAGACTACACTCACATTACACTCAGATTACACTCAGATTACACTCAGATTCACTCAGACTACACTCAGATTACAATCAGACTACATGTATACTCAGATTACACTCAGACTAAACTCAGACTACTCAGACTACATTCAGAATACATTCAGACTACACTCAGACTACACTCACATTACACTCACGTTACACTCAGATTACACTCAGATTACACTCAGATTACACTCAGATTACACTGACTATAACTCAGATTAAACTCAGACTACCGGAGGGGGACTCCGATACCAAAGTTGCGGGGATGCTCGTCGTCCCCTTTTAGTTTTTTTTTTTTCGTGTTTTGGTCCCACTTAGGGTGTCAGAAATAAAAATGACCACCAATAGAGTTTTCCGTTCCCTTTTAGGGTATTCAATCAACAGCGATATTTAAAAACGTTCTTTAAAAATAGATTAAAGATTTATATGACAACGTTTTCTTAAACTTGTAAGAGTGGAAGGCGTTTGATGCTAGTGTCTTTTATACTATTAAAATGACTTTTTAAATTGGTCCCTTTTAGGGGTAAAAATATTCGCTGCCACGCCCACCAAGACAAGTCACTCCGGTCCCTTTTAGGGGTCATTTTCAAAATTTTCGACGAGCATCCCTACCCCCTTTTATAAGGGAGTCCCCCCCCCCTCCCCCCCCCGGGCTCAGACTACACTCACATTACACTCAGATTACACTGATTACACTCAGATTACACTCAGACTACTACTAATAATAATAATAATAACCTTTATTAACGTGTCAAATTACCTAGCTTACACAAGTGTAAACTAATTGAGGACACCTATCTACCTAAAAATCTACACCCATACCCAAACCCAAAGCCCCACCCAATTTCCCAACCCCTCCCCCCTTATTTAAAATCTATCTGGCGTAAAATATTAAAATTGAAAATGTATCCCAACTAAATATATATATATATATATAAATAATATCATACATAATATCATAATAAATAATAATATAACAAGATAAAAATAAAATAACTTATAACCTAAGTGCTACACAGGTGACAGTTCGTACATGTTTCTGAGATGAGATATTCAATATCTACTCTTTTCACTTGTCTTTTAAATGAATTGATTGTTTCTGAATTCTTTATATTATTATTTAATTTGGACCATATTACAGGACCAAGGTATCTTAAACTATGCTTACCATAAGTTGTTGTATTAATCCTAGGAATGGAAAAATCATCTGAATTTCTGAGGTTGTAACTACTGTTATTTAGCTTAAATATATCTGAAATACTAAAAAAAAAACTAAAAAAAAACTACACTCAGATTACACTCAGACTACATGTATACTCAGATTACACTCAGATTAAACTCAGACTACACTCGGACTATACTCACATTACAATCGGGACTACACTCAGACTACACTCAGACTACACGTATACTCAGATTACACTCAGACTAAACTCAGACTACATTCAGATGATTCAGACTACACTCAGACTACACTCAGATTACACTCAGACTACACTCAGATTACACTCAGATTACACTCAGACTACACTCGGCCTACAGCCTCAGCTGACTGCAATATATCTAATATTGCTGCCAGCCTCAGTAACTATTCTTCGTGTGCAACCAAATTTCGAAATATTATTTCCTTTGCCAAATAAAATAAAATGCTGATGAGCTTGTAGAGCTATCAAAATAACAACTCTGGGCCAAATTTTGGAGCACTAGAGCATTTCTTTACCGAGTTATGGGCGAACGAAGTTTCCAAATATTCCTGTGTGTTTGGTCATCCAACATAAAATTTCAAAAAATAAAATTCAAGCTTAGAGTTGATATGCATCACTTAATTACTCGGGCCCTTCCGAAGGAAGCCCGAGTTATAAAATGCGTTTTTCGGTAGTAGTAGTAGTAGTCGTCGTCGTCGTCGTAGTTTTGTTCGGCTAAAGAATGACGAAAGTATGCGACGTATTTAATCGTATCGAGTTTCAAGATTACTCAGCAGATAAGAAAAAAACAAACGACACACGTACAGGAAGGACTCAAGTAGATTTGAATCTTAGTTTTGAAAGCAGCTGTAGATCTTCAAGCTATTAAAAGGTCAGGATTCTAGTTCATCGTTCAATGACTAGAAGTGGTAGAAGGACTAGAAGCTCGCTTAAAATATATTTAACAAGACGCTCAATGAGCGTTCACTCGGGCATTGTGAAAAGGAAAATGCCAGTTGCCCGAGGAAGTACTTGAAAATGAATGCCAGTTGGTTGAAGAAAAATCATATTTATATCTATTTTTTGGTGTGCATAGATAACAAGAACATTCTCAGTTGCGTGAGAAGGGAGCTGACAGTGATTGACAGTTGCGTCAAGAAAGAGAATATGTATATATGTTTCGGCGAGCATCTTTGAATCGTACTTCCGTATGCTCGGCTTTATACATAGAGCGGACCCGTTTTTGGAGACCATGAATATGCATGATTTTTGCACTTGTTCCCAGTTGCTTGCGAAACGTGATAAAGCTCATATGCAAATGGCGCTCGCTTATGACATGTTTGTTATTTTTTGTTTTGCAGAGGAATATCGCTGAAGGAACGTTGTTACCGCACTTGTTATATATTTTTGATTCAGTGGATTGAATCTCTGGACGTATTGGAACTTCTTTTTGCAAAAGTCTGCAGTAGTTTTATGTTAGAAATGTAGATGTTATTTATTCCAGACAGTCCAAAGTTTGCTGTTAACTAGTAAGTTCTGATAGGCAGTTAATTTCGATGTAGAGAAGCGTATTGAAAGCTAGTGCATTGTTAAGTAGATAATGTTTTTGTTCAGTACCCACACCAAAAATTTAGTATGTGCCATATATGGGCCAAATATGGGGAAAATATGGAAAAGTATATGGGTTTTATGTGGCCCTTATTAAACCCAGAATTCCTAAATATATGGGTTATATGTGGATTGAATATGGATTAAGTACGTATTTGGTCATAGTCCATGTATTATCCATATACTAAACGGTGCTGCGAGAAGTATGTGATGAGCAATATGTGACCTATTACACCACTAGTAGTGCATCATTATAATGGCATATGTTGTCAGTTAACATTTTGTTAGCTATCACTAATAGCAAAATAATGCAATCATCAGTTGAACGCAACATATATTTTTTAACTCAACTCAAGTCTCAAGAGACCACTATTGCTGAAATGTATTGATAATAATGCATAATTCTGCACACTTCTTAGAAGAACAAGTCAACCCACTCTTGAACAGGTTAGTGTAGTACATACATCATATGTCCATATATTTTAATATAGTTGACTATAGCGTTAGTCAAACCACTCTTGAACAGGTTAGTGTACATACATACATCATATGTCCATATATTTTAATATAGTTGACTATAGCGTTAGTCAAACCACTCTTGAACAGGTTAGTGTAGTACATACATCATATGTCCATATATTTTAATATAGTTGACTATAGCGTCAGTCAAACCACTCTTGAACAGGTTAGTGTAGTATATACATCATATGTCCATATATTTTAATATAGTTGACTATAGCGTTAGTCAAACCACTCTTGAACAGGTTAGTGTACATACATACATCATATGTCCATATATTTTAATATAGTTGACTATAGCGTCACTTTATTGTTGATGCAGTGAGGTGTGGTTGATGCGAGGTAAAATAAAGTATAATTAAATTACCTTGAACATATACCAGTAGATGAATAAGAATTGAACATATTATTAGTATAGATGTGTGGACGACCAGCTATTCGTTTGTTTATCAGTTCTAGCACGATTTCCACTGAACTTTTATCATCCACCATACATGTCTGGTAGACCATATTAAACCCAGAATTCCTAAATATATGGGTTATATATGGATTGAATATGGATTAAGTACGTATTTGGTCATAATCCATGTATTTTCCATATATTACCCATTGCTTTGAGGTGCCAGGGGACCTTCGTGACACTGTTCACTGAAGGCCGCGTAGCGCGCTAACCACTCGTCCAACATGTATAAAAGTTTTCATTTTCTTGAAAAACCCCCCCTCCTTCTATTCTTCTTGGAATCCTGGTAGAACTCATCGAAGACGTCTACCCAGTACGCGAAATCCAGATTTGGGCCGAGCTGAAAACGCTTCACATTGCCCATTTCGAAATGGCAACGAATTACACGACCGTCTTCCTATGTCGAAATTGTAAGAAGCATCTGACTGAAATCAAAAGCATCTCCACCATCAAGTGTAATCAATGTCAAGCCATGATGAGAGTCAATCGCTGTCCTAAAATTGCCTCCATCAAAATGGGGGTACCAGACGAGGAGAAAGTGGAAGAAATCTTGTGGTTGACCGCTTTTGAGGAACAACTCGCCTCGCTGTTATCTCTGGTAAAAATCCAACGACCGGAAACTGAAGTACAATTCTTATTAATTCTTATTAGTTGTTTCACCTCTCCTCCCCCCCCCCCCCCCCCCCCCCCCCCCCCCCCCCCCCTTCCTTCTATTCTTCTTGGTCTCCTGATCATCACCAATAATTTTTGCATCTATAACAAATGCAAAATGTGAGAAAAATGTTATTATGTTTTTTTAAGGAAATAACCCCTGGGATGAATAGGGTTAAATTTAAAATAATGTTATTAATTCTCGTTAGTTGTTTCACCTCTCCTTCCAACCCCCCCTCCTTCTATTCTTCCTTGAGCATTGTGGTATTGCTAAAGACAATGAATAATCTAGATTGTAACTGTAAATATGCACAAAGTTGAAATCATCAAAATAACACTCCAAAAGAATTGAAAGGACATTTTTCTCTGGCTTTTTTCCCTTTTCCTCCCCCTTTCTTTTTCTCTCCCCCTATTCCAACTAAAAACTATTATCTTTGTTAAGTATCTTAAGATGTTTCTATCGCAATATTTTGAATTAATTTAAAAAAAGAGAATATTTGTATCATGTGCCAGTAAAGGTTTCTGGTGTTAACAAATAATTGGGTAAAGATCTATTACAATACTTGCCTGTTGCGTGTAGACAACGACGCACGCGATATCTCACAGTATCGTCCATCAGTCTGTATTGCTACATGTATAAGTTTATTGTTGTTGGTTTGTACCAACTCGCAATCAATAGTTTCACCCATGCAAGGAGGAGTGGGGGGGGGGGGGGGGGGGGGGGGGGGGGGGGGGGGGGGGGGGGGGCGAGCTTTAGTCACTAATATCTTGAAGTGTCATATTTTGTTTTACTTTCTTGGCGCTAATGGTACGGTACTCGAAAATATTATAACTCTTATTAGTTGTTGCATCTCTCCTCCCAAACCTCCCCTCCTTCTCTTCTTCTTAAAATGTTGTAATGTCTTTTAAGGTAATTGACATAAATAAGGTTATTAACTCTTATTAGTTGTTGCATCTCTCCTCCCAAACCTCCCCTCCTTCTCTTCTTCTTAAAATGTTATAATGTCTTTTAAGGTAATTGACCTAAATAAGGTTATTAACTCTTATTAGTTGTTGCAACTCTCCTCCCAAACCTCCCCTCCTTCTCTTCTTCTTAAAATGTTATAATGTCTTTTTAGGTAATTGAACTAAATAAGGTTATTAACTCTTATTAGTTGTAGCATCCCTCCTCCCAAACCTCCCCTCCTTCTCTTCTTCTTAAAGTGTTATAATGTCTTTTTAGGTAATTGACCTAAATAAGGTTATTAACTCTTATTAGTTGTAGCATCTCTCCTCCCAAACCTCCCCTCCTTCTCTTCTTCTTAAAATGTTATAATGTCTTTTAAGGTAATTGACCTAAATAAGGTTATTAACTCTTATTAGTTGTTGCAACTCTCCTCCCAAACCTCCCCTCCTTCTCTTCTTCTTAAAATGTTATAATGTCTTTTTAGGTAATTGACCTAAATAAGGTTATTAACTCTTATTAGTTGTTGCATCACTCCTCCCAAACCTCCCCTCCTTCTCTTCTTCTTAAAATGTTATAATGTCTTTTTAGGTAATTGACCTAAATAAGGTTATTAACTCTTATTAGTTGTTGCATCACTCCTCCCAAACCTCCCCTCCTTCTCTTCTTCTTAAAATGTTATAATGTCTTTTAAGGTAATTGACCTAAATAAGGTTATTAACTCTTATTAGTTGTTGCAACTCTCCTCCCAAACCTCCCCTCCTTCTCTTCTTCTTAAAATGTTATAATGTCTTTTTAGGTAATTGAACTAAATAAGGTTATTAACTCTTATTAGTTGTAGCATCCCTCCTCCCAAACCTCCCCTCCTTCTCTTCTTCTTAAAGTGTTATAATGTCTTTTTAGGTAATTGACCTAAATAAGGTTATTAACTCTTATTAGTTGTAGCATCTCTCCTCCCAAACCTCCCCTCCTTCTCTTCTTCTTAAAATGTTATAATGTCTTTTAAGGTAATTGACCTAAATAAGGTTATTAACTCTTATTAGTTGTTGCAACTCTCCTCCCAAACCTCCCCCTCCTTCTCTTCTTCTTAAAATGTTATAATGTCTTTTTAGGTAATTGACCTAAATAAGGTTATTAACTCTTATTAGTTGTTGCATCACTCCTCCCAAACCTCCCCTCCTTCTCTTCTTCTTAAAATGTTATAATGTCTTTTTAGGTAATTGACCTAAATAAGGTTATTAACTCTTATTAGTTGTTGCATCCCTCCTCCCAAACCTCCCCTCCTTCTCTTCTTCTTAAAGTGTTATAATGTCTTTTTAGGTAATTGACCTAAATAAGGTTATTAACTCTTATTAGTTGTAGCATCTCTCCTCCCAAACCTCCCCTCCTTCTCTTCTTCTTAAAATGTTATAATGTCTTTTTAGGTAATTGACCTAAATAAGGTTATTAACTCTTATTAGTTGTAGCATCTCTCCTCCCAAACCTCCCCTCCTTCTCTTCTTCTTAAAATGTTATAATGTCTTTTTAGGTAATTGACCTAAATAAGGTTATTAACTCTTATTAGTTGTTGCAACTCTCCTCCCAAACCTCCCCTCCTTCTCTTCTTCTTAAAATGTTATAATGTCTTTTTAGGTAATTGACCTAAATAAGGTTATTAACTCTTATTAGTTGTTGCAACTCTCCTCCCAAACCTCCCCTCCTTCTCTTCTTCTTAAAATGTTATAATGTCTTTTTAGGTAATTGACCTAAATAAGGTTATTAACTCTTATTAGTTGTTGCAACTCTCTCCTCCCAAACCTCCCCTCCTTCTCTTCTTCTTAAAATGTTATAATGTCTTTTTAGGTAATTGAACTAAATAAGGTTATTAACTCTTATTAGTTGTAGCATCCCTCCTCCCAAACCTCCCCTCCTTCTCTTCTTCTTAAAGTGTTATAATGTCTTTTTAGGTAATTGACCTAAATAAGGTTATTAACTCTTATTAGTTGTAGCATCTCTCCTCCCAAACCTCCCCTCCTTCTCTTCTTCTTAAAATGTTATAATGTCTTTTAAGGTAATTGACCTAAATAAGGTTATTAACTCTTATTAGTTGTTGCAACTCTCCTCCCAAACCTCCCCTCCTTCTCTTCTTCTTAAAATGTTATAATGTCTTTTTAGGTAATTGACCTAAATAAGGTTATTAACTCTTATTAGTTGTTGCATCACTCCTCCCAAACCTCCCCTCCTTCTCTTCTTCTTAAAATGTTATAATGTCTTTTTAGGTAATTGACCTAAATAAGGTTATTAACTCTTATTAGTTGTTGCATCCCTCCTCCCAAACCTCCCCTCCTTCTCTTCTTCTTAAAGTGTTATAATGTCTTTTTAGGTAATTGACCTAAATAAGGTTATTAACTCTTATTAGTTGTAGCATCTCTCCTCCCAAACCTCCCCTCCTTCTCTTCTTCTTAAAATGTTATAATGTCTTTTTAGGTAATTGACCTAAATAAGGTTATTAACTCTTATTAGTTGTAGCATCTCTCCTCCCAAACCTCCCCTCCTTCTCTTCTTCTTAAAATGTTATAATGTCTTTTTAGGTAATTGACCTAAATAAGGTTATTAACTCTTATTAGTTGTTGCAACTCTCCTCCCAAACCTCCCCTCCTTCTCTTCTTCTTAAAATGTTATAATGTCTTTTTAGGTAATTGACCTAAATAAGGTTATTAACTCTTATTAGTTGTTGCAACTCTCCTCCCAAACCTCCCCTCCTTCTCTTCTTCTTAAAATGTTATAATGTCTTTTTAGGTAATTGACCTAAATAAGGTTATTAACTCTTATTAGTTGTTGCATCACTCCTCCCAAACCTCCCCTCCTTCTCTTCTTCTTAAAATGTTATAATGTCTTTTTAGGTAATTGACCTAAATAAGGTTATTAACTCTTATTAGTTGTAGCATCTCTCCTCCCAAACCTCCCCTCCTTCTCTTCTTCTTAAAATGTTATAATGTCTTTTTAGGTAATTGACCTAAATAAGGTTATTAACTCTTATTAGTTGTTGCATCACTCCTCCCAAACCTCCCCTCCTTCTCTTCTTCTTAAAATGTTATAATGTCTTTTTAGGTAATTGACCTAAATAAGGTTATTAACTCTTATTAGTTGTTGCAACTCTCCTCCCAAACCTCCCCTCCTTCTCTTCTTCTTAAAATGTTATAATGTCTTTTTAGGTAATTGACCTAAATAAGGTTATTAACTCTTATTAGTTGTTGCATCACTCCTCCCAAACCTCCCCTCCTTCTCTTCTTCTTAAAATGTTATAATGTCTTTTTAGGTAATTGACCTAAATAAGGTTATTAACTCTTATTAGTTGTTGCATCACTCCTCCCAAACCTCCCCTCCTTCTCTTCTTCTTAAAATGTTATAATGTCTTTTAAGGTAATTGACCTAAATAAGGTTATTAACTCTTATTAGTTGTTGCATCACTCCTCCCAAACCTCCCCTCCTTCTCTTCTTCTTAAAATGTTATAATGTCTTTTTAGGTAATTGACCTAAATAAGGTTATTAACTCTTATTAGTTGTTGCATCCCTCCTCCCAAACCTCCCCTCCTTCTCTTCTTCTTAAAGTGTTATAATGTCTTTTTAGGTAATTGACCTAAATAAGGTTATTAACTCTTATTAGTTGTAGCATCTCTCCTCCCAAACGTCCCCTCCTTCTCTTCTTCTTAAAATGTTATAATGTCTTTTTAGGTAATTGACCTAAATAAGGTTATTAACTCTTATTAGTTGTAGCATCTCTCCTCCCAAACCTCCCCTCCTTCTCTTCTTCTTAAAATGTTATAATGTCTTTTTAGGTAATTGACCTAAATAAGGTTATTAACTCTTATTAGTTGTTGCAACTCTCCTCCCAAACCTCCCCTCCTTCTCTTCTTCTTAAAATGTTATAATGTCTTTTTAGGTAATTGACCTAAATAAGGTTATTAACTCTTATTAGTTGTTGCAACTCTCCTCCCAAACCTCCCCTCCTTCTCTTCTTCTTAAAATGTTATAATGTCTTTTTAGGTAATTGACCTAAATAAGGTTATTAACTCTTATTAGTTGTTGCATCACTCCTCCCAAACCTCCCCTCCTTCTCTTCTTCTTAAAATGTTATAATGTCTTTTTAGGTAATTGACCTAAATAAGGTTATTAACTCTTATTAGTTGTAGCATCTCTCCTCCCAAACCTCCCCTCCTTCTCTTCTTCTTAAAATGTTATAATGTCTTTTTAGGTAATTGACCTAAATAAGGTTATTAACTCTTATTAGTTGTTGCATCACTCCTCCCAAACCTCCCCTCCTTCTCTTCTTCTTAAAATGTTATAATGTCTTTTTAGGTAATTGACCTAAATAAGGTTATTAACTCTTATTAGTTGTTGCAACTCTCCTCCCAAACCTCCCCTCCTTCTCTTCTTCTTAAAATGTTATAATGTCTTTTTAGGTAATTGACCTAAATAAGGTTATTAACTCTTATTAGTTGTTGCATCACTCCTCCCAAACCTCCCCTCCTTCTCTTCTTCTTAAAATGTTATAATGTCTTTTTAGGTAATTGACCTAAATAAGGTTATTAACTCTTATTAGTTGTTGCATCCCTCCTCCCAAACCTCCCCTCCTTCTCTTCTTCTTAAAGTGTTATAATGTCTTTTTAGGTAATTGACCTAAATAAGGTTATTAACTCTTATTAGTTGTAGCATCTCTCCTCCCAAACCTCCCCTCCTTCTCTTCTTCTTAAAATGTTATAATGTCTTTTTAGGTAATTGACCTAAATAAGGTTATTAACTCTTATTAGTTGTAGCATCCCTCCTCCCAAACCTCCCCTCCTTCTCTTCTTCTTAAAATGTTATAATGTCTTTTTAGGTAATTGACCTAAATAAGGTTATTAACTCTTATTAGTTGTTGCAACTCTCCTCCCAAACCTCCCCTCCTTCTCTTCTTCTTAAAATGTTATAATGTCTTTTTAGGTAATTGACCTAAATAAGGTTATTAACTCTTATTAGTTGTTGCAACTCTCCTCCCAAACCTCCCCTCCTTCTCTTCTTCTTAAAATGTTATAATGTCTTTTTAGGTAATTGACCTAAATAAGGTTATTAACTCTTATTAGTTGTTGCATCACTCCTCCCAAACCTCCCCCCTCCTTCTCTTCTTCTTAAAATGTTATAATGTCTTTTTAGGTAATTGACCTAAATAAGGTTATTAACTCTTATTAGTTGTAGCATCTCTCCTCCCAAACCTCCCCTCCTTCTCTTCTTCTTAAAATGTTATAATGTCTTTTTAGGTAATTGACCTAAATAAGGTTATTAACTCTTATTAGTTGTTGCATCACTCCTCCCAAACCTCCCCTCCTTCTCTTCTTCTTAAAATGTTATAATGTCTTTTTAGGTAATTGACCTAAATAAGGTTATTAACTCTTATTAGTTGTTGCATCACTCCTCCCAAACCTCCCCTCCTTCTCTTCTTCTTAAAATGTTATAATGTCTTTTTAGGTAATTGACCTAAATAAGGTTATTAACTCTTATTAGTTGTTGCATCACTCCTCCCAAACCTCCCCTCCTTCTCTTCTTCTTAAAGTGTTATAATGTCTTTTTAGGTAATTGACCTAAATAAGGTTATTAACTCTTATTAGTTGTAGCATCTCTCCTCCCAAACCTCCCCTCCTTCTCTTCTTCTTAAAATGTTATAATGTCTTTTTAGGTAATTGACCTAAATAAGGTTATTAACTCTTATTAGTTGTTACATCACTCCTCCCAAACCTCCCCTCCTTCTCTTCTTCTTAAAATGTTATAATGTCTTTTTAGGTAATTGACCTAAATAAGGTTATTAACTCTTATTAGTTGTAGCATCTCTCCTCCCAAACCTCCCCTCCTTCTCTTCTTCTTAAAATGTTATAATGTCTTTTTAGGTAATTGACCTAAATAAGGTTATTAACTCTTATTAGTTGTAGCATCTCTCTTCCCAAACCTCCCCTCCTTCTCTTCTTCTTAAAATGTTATAATGTCTTTTTAGGTAATTGACCTAAATAAGGTTATTAACTCTTATTAGTTGTTGCATCCCTCCTCCCAAACCTCCCCTCCTTCTCTTCTTCTTAAAGTGTTATAATGTCTTTTTAGGTAATTGACCTAAATAAGGTTATTAACTCTTATTAGTTGTAGCATCTCTCCTCCCAAACCTCCCCTCCTTCTCTTCTTCTTTAAAATGTTATAATGTCTTTTTAGGTAATTGACCTAAATAAGGTTATTAACTCTTATTAGTTGTTGCATCACTCCTCCCAAACCTCCCCTCCTTCTCTTCTTCTTAAAATGTTATAATGTCTTTTTAGGTAATTGACCTAAATAAGGTTATTAACTCTTATTAGTTGTTGCATCACTCCTCCCAAACCTCCCCTCCTTCTCTTCTTCTTAAAATGTTATAATGTCTTTTTAGGTAATTGACCCAAATAAGGTTATTAACTCTTATTAGTTGTTGCATCACTCCTCCCAAACCTCCCCTCCTTCTCTTCTTCTTAAAATGTTATAATGTCTTTTTAGGTAATTGACCTAAATAAGGTTGTTAACTCTTATTAGTTGTTGCATCACTCCTCCCAAACCTCCCCACCTTCTCTTCTTCTTAAAATGTTATAATGTCTTTTTAGGTAATTGACCTAAATAAGGTTATTAACTCTTATTAGTTGTTGCATCCCTCCTCCCAAACCTCCCCTCCTTCTTCTTCTTCTTAAAATGTTATAATGTCTTTTTAGGTAATTGACCTAAATAAGGTTATTAACTCTTATTAGTTGTTGCATCCCTCCTCCCAAACCTCCCCTCCTTCTCTTCTTCTTAAAATGTTATAATGTCTTTTAAGGTAATTGACCTAAATAAGGTTATTAACTCTTATTAGTTGTTGCAACTCTCCTCCCAAACCTCCCCTCCTTCTCTTCTTCTTAAAATGTTATAATGTCTTTTAAGGTAATTGACCTAAATAAGGTTATTAACTCTTATTAGTTGTTGCATCACTCCTCCCAAACCTCCCCTCCTTCTCTTCTTCTTAAAATGTTATAATGTTTTTTAAGGTTATTAACAGAAATAAGGTTATTAATTCTTATTAGTTGGTTATTCGCTGTGTGAAGTTGTTGCTTCAAGTTGCACGTGAAAATGAGGGTTGACTGTGACATGCCGGTATTTATATCCCCCCATTCTTCTTTGATGGTACCCTGCTCGTTACAGATTATCTTGGCATCTATGACAAATGCAAATTCTACAGTAAAATGTTATTATGTTTTTTTTAAGGAGATAACTCCTGGGATGAATTGGGTTTCATCTATAATAATCTAATTAATTCTCATGAGTTGTTTCACCCCCCTCCCACCCCATTTTCCCACCCCATTTTGGTTATTCGCTGTGTGAAGTTGTTGCTTCGAGTTGCACGTGAAAATGAGGGTTGCCTGTGACATGCCGGTATTTATATCCCCCCATTCTTCTTTGATGGTACCCTGCTCGTCACAGAAAGTGAAAGTGAAACTGAAAGTGGGTATTTTCTTACTTCCATTAGTTTTCCTTCATGCACATTTGTAAAACCTCTATCTGGCAATGTTTAAACGAGAAATGGAAATGCAATCCTTATTTCAATTTGTTCATATATCTTATCGTTTTCATTTTATTTTGTAAGTCTGTAGAAAAGGCACTGAAAGCTGGACAGTTTTCTAGAGTGGTGCAGAAACTGAAAAAGAGTCATGACTTGAGATCGATTGCCATATCTCTCGGGAATGAGAAAATAATCGGCTTGGCCCTGTCCATGAGGAATGTTATTGGCGATTCTAAATAATAATCTATTCTCCTAAAAAATGTTATACGTTTAGCCCACAAATGTGGTTCTTGAATGAAGTTAAAAAAAATTATAAATCTTAATTATATGTGGTAAATATTGGTCATACAATTCGAAATGACATAAATAATAATCTATAGCATTTAGCACTATATTCACATCAGCATCACATTATGTTTTTTTTAAGGAGATAACTCCTGGGATGAACAGGGTTTCATCTAAAATAATCTAATTAATTCTCATGAGTTGTTTCACCCCCCTCCCACCCCATTTTCCCACCCCATTTTGGTTATTCGCTGTGTGAAGTTGTTGCTTCGAGTTGCACGTGAAAATGAGGGTTGCCTGTGACATGCCGGTATTTATATCCCCCCATTCTTCTTTGATGGTACCCTGCTCGTCACAGATTATCTTGGCATCTATGACAAATGCAAAATCTACAGTAACATGTTATTATGTTTTTGAAGTAAATTACCCCTGGGATGGATAGCGAATAATGTTCTTCTTGTTGCTTTGTAGCAACTCACTCTCAATAATCAATAGTTTCAGGGCATTAGGGTGCTCGGGTCTGAAAGTTCGAATAATTCCTTTTGGCTAAGGCTTAATCTTTTACGTTTACCTGTGGTCTTGCTTGTTTCGGATGTTTAATTAATAGAAATATATAAGAATATTCTTACACTCCATCACTCCTTGCATATTATTAACTATGAAGTAATCGAATTAATGATAGTAAAATTTCAAAAATATTAGCTGCTTTATCTCTAAACCCTAAAAACGGTTTCTGAAAGTGGGTATTTTCTTACTTCCCTGTAATTTATGCGGTTGAATTTCTTATTCACCCCCCCCTCCCCCCCTCAAGAATTCTTATATACAGCCACACATCCTTTCGCCGGTATTCCTTTCACGAATCAAGTATGTCCATTAAAAATTACAAATATTGTGTTATAGTACGTGCATTTCCGTAATTAAGTTAGATTAATTAAAACTTTGTTATTTCAAGAAATATCAGAAGTTTGCAATATGGTTGGGGATACGAATTGACAGCGATTTTATTATCTTCACTCAAAGGAACATCACATTGAATATCTTCTCTGAAAGCAATAATATTGGCCAGACTGTTTAATCCTTTGCCACAAGAAACTTCACATTTGCCAGGTTGTTGAAATGAACGCAAGTCGGATTCTCTCTTTCACGGAATTTATTACACAACGGCAACTTCAAAGAATGAATTGATCAAATTGAAAGCGTTTTTCCATTCTTTGTTCTGTTACTGTGAAAACTATTTAAGGATGAACAGCAAATTCTGGTTGACTCAGAATTGGAATATTTCAGATTGATCACAGATGAACTATGTTAAGATTGAATAAATGGAATAAGAAGTTTCTGTTTCTGTAGAGATATAATTAAACAATTTGAAGTCATTTCAAGGAACAAGAACTAGATTATATTTAAAAAAAGGGAAGATTCCTCAAAGTCGGTAGAAAAGGTGGTACGCATAATGTGAACTGGTTTGTTAGATTTGAATTAAATCTTAGCAATACTCAATGAAAAAAATTCAAACTATTTCGTCAATAATGATGCCATTTCCAATGCAATACTGGACAATGAGCAACAACAATTTTTAACTGTCAAGTATTGTCTATATCACATGCCCACCAATTATATATTAATTAATTCAACTAATTTATTCTGTTTGTTACAAGTAGCTGATATGATTAATTCAATAAATTGTTTCTTGAATAATTCATGATAGTCCATTGTTAACTGAGTGCTTAATTTTTCTTAATTGGCAATAAGAAACCAGATGGAGGTGGGACACCAGCTCAAGGAGGGTGATGTTGGTCTCTAATATTTCTGCCATTCCTGGCTGTTAGGAATGCCCTCCCAAACGAACCAATTGTTCCAGACTCTCTCTCTCTCTGGTTTCTTCTTAGCCTATGAAGGCACAAGATATTTCTGTTGGCCTTTCCAGCTGCACCATCATTGTCATGATGATCACCAAACGGATTTGACATAAAGGTTATCAAGTGGATATTCTTTGTAGTGCTCATTGTCTGTCCAATCTTAAAATGGCAGGTTAACACTGATAGAGTCATAAAGAGATGTAGCGATCGTGTACCATTTAAAACAATATGACTGCACTGAAAGAAGATATCCAGATTTTACTCAATTTCCTTCTATCCCCCTCGAAAGTTATAAAAGGATGGTGTTTTGTAAAGGGAAATGTAATTTAACCCATTCATATGGAAACGAAGAGAGAGTAGTGACTGTATGTGAAGATTCAAAGGACGACAGATAGAAAGTAAAAATACACTTTAACCCATATATATCGAAAGCAAGAGAAAGAACAACAACTCAACAAGTTTTAAACGAGTACATGGGAATTCAAGTTGTGCTCTAAATTGTAGCTTTTCACTCTTCCGAAAAAGCGAAAAATGAGATGAAAACTGGAGAGTTCTCTGAAATGGGAGTTCATGTGATGTTATTTTATGTGTGCGTAGAACCATATCAGAGAAAATACCTTGAGAAGTAATTAAATCCCAAAGATGTAGCCAGTATGTTGGTTGAACCAACCAGAATATACAGCAAATTCAATAAGAGCGACAAATTTGAATCTCTACCGTATTTTGTATCGCTGTGCTGGTTCCTTAAGCTTTCTTTGACTTGGAGCAAGGGAGCACGTTAAACTGTTGCTTGTTTATCGAGGTTGCGTCGAAAATATCGAACGTAATCAAGAAAACACAATATCGAGGAAAATGAGCCTGGAAACGAAGTGGCCTCCGCTGGCCCACTGTTTGACCATTTCGTTTTTAGCCTCATTTTCCGATTTATCTTTTTTCTTTATCACGTTCGATATTTTCGACGAAACCTCGATAAACAAGCAACATTTTAACGTGCTCCCTTGCTTCGAGCATGACATCTTCTAACATCATTGACTTTCCTCCTTTTCATGACATGGCTAAACTTAAGAATACCCCGCAACTAATTGGCATAACAAAAGAATTTCCATCGTTTTCAAAGAGTGCCGATATTAGAGCTTGACTAGTTGCGGGGTGTTCTGAAATTGCTCCTTAGCTGCAACTATACTGGAAACGGATGCACGAGCACACAACTCCCTTTTCGTTCCAAGTGCCCACTCGTCATTTAGTTGGAGGAGTGGGTACTGGGAATCACAATGTCCTCTTCTCGTGTGAGACTCTAATTTTTATCTAGGAGTTTGCTAGACTCCTACGCACCCGTTATTAGTCTCGTCACGCAATGCCTTCGTCACACTACCGGCTGCTGTCTCCAGCACTACATTCCATTCCCTGACTCAGCCAATCAGATTCACGCTCGTATTTTCCAGAAGTCTGACCTTGACCTTGTATACTGCTTTGCTACAGAATTCGTTTATACATCGCTTCTTCACTGGTACTTTGGCTGTAAATCCTTTCTTGATCTTATTGATGAACTTTTGATCAGTTTAAGGCCAAAGAAACCGTGTGTAAAGCAAATTTATTTCACAAGTTTATCTGTTTATAATTATTCTGGTTATCATGACGGTTTCCCGAGACGATCAGCGATTGGTTTACAATGTTTACATATGACAATGGGAATGGAATGTAGTGCTGGAGACAGCAGCCGTTAGTGAGCCGAGAGCATTGCGTGACGGAACTAAAAACGGGTGCGTAGGAGTCTAGGAGTTTGCTGGTCGTTGTTATTTTGGGCATAGGCTAAAACCTGGAATGGACCCGGGAACATTAGAAGCTGGAACATGAAAAGATGGAACATTGGACTTTGGACTCTGGACCAATTTTTGTTTGCTGTTAAATTTTGTACCCTAGGAAAAAACAAACAAACATGAAAATATTGAAATATACGAAAACAAAACTATACATGTATGACTGTGCCTTTCTGTTCTACGTGCATCAATTTTATCGCTTTTCTCCACGGTTGTTCTCAGCCAACCAATATTCGGGTAGTTGTTTTTTATTTTGTGCGATATCAGTTATACCCCAATCTCCTCCTCCCTTGACCTGTACCCTGCACAGGCAGCCCAACCATTGCTTATGAGAATAATAAAAATATATTTGCTTCGTTGTTTTGATGGGTATTGATTCATGTGGTAGAGAGCGCGCGCGCAATACATAAGGTTGGGTTCCCTGTACGTACATAACAAATGTATAATGTTGGGATCCCTGAGTACGTTCTGCGGGAAGCGCCCGCAGCGGGATGTTATACGGTATTCAACACAGGAAGCGCAACATATCAACGTATTATATATATTGGCCACTACCAAATCGATCATGGGAATGGGAACCAGGTCATTAGAATTAATGTAGTTAAGAAATTAACATTGACATGAAACAGCATATTGAAATTAGTATCTGTGCAAAGTTTGATGTGATTTGAGCGAATTGTGGCAGAATTATAAGCTTTTGGAAGAGTGTTTTACCTCCCAAAGGAATGGTTGGGGTGCCTGTGTACCCTGCGTAGAATCATTTTTGCGCCAACGGTCGTTTTGAACAGTATTCGTCAGTACTTTTTCGACTCTCTCCTCCCTCACAAAAGTGACTTTTTGTCGCCTTGGGCGCGCAATGCATGATATGATTCTTTAGAAAGGCGGACATTTTGAACAGCACTTGGATGGTTGTTTGTAAACCGAAGTTAAAATATAATGATTCACAGGATACGGTACTTCTAACCAAGAAATCGAACTTGGAGGTAATTTGGAGGTAAGTACAATAGAATACAATAACTTAAACACGATATTAGATACAGCTAAAGCTGTAAAATGAACGGATTATTAAAATATAATTTTTCAAAGTTGTCATCTGATCAAGAATAGTTACTTTGACAACATAAAGAAGAAACATTTAATTTACAGTTGTAAGAATTAGTAGTAGTACATTATTCAGTAAGACTTTTAATTCTATTCACTAAAGTACGGTTCTTTATATCAATAATGATTTAACTGTTATGTTTTGGCACGTATAACTATAAGGTCTGATTGGATGTTGTTTTATCAGAAGCATTCCGTGCACCAAACAATCCAAGTTGTTTTTCTACCATGTCAGCTTATAATATAAGCTTAATGTTATAATATAAGCTTGATGTAAGCTTCGATCATAACTTATTGAATTGAACTATTGAAGTTCTTGCTAACTCTTTACATGTAAGCTTACATACATGTAAGCTTAAGTTATAAGCTTAAATTTGGTAGCTGTAATTTAGGTTTTTGCAGATTGTCCAATACCATCTGTGTTGTTCACTCTGATGCTGATATGCTGATATTGCTGAATTAATAACAGTTGCTATGAACATTTTGTTTTTGTACATTTGTAGGTCGACCATCTCGTGATTTGCCTTGATTGATAGAATGACGATGAGTTCATGCTGTATAGTAAGCAGTGCTACTGTAGTAAATACATACATCGGTATATCTTTGTTAAGTTCTGTAGGCCATCTCGTGATTTGCCTTGATAAATGGAATCATGATCAGTTATTGCTTGTATACGCAGTGCTACTGTAGTAAATACATACATCTATATCTGTTCTTTAGGCCATCTCGTGATTTGCCTTGATTGATAGAATGACGATGAGTTCATGCTGTATAGTAAGCAGTGCTACTGTACTGAATACATACATGTATATCTGTTCTATAGGCCATCTCGTGATTTGCCTTGATGAAATTAAATGACCAGTTGATGGTATAAATTGTTGCTGTAGTCATGTATTAGTTACAGTAAATAGCTGATTTGTAGGGATCCATTTGACCAGTTCATGTTGTTATACACTAACATCTAGCCAGTTGAATTTGTTGTTTTGAAGGGCAGCTTGTGATTTCCTTGATAAAGAGTTGCCTCACATCAAGTTGTGATTAACACATTTTTGAATGATATCAGCATATCTTGTGATTTCCTTTTGAAATAATTCAATTATGCATGTCATGGTTTGCTTCAGGTGATGAAATCAGTTCTCCCATTGCATATTCAGTATGATTTGTAGGCCAATGATTGTTAGACTTTCTTGCTAATGTGGAGCAAATATATTAGAATATATGTGAGTACAAGTTTTGAATAATGATTATATCATCTTTTCAATTGACTTCATGAAAATCTCATGCAATACTTACCTTTGCTCTTTGAAAGATTAGAAAACATCAGCCACCAGACATGGTGACAAGGCTTCCATCATATAGGGAAAAGTCAATGTTATATTAGTGCATATACATGCAGTGTTAATTGCTTCATTTCACTACGTCTGTACACATAGCTATTATCTATATTCTGCAATACAATTTTACTGGAATAAACATAAAGTGGAGTACATGATGTATTTGATCGGCATGAAGGTCCATACACTTTTATCAGGTGATACATGTAGATCTGATATGTATAATGTGCTGACATGATACATGTAATTATTATGTTTTACGAGTGAGTGAATTATTAAAAAGCTATTGATATTTTAACGGCCTCGTGATCGGAATAATAAACTGCAAATACATAATTTTCAAGGACATCAGAAATTGTTGAGCTTAAATACACATGGTCTAATAAACTTCCCGAAGAAACAAATGTAGGACTTTGTACAACTTGTGTGTAGTTCATAGATTCCATTAAATATTTGAGTGGTTTTACTTCATCATCATTTAAGTAGTTTATGTTGAAATCACCAAGAATCATGTCAATTGCATAACTATTAAGAACATATCTAATACCATCGATATATTGCAATATATTTGAGCTGTTTTTTCCTATAGAGCAGCACAATTGTTCGACTTCCTTGTGTCATAGTGTTAAGAACAACAAATTTGATTGCATTTATTGCAGGAAAATATTCATATTCTTTCATATCAACATTGTTGATACAGACTGCCAAGCTGGAGAATCTGTCTGAAACATGATCTTGGGTGTAGACTGTAAATGGTTGTAAAGTGTTTCTAATTTCCGTATGATTACTTTGAGGTTGAAGTTGTGTCTCTGTCAAAGCTATGACATTGCAATTGAAAATGTTAGAATCAGACTTAATATCAATGGCATGTTTTTTTAAAGATCTCACATTAAGAAGGCAAATAGTTAGCACTGACCCGTTTTTGTGGAGCTCTTTCGACTGCATGCTGGTAATTGGTGCAATACTTCTTAATCTGTGATATTCATCATGTACTCTAGAATCTGCTCTCACATCTCTATGTTCAATTTCTCCTAGAATATGTATGCCTTTCAATGTTGTGCAACGACTTATTGCAACATACACTTGTCCATAGTTAAAGAATCTTTGTCTTACTAAATTAAAGCTGATAACAACTTTGTTCAAAGTTAGTCCTTGAACTTTATGAACTGTGCAAGCCCAGGCTAACGTTATGGGAAACTGTATGCGTTGTATCTCTGGTGAAGATGGTTTGCCAGGCTTTACTTTGAATCTTACCATAATGGGTTCAATTGGTACCAGTCTGTTTTGTTTGGCAAAATTATTAGTGCATTTGTCAATTAAGGTATTTCCAGCTCTGTTGTCATCAAATTTAATATAGATAATTGAAGGCTTTTGAGTGTTTTCATTCACATCTATGTGAACGATAGTTCCCATTTGACCATTGATTAGTCTGTCTGTGATATCAATGTTGCTAGTGAGCATCACTCTGGCAGTTTCTTTGACAAGAATTTCAAAATCAAGTCCACCTGTGTCTGATCTTCCTCTCGAAAGTACTCTATTAATATCTTCTTTGGAAACATTTGTTGGGTACTGATCTGTTGCTTTCAGGTGGAATAGGGATGCAGGTATTTGGTCTAGTTTCATGTTGTTATGCTGAATGACAGGGTTGTTTTCAGCCCAGATGTGTAGAGCATCAGATGGGTAATTATGATCTGATGGCTCTATTGATCGCGACTGTATGCATTTGATGTCGTGTTCAGTTTGTGAAGCAGTTCTAAATCTGTTTAGGAGTTCAGTGAATGGCTGATCATCTTTTTGTCTCATAATTTCAGTAAGCTCTGTCATTGCAAAAACATGCCATGGGTGATATAGATTGAAAGCATCATTTTTGTAGTTTTCAAAAACAGGTTTTCTACGTATTGGTGGTAGCTGATAGAGATCACCTACTACAATGATGCTTATGCCCGCAAACAATAGAGAGTTCGATGTTGCAAATATTTCCTTTAATCGTTGGTGAATATGAAGTAAGGTGGTGTTTCCAACCATTGAAATCTCATCTATTATTATAAGCTTTAGTTCTGATAATGATAATCTCATCTGTGTTCTTTTTTGGTCTGACATTGGAGGGACAGAATCACCTGTTTCCTTAGGGATTGCTAGAGCAGTATTTATTGTAGTACCATTAATGTTAATCGCAGCAACACCAGTAGGAGCCATTAGTAGGACTGTAGGTAATTCAGGGTTCATGGGAGCATGTCTAAACGTTTTTGTGGCAGTGTGATATATTGTTTTGATCAAGTGACTTTTGCCTGCACCGGCTCCTCCGGTTATAAAAATATATATTGGTTTGACTTCTTCTGGTTTAAGGCTATTTTTGTTTTTCATGTTATTTCTACACCAGGAGAGAACATTGTCATAAGCATAACGCTGTCTTTTGTTCAAGGATCTAACAGATTCACGAAGTAGATCATCTGACATTTCTGTAGGCTGGTTGTACGTTGTTATTCCTGCATTTGAATGTTGGGGAGATTCAGATGATGGAGCAAGATGTGAAGGTAATTGGTCATTGAATGAGTCAGCTGGTATGGAATCATCTCGTAACTCAGAATGAACATCTGCATTTTCTTGATCATTTATAGAGTCATATGAGTGGATGATACTGCCCTGGTTATTTCTTAGAAATTCAAGCGCTTCGGTTACTTTTTCGGAATCAGGATCATAGTTATTTCTGTTTTGGTCTACTAAAGATTGTACTTCAGCTTCATAGAATTTTGAGGCATATGTTTGATCAGTGCCGAGAAGACTGGTTTCGTTGCGCCATGGATAGTATAACATCAGCAAATGATGAAAAAACAGTTCAGGTTCCTTTCTTTTACTTGGAGTATGATATCTTATAACAGCTTTGACTTTCCTACATTTCATGACCTCATTAGTATTCATTAATTTTATTCGTTTTGGCAGTGATGAAGCAGTCTCTGTGGAATCATGTTGTAATTGAATTATATCATCAGTAAGTACTTCAGGCTGAGCATCAGCTGTTTCGTGACATTCTTTTTTATACTCTTTGTAATAATGGGCAGCAAAGTCAGCAAGACATAACTTATGAACAGCAGGATTGGATGTCGGTCTAAGTGAATAACGTTCAATGATATTCGACTTGAAAATGTCTGTACATTCATCCTCTAAATCATCAAGTTCTTTTTGTGATTTTGCAACACGCAGTCTTTTGTTAGGTAAGTCTGTACTGACAAAAACTGTTGCTGGGAAGATTTTTCTTAACCACAGTTCAGGCATGCATCTATATACACATTCTTGTGAACTTACTTCTCTAGTGGAAAGGAAAGCAGCCCCAATTTTTCTCAATCCATCTTTAACATTCAAATTTTCTTGTTTGGCTTCCTTTGCTGCGTTCATTATGGCTTGTGAACATTCAGTTTCATCCTTTGTGAAATATGAGCATACATAAGTTATACATTTGTAGTGATTAAAAACAGGTTGTAAGTCAACATTAGCTCTAAATCCCTTCATACCAGCAATGAAGTAATTATTAATAAAACAGCTGTCTACTTTTCTTCTGAGGTGTAATTCATAATCAGAAGAAGGAGAGATTTCTAAAGCCCAATAATATTGCTCTTCAGTGATGCCTACAGAGCTAAAAATGTCAGCTTCAGTTATTGAAGAGTCATAATTTGGCTTACTCGGGTTCAAAACATCATCAATTTTGTCTTTGACTAAAGTGAGGATTTGTTTATGTCTGTCAATGATATGTGTTTTCTCCTCTTCGTCTAGATCATCAGAAAGAGGTTCTGCCAAAAGTGTTCTGTTTGTGAAAAATTGTCCAAAATTAAATCTACATTTAATATTTCTGTATTTTCTACAGGTCTTGGAATGATTGTGTTTTTGATAAGTTTTGACTAGTTCATGTAGATCAGGCTCTTCTTCTCTATCAGGAAGGTAGGCATGTACGTGTCGATCTATGTAGTCAATATAGGCTTGCTTGGTGTCAGATGTTAGTTTAGGACAGTCTGAAGTCCATATCAATGCATGCAAATGAGGTGAGCCTCTCATCTGAAACTCAATACGGAGTGCATAATAAACTATTTTACCTATGGGATTGGCATTGGTTAGTAGAACTTCAGTGAAAAACGTTTCGACTCTGTACTGGAAATGCTTTGCAACTATCACAGGATTAAGATTCAGCATTGAACACTTTTCATGATAGGACAAAGCATCAACTTGTTCAGTGGTCATGTTTTTTCCCTGTATTCTGGCAATTATCTGAAATAATTCAGGCCATCTCAAATCAGCACATGATAATGTCATAAACCATGTTGGGATTCCAAGTTGTCTCACCATAGCAACGACTTCATACATAAACTTCTGCCAGTAAGGTGGTGTGCCTGGAATTTGTCTTAAAAATAAATACGCCTGATCTTGGCAAATAAGATTCTGTAAACTTTGCACATTAGATCTTATCTGAGAAGCAGTGACGGGCTGTCCATGAACTTTTTTTAAAGCAATATTTATACTGTCTGAGACTTTCTTCTGTTCTATAATGAACTGTGCAAAGAAAAGGTACTCTGGGTTCATTGCAAACCTTCCACTGTGATGCAGTAATCTTGCATTAAAATATTTAACTGGTGACAACTTGATATCTCTTTCAACAGTATAACCAAATCTTCCTTTTGGGAATAAAACAGGGAATGCCAGCTCTTCACATTGCTTATCAGTCATAAAAGATACAGGATGCTTGTTTTCGCCAGGAGCTATGTTGTAAATTTCTTGTCCTGTTGAATTATTGGAATTATTATTCTGTTCAATAATGATAGGATAATCAGGAATAGCAGACTGTAAGCATGTCTCATTGGCTGGTGATCTGAAGTCATTCAAAGGATCATCTTGTTCTTCCTGTTCATTATCTACAGTAACTGAACATGTAGTTCCAGGATCGATATTATTGGAATAGTTGGATGTCATATTATCAACATTGTCATTTGGAAGTGAGTGATTTGTAACTGAGCTCTCAAGTTCATTTGGATGGATACCTAGATTAGTGAGATTTGAGTCAATATTTCCACAACAAATGTCAATCTCCTTATATAATGGGTTGTGAACTTTCAGCCAATTTAGTGCAGTTAATATAAATTCAGGACGCACAGCTTGAAAATAAACATGCCCTCTAAACTGAAGTTTCCTTTTCAGTTTCAGCAAAATAATACCAGATCTTTCAGGAGGGCGAGGTAAAATATTGCACGTTTGATCACATTCAACTGGGACATTACAGATTGCTCCCTTGATTTTTCTTTGCTGTCCTTTAGGCATAACAACAATTTTTTCAAATACTATTCTTTGGGCTATTAGTATCTGTTCAAGTTTTTCGAGTGATGCAAGTTGTGTAGGTGTTTCATCAACAAACAAATTATTTACCACAGCTTGACATGGCATTTTACCTTGTATAATTTTAGAGTGGCATGTTCTGCAAATGTACTGTTTGCCATCAAATGAGCTTTGACTGGTAAAATAATCTTGGTGAGAGTATTTAGTTGTTATCAATTTATTAACAGTTTTCTTATACAGTGCTCGGTTACATACACAGCAGATATAATAAGGACCTTCTTGTATCTTCTTTTGAAATTGTTTGATACAGGTATCTATATTTTTATTAAGCTTCTGGTGATAGTTCTCTTTCGAACAATTTAGGTATTGTTTCTTCTCTGCTGACTCCATACATTGGTATTTCTCCTTACATACTTTTAGCAGTTCCCTCTTTTTGGAAACATCCATTGATTTGTAATTGTCTGAATATTGATTGAGTAGTTCCTTCTTCTTTGCCATATCCATTGATTTGTACTTATCTGCATTTTTTTTGAGTAGTTCCTTCTTTTTTGCAACATCGATTGATTTGTACTTATCTGCATTTTTATTGAATAGTTGCTTCTTCTTTGCAATATCCATTGATTTGTAATTGTCTGAATATTGATTAAACAGTTCCTTCTTCTTTGAAATATCCATTGTTGAATAGAAGTTTTTTTTCTTTTCTAAGCATTTTTTCTTTTCAACAGGTTCTAATTTTTGATACTCATTGATTATGGTGTGTTTTCTCATAATTTTTTTTCTTTCATTGTTGTTCAGTTGACATGAGCAAGATAAAAATTGTATCTCGTAATGTATATGGCGGCAATTAAATTTATTTTCCACAACATCACAGATTATTTGAATAAGCCAAGATATACTATTTATGTGTTTTATATGTAGAAGTTCAGGTACATGACTGCTATCATAAGCCAATAATGAATACTCAAGTACTGTTTTGTTATGGAAAATACAACTTAAACAGTAGTTTGAAAGCCATAATAAAAATCCTGTATATTTGCTGTTGTTTAAAATTAAGTTTTCAAGTAATGACTTGCTATGGAGTGAATCAAATGACAATGAACCTAGATGTTTAGAATTTAACACTACATTCACATCAGCATCACATACTATCACTTTTTGTGGAAGATCATTCACTGTTAAATGCCTATCGATACCCATTTTATTGTAAAAGCACTTTCCATATTGAACTACAGTATTCAATGTAGCAGAATCCCAGAAACCACAAGGTTTAATAACAGAGTAACACATTGAATAAAGTGAAATTGCACAACATTGTTTGCAAGAACAATAATTATCATTACTATTTCTATCTGATGCATTAATAGTACATGTATTTACAGTGGATATATTATGACGTTCTTCGATAATAGGCATATTATTCTCTTGAACTAAACTTGCACAACTTACAACTCCTCTAATGTCTACCCCTTTCACTTCAAATAGACTGTTACCAGCTGGATACAACATCTGTAAATATTGCACTAAACTACTGACAGACGATACTTCCAATAATACACAAGAGCCTTGAGAATGACTCAAACCATATAAATCCCTAGCATGAGAATCAAATATTTTAAACCGACCATCACCAATACAGTAAATACCAACAGCAATGCATCCTATTGTTAAAATAAATGAGTTATAATTTCTCACCAACAGAGATTGCAAAGCTCTATGCAGGGACATGCAGAAATTATAATTCTCAATTGACATATCACCATGTACATTACCTGTGTAACTGTCACTGTATTCAAGTTGATAGTCAGTATCAAACACTGAAAGCATTGTTGGCAATTCTGTCAACATTAAAAATGATTGTCTGGCTAATTGTGATAAACTAGAGTACAACTGGTTCCCAATGTTCATAATATGTACCAAGTCTGTAGGTGATGTAATTGATTGTCTACTATTGAATATCAGTGCACATAATGACATAGCTACACATTGTTGTCCTGCGCTTTGACCAAATACCACAATACTACCTTGACTATAAGGTGCCTTTACTGTTTTATTGGGATCAATCAATGGAGTGGGACCAGGATTTTTTTCTACATCTGTACACAATGCAGATTGACACAATACTTTCCTGTGATTGAGATCTTTGTGGGAAACCATATATTGTGATATTATTGCATTGCATTTCACTTTAATATGTCTTTTCAAACCCTTTACTATTCTCATTTGTTGTGGAGAACCATAGGTAGTTTTGCTGAAAGAATGTCTTCTACTTCTGTAGTGTACTTTGCATTTAACATCAGAGTAAGAGTAAACATTCACGGCAATAATACGGATATTCTTGAGAAAAATATGTATATATTTGACGATGCTAGAACCTGTTTCTTGATGATACGTCGAATGTACTTTCTTAATTTCCTACTTTTTCGGAAAATAGACGTCAAGCTTTTGAAAGAAATTCTGCTTGGCTCTCGATCACGATGAGCATGGCGGTGTATTCTACTACTATTACTAACGGTGCACGTAGCAACAAACATGGCAGAGCGAGATCTTACACTGTTTATTGCATTTAATTCCTGATTATTGACATTCAGCTTAACTTGTACACTAGCTTCAGATATATTTACAAAGGCATCTATAGCAGTTAGTCTATTTTCAGTCAAACTTGCTTGTTCACCTTGATCGTTGGCCATGACGGTATGACGGTGATAACGACGGTATATGCACTCCATTAAAACTCTCTCTTTGATATAGAAAAATACTATTTTTAACAACATTAACACAATAAAAAATATAAACAGAATGTAAACAAGTATTGATTTCATTTTCGCCTCAGATTTGTGTTCTTCTTGATGCGATTTCAAAGTTGTTTTCTCACCTTTGGAATTGTTCATGTTGGAATCACACTTCTGAATCAGTACATCTCTTGTGATATCAAGTTGTGATATCAAGTTGTGATATACATGCTTGGCTAGGCAGTACTCAGTTGAGTTCACATTTAAGTCAACATTAGAGTTCATTTGTATTACAGTTCTTGAGTTCATTTGATTTGCTTTTGAGCTTGAGTTCAATTGTTTACCTTTAGACTTTGAGTTCAATTGATTTGCTTTTGATGAGTTCGTGTAAAGGCCCTTTCGAAAACGCTCAACATCTTTTAGAGTGGGCCCACACGAATCGGCGTATGCGTTTGTATGTGAGAGCGTATTTAAGAGGAACTGATGGATGGCTTGCCTTAGATACAACATAGTTTCTCTTCTCCACAGGTCAACTGCTTCTTTCACTTCTAGTCGTCGAAGACGATGACTTAGCACTATCTCAGTATCTGCAGTATCTCAGCGAACAATACTTCGGATTACGTTCTTCGATATACGCTCGGAAACAGTTTGACCTCAAGTGACCTCAAGTACATTTAAATACGTACCATAGAGTCGAAGATCTTTATCGATGTTCACCGACACAAATATTCTACCTCGTCACGCAACTGTCCGGCATTGTCATATTTTCCGACTATACGCTCATTGAGCATCTTCTTTTGTATTTCTGCCGTTCACTGACCTGTTTTGAGCGTGCAAATTCTGTTTTAAATAGCGCTACGCGACGATTCTAAAATTACCTCGAGTAATAGATGTATGACTCAGATAAGGATCACTTTATGAGTGTACTGTGAGCGTACACTCGGGCTTATGAAAAGGACAATGTCAGTTGCGTGAGGAGAGAACTGACAATGACTGACAGTTGCGTGACGAGGGAGACTATATGTCTGCCAGATGAAGGGCTATGTACGATCTCGATTTACGAACATTCACCTTGCTCGCCTTAAATGCTTTGATGTAGTTTTGAAGTAAGATTTTTACGATTCCTTTTCCTTCTGAATTTTTCAAACGTGGAATAAAATAAACATCCATCATGAGTTAGAACTTCGTATTTTTAAACATCCAGTTCATTCAGTATGATGTGACAAAGCTCGACCAATCTGCGTCTCTGCCTATACATTAAAAAATCTTGTTCGATTTATCTCGAAATCAGAAAGGAATTATCGATTAAAAATCAAAAGCTGCTTCTGTTAGATTAAGATGTGACCTCAAGTGACCTCAAATAGGTTTAAATACGTATGACAGCGTACTTTCAAGAGTCGGAGATCTTTATCTATGAGTCACCGACCGAAATAGTCTCCCTTGTCACTGAGCGTCTTCTTCTGCAATAGATCCCTAAAATCTAAGGACGTTTTGATTTCGATTGTATTTTTGCCGTTCACTGATCTGTTTTGAGCGTGGAAATTCGGTTTTAAATCAACGGTTCTAAAATTAGGGCGCCGGTAATAGATGTATGACTCAGATAAGGATCACTTTACAACTGTCATCTTACTGAAAAGAACACGAATTTTCGAACATTGACCTTGCTCGATCGCCTTTGTCTCAATTCATTTTTGGATATGAGTTCGAGTTCGTGGAAAGGCGTTATAGAACAACCGATAAAACACGGGCTTTAAACAGGCTCATTTCACAGACAAAAGCATACGGCTATTCGTGTAGGCCCACTCTGAAAGATGTCGTTTCATTTATAACAAAAGCAAACGCGCCTTAGCTTCATCGTGGAATGATCAACTACAATCCTGAACTTAATAGCTTGAAGATCTATGATGAGAAATCTTGAAACTCGATAGGATCAAATACATCGCATTCTTCGCATTTTTTTGTCATTCCTTCACCTGAAAAAAATAATAAAAAAAAGAAAGTGTATTTTCTAACTCGGGCTTCCTTCGGAAGGGCCCGAGTAACAAAAACAAACGTGAGGGCGTTATCAGAACCATCTGACCTATGCAACCTCAAGACGTATCATGTACATACTCACCCGCCACATGGTCTCCCTCGTCACTCAACTGTCACTGATTGTCATGACGTCAGAGAAATGATATTGTATTGAAGAAGATGTCCTTGTTTTATTCGACGTTCGAACCGTAACTCGAACCCGAACTCGAACTCGATTCCAAACTCGACGTTTCGGGATCTGAAGCTAGAGAGGGGGCCTTTACACGAACTCATCAAAATCAAATCAATTGAACTCAAAGTGAAAAGGTAATCAAATGAACTCAAAGTCAAAGGCAAATCAAATGAACTCGACACATACATGTATACAGTTACATAGTCTCCCTCGTCACGCAACTGTCAGTCATTGAAAGCCCGAGTGTACGCTCATTGAGCGTCTTGTTTCACTATAAATAGAACTTCTAAACATGTACAAAACTAAAAACATTTAATTTGGTACAAATTTGTTGTTTTCCACGACTTTTCAGAGACGTGACTAGCGCTAAGTAAGAGTTGCGTGATAAAATTCAAACTTCGAAAACTCGGACACAAAACATCGAGCCCATCTGAAAATTTCAACAATAATTCATATCACAATTCTCTAAAACACTGCAAAGAATCATGTTGATAGGATTCATAACTAAATTTTTGTATTAATTTATGTGGTATTTGACGTCACTTGCACACGAAGAATTTTTAAATACATACTACAATGTTAACATACTTCTAAGCAGTACTTTACATTTACATACATTTGAGATGTCCGACCATCTGTGTTCTGCTGTCACCTTGTTATAGTAGAACAGCAGCTCTCCTGACTTACAATAATACTCCATCCAATCTGTACCCAGTATTGATGACTCCATGGTTGTCTACAGTGAAAAGGACTTGTTGAAGCAGAATCATATAAAGGTTCTGTGCAAGAACTATGTAGTGACTTGTCATCCAAAAACAAATTCTCATTTAGAATTGAAAGACCTTCCAGGAGAATTTCGATTTGCAGACTGGTCGCAGTTCTCTGTTTGGGGATTATTTAACGCGATAAATTGTATCAGCAAATACGAATTAAAGTAATTAGTCCAGTCAATCTATGAATTAAGTTCAAACTAATTGCAACAAAAGCTTTTTCAGCGAAATATGAAGCATCTAAATGACCTTTTTAACATATCAAAAGTTCCACAATATTCCATGGTCGGAACACCTTGAAATTCGGAATTATTTATTTTTGCTATTTTACCACAGGGTTCCCGCGTATCGCACTATAGAAAAAACGCATAAATTGAACAATTTAAAGTTTTTTCTTCGTGTAACTAAACCTAGAGGCGCTCAATTCGCTTGGATTTCATTCGGGATACAATTAATGGCTACTATGTAGATTTTTAGTAGATAATTTTACTATTGTAGACTAACCACAGGGAGCCCAACCCAAGAAATAATAAAATACCGCAAAATTCTTACTGTTGTTTCATATTTACTGCTACTTTATACTTAAAAGCCTTTTTATCATACAAGTATGGTTAACTTTATTCTCTTTAAATGTTGGATGTCCTGGATTCATTAAAGCTTCGCGCTATTCAGCTAAATATTCATCAAAACGGGTCAAAGATTATACTTCAATGGTTTCTAATAAATCCTCTTCCTCGGTCAGATCAGACTCTGGTGCGTTTGTGCAGTTAACTCCTTAGCACCCGCTACATGCTGCAGAGCACTTCAAGTTGTTCTTCCGACAAGAGCATCTGTTGTTCCTGCAGTCACCCTTGCAGCCACAACGAATCATCTCCAGTATAGAGGCGTGTGCTGGAGGCAAACTGGTGCGCTCTGGGGTGAATTTTCCATTTTTCAGCTGCCAGCCCCATTCGAGAGGTGGCAAATCTATGCCTTTCCATTGTTGGACTTGGAGGAACACTCGCTGGCTGTGGTAACTGGCAGCAGCTGATGTTGGTGGAAGGTTCTCTGGCTGCAAAACAGCATTGCCCGTTGAAACTTTCTGGCAAAATCGCGAATAACGTAGCGTATTTAAGCTCTCATCTTTTTCGCCGCTGTACAGACACACCAGTGCCCTTTCTCCTGCTGCAATCACGTCCTCTTTGCTAACAGCATTTGCATCCCCGGAGAACAATCTTGCCTGGTCTTTGAAATACGCACTTGCCTTGAACTTCTTCAGTCCGGTCGCCTTCCCAAGACCATGAATGCGCGATGTTGTGTCGCATCCTAGCAGGGCATGTATGAAGAGAATGTTGCTGCAGATATCAGGACCTAATGCTGACTTTGTTTCCCTCACATTCCACACCCTGCTGGTCTTGCTGCGTTGTCTGGGCTCCGGTCTGAAGAAGAGGTCTTTACCATCGATATCACCATGGTAAATCATAAGGACTAGAAGGTCAGTGTCATCCCCAACTAAGACTGTGGTGTTGGACTTTGCTGATTCGACCGCGGTTTTAACAATCAGGAGGTCAGCATCATCAGGAGCCTGGATTACATTGCAGCCAGCGTTCAGGAGCTTCTCTGACAAGAGATTGATGAACTTTTGTTTGTTTTCCTCATTTGCTAGGAAATCTTTCTTCTTCAATGATACTATCATGTCACTCTGGAATAACACAGGTGGCGAGCACGAACTTCCCCGTCTCTCGTGCGTGCAGTCCTTCGTGCTGGGACCATTTCCATACCCATCAAAAATAACCGTGGGCGATCCGTACCTCCTCTGGATGTACTGGACATAGAGTGAGCACACGTCGTCGTAGGTTGTACCACGTGGCCAAGTTACTCGGTGGATAAGAGCGCCGCCATCAAGAACATAGTGGGCTTCTCTGAGGCATGGAGTTTGCACGCTTTCAGTCATCTTCCAGAGAGCGTCGGCTAATGCTGGCTTGTCAGCTTTTCTCAGTAGCAAAGAAGTGTCAAACAACGCTGCAGGGTAGCTAGACATTTCATATTCAAAAAATGAACCAGGGTTGTCATACTGGCCGCTTGTCGCCAACACACTGAGCCTTTGGAAAAGCAGCTGTGGGTCAATTTGAATGCTGCCATCTTTGAGGTGAACGGATGTTTTGCATGCAAGGGTTTTCACCTGATATTTCTTCTGAAATGAGTGTTCATCTACATATTTACCTGCCATTTTCTTGATTATCGAGTCGCCCACTTCTTTTGCCTTCTCGCAATTCACCCCGTCTTCGGCTACGACACCAGTTGCAATGTTTCGCAATGATGGGTCTGCGCAGAACGGGTCTCTTTGGGTGAAGAAACCAACTATCTTCTAAAGGTCGCTGTGGTCGCGTTCCATTCTTGCGCGGGTAGCTTCCTTATGAGGTCCACTACTGGTATGTTGGTCGCTTGTATGGAAAGAACTTCCGGTAAGATTTTGCATTGACTGATTTATATCTGCGCAGGCTGGCATTGACATGACCTAAGTCAAACGTTGAGTTTCACTCATCCCTCTTCCTCTAGTAAGACCACCACTTGTCTTCATACTCCTCATAAGCACCTAGTAACCAAATAGAAGGGTTACAAAACTATAACAGTAGCATATTTTTAAACATTATAATGCCTTTCTTAACTTATCGTTTTTAATATCCCCAGCCAAAGGTTATACTATGGAAAATAATGCAACCTTTTAAAAGATCTTATATACATAATACCTTACCTGTTCGATAATCAAGTCGGTTGATAAACCTCCCCAGAAACGATCACTTCGACGCACAACGTGCAGGCCATCCAAGAACTTCTTGTATACAGATGGATGTGAGGTTTCGAGGTTCTGCATGATTTGAAGGTAGAAATAAGCCGATTTTGCGTATTGGTTATGTCCAGCTGCTGCAAAATATGGTAACATTTCATAAACAGCCTGGAGGTGCAGTTTCCAGTTCCCGGTTCTTTCTCCTTTTATAAACTTCCTTAAAATGTCGACCATCTTCATGTACTCTAGCCATAAAACAGCAGTACGCTGACCCGACAAAGATGCTTTCGTTTCCTCGATCTTCTTATTTGTCGAGTCAAGGCAACTGGAAGATGTATCCTGGCCAGATGTTTGATGGGTTTCCAAAGACTTTTTACACAGCTGCTTCAGGAGTTCTAGATCGATGTCCGTTGCTGGCTGTTGCGGTGGTTGCGCTTCTTCGTCTTCCTCGTCATCTTGATCTGTCCTTTCAAATGGTGCAGGTAGACCGAGTGCTTTGCAGGCTATCAATGAATTCAGTGCTTCATCCACCAGGAAATGTCCTATAATTGCTCGTGCTATGGCCTTCCCGCTGAGCATATGAATGGTAGTATTCTTCGCGTAGACCAACTCTAAAATATCTTCAATTCCAGAACCCGCCATTATATAGCCAATGCATCCGAGGAAGCTCATCTGTGTGTGTAGACCCCCTAAAATCAGAACAACAGACTTCAACTTGCTATCTTCTGCTTCCTGCTGTGTTATCGTTAGGGCTTTCCAATAGAGGGGCTGGTCAAATGTGACTATTGGTGAGACTTCGTAGCGGGATGCTTGATCGCAGATAAAGGAAAGTGTGGAGTATATGCAAGTAATATCTGTGGGGTCCATGTCAATCATTGGAAGGAACATGATTGTAGATTGTCCAGGATGCGTTCCAATACATATGTTCTGCATCATACCGTTCCAACCAGGCTTAGGATTGCGTAGAAGTGGCAGTGTCAGTTTCCATAACAGATCGAAATTTGCAGTGCTATCCTTTACATTTAAGTTCTTTAACTCCTTGAACAACAACCTGGAAGCATCTTCACATGGCCCATTATACACGCGAATAGCTACACGCCCAGATTTAGCTATTTCTTCTGATGTCACCTCTTTGCGCGGAATCAAAGTGCTGGTCTTCGTTCCTGGGGTTATGGAAGCGATTATCCCCATCATATCCCATGAAAGATTCCCTCGCCTTCGAGGGTTCTGATGTTGTGGTCAACGTTGTCGGCGGAATATTGCATAAAACGACCCGGGACCCATCCTGGTATATCTATCCCTTGGGCCACTGCTGCACTTCGTCCATACTTTTGAACAGTGTTGTAAGAACAACAAAATCCATGTGAATTTAAGGAGTCAATTACAAACTTTGAGCCGAATTGGTGGTGCATCTGCACTCCAAGTCCAAGCTGAAGCGGGGCTATCAGGGCTCTGGGCCGTGCGGCTTGCATAATTGCTTGACCAAGGGTCGCAATTTTTAACTGCATATCCTTTCCAGTCACCAATACCTCGAGAAATGCCTGGAGCAATGCGGGGAGAAAATCTAATACCTTTTCAACTGACGATATTTCAGAGCTAGTTGGGAAATGCTCGCTTGAACAATCCACTCTCTTAATTTCATTCTTTATGAACTTAGCTGCCGCCTCTACAATTTTGGACCTTTCTACATTGGGATCTTCGCTTCTTGGTTTCTCATAAAAATCATTCACTATTGACGCGACGTTCTGATGAAAAGTGACAACATTTGGCCTTTGTCGAATAGTTGTGATTAATATTGTCTCTCCAAAATGTTCTTCTAGTTTTTTCTTCATGTATACTGAACTGTATGCTTCATCCTCTTCACCTTCAAGAAACTCCTCCATCTTTCCGACAAGGTCGTCAATAGTGGGCTGTTCAACGTCGTTTTCCTCTAGAAATGCTATTACTTTAGAAAAAGCAGTGCTCTTCACCGTGTCTACAGGTCGTCCTTGGGTCTTAGCTTTCTTTGAGCTACCGTCTGCTCCAATGTTATACTGTAAGGGAATATTTCTTCCTGTTCGGAAATTGCTGCTACATAGCTGGTGGTAGACAGCATCAGCTGCGTGAAGATCTCGAAGATATTCCAGACGACCCCGCACCGCTATCGCCCAATCGTCGTTCCGTTCCTTGCACAGTCTACCAATGGATTCTTGGAACTCTATTGTTCTCACGCTTATCATGATGTCAAGCCCTTTTTTCTTGCCATCGTATTTTGCAGGCTGACCGCAAAATAAACAATGCTCTGAAGAGCTGAAGGATAGGTGGGTTGAGCGCCGCTTGACTGGGCTTGCATTTTCCTCGCATTTCGTATCAGATGATTTCCCACGTGGTCTCAGCAGATCGAGCCGGCATTTCTTGTGAACTTTTAGGCCAGGCTTTGCATTAACTGCAGGATTGATTTCATTAATTTTTAGGCATCCCTTCTCAGTTAGCTTGGAAAATAAGCTCTCATCCTTCCCCACGTCTTCACCACAGATGCAGCAGCTGGATTCCATTCCCAAACGGGACAACTTCCAAACTTCAACGACCGAACAAAGATGTGATTTTTCCGCTTTAAATACATTATCACTCAAAATTGTGCATGGAAAAACACAGAAGAAGCTTAAATGAACTTACCTTCAGCAATTACATGCCCAATTAAGAAGGAAAAACGTCATAAAAAGTAATAATATGCTGTTGAAATTCCATTCATAGCTATCATGCCAGCACCTCGTTCGATTGTGTCAGGCGTTCCTCGCAGAAACGAGCAGTCCTGGATATCAATTTAGATAGTTTTAGCACCTTATTCACTAGATTTTGTGCTGCTTTAGAACATATTTTGACTGTGATAGCTTTGTTTCACAATTTCAATCGTGAATACTAAAAAATCCTTTTTTTAAATAGTGATAAACAAATTAACTTAATTTCCGCCGGAAATGCTTTAATAACCTTTGCTTTAAAAAGCTCAAATTGTGCAAAACGCGCGAGGAAAAGAGTAACAAGTTTACAGGACAGTACAAACAATGTTTTCAACATGATAAAAACTATTTCTATTTCCACGTAATAATAGAAACCCGTTATTTGTTATTTTTCCAATGCGTGGGTACCCTGTGGTACACGGAAAAAAAATAAACGCCATTTTAACCTTGTTCCGACACGAGAATTTTGTGGAACTTTTAGTATGATGTTTATGAAGGTAAAAGTAAGCCAAAACCGCCTTAAAAGCTTTTGTTGCAATTAGTTTGAACTTGGGCTACAAAAATTCATAGATTGACTGGACTAAATCGAGTATCAACAATGCGGGCGCTGACACAGGGTACCCAACAATAACTAGCGAAACAAACGAATATTTACTCGGGCTTCTTCCTGTGGAAGGCCAGACTAAAAATGCAGACTGTCGTGGTCGTCGTTCTTTGACTTCAAATCGCTAACTGGGTTCTACAGCGCATGCGCTTTGTCAATCAAATCAATCAAAAACGTTATTTAATTACAGAGTCCTTAATCACAATGAAGTGCTCTCCCAAGGAGTAGTGCACTGATAATAATAATAATAATAATAATAATAATAATAATAATAATAATAATAATAATAATAATAATAATAATAATAATAATAATAATAATAATAATAAATGTACATTTGTACATTTGCTGTAATCGATTAATCGGCGAAAGTCATTATTCACAGAAATGTATGACTCTCATCGTTAATATTTTTATTTACTGTGTGTATTGTATTTTACATTGTTGGGTACCCTGTGTCAGCGCCCGCAATGCCATCCGCTGATACACGTGTTGTTGATACTCGATTACTTTTATTCGTATTTGCTGATACAATTTATCGCGTTAAATAATCCCAAAACAGAGAACTGCGACCAGTCTGCAAGAGCTTAGAACACCAGAACTTTGCACGTTTATTAGAAACAAGCGAAAATCACGTCGTAAAGTTGAGATTGAAGTCGATCAGTTGAGGTGAGTATTTTGGCGCCAAAATTGATTGAACATCAACCATCGATGCCTATTCAAATAAATGGCCTTTCTTCAAGTCTAGTTATGCTGCTTATTGCAAGTTGAATAGTGTTATTATTGTCTTATTGTTGCCTGAATCGTTTTAACCATTTGTACGATAACTTTATTTTGCTGTCACGTTACTGCTCTGTTTAGATAACCTACCCTCCATGGTATACAATGCACTATTGGTACTTTACTATTTTAAAACAGCAAAGCATTCTTGTAATAGTTGCAGTATACTCTCTCTGAGTCCATGCACTGTGTTCTTTATCCTCTGCTACAATTATTTCCATGTATAAATGCTAAAGGAAAACCATTTGGATCATTTATAGAGTGTTTTGTGCTCAAATGTTTACATACATGTAGCTGCATGCTGAACAGGCATTCTTAGCGGGGACTGGGACAACTGAGGGCAGGGGAGGATTGGGGCTGGAGAAGTGGGGAAGGGAACGCCTGCCGCCAAGCATTGTTATTTTTCAATTCACCATTCGTGTACGAACGTTGTTCCTGATTGGATAGTTTTGATTGGCATGTATCTATTATCGTCAAACGACTTGTAAACGTGCTACCAGTATCAACCTTTGGCCCGTGCCTTCTGAACTATTATTGAGGCATACGGCAAACGTCGATCTAACCCATCTAACCATGAAATTAATTCATTCGAACCTATTAATTTTGAAATACATGTTCAAGTCAAATAAGACCACTCTGGAGCGGTTTCAAACACAACACGTTCTAACCACTGATAAGCCAATTTCAAATTTAGTTCGACAACCGTCTTTGTTTTGTTCTCAAATGACATAGTAGATTGACATATGTAAATATATTGATCACATTGTGAAATATATTGGTAGACTTGGAATTTCCTCTGTCAATTAATGCTTATTATATCCTACTGATTTGTTGCTTTAACGTTGGTCAGAGCAACTTGTAAATCAGTTCGATATAGAATAATCATTTGAAATGACCACGTATTCAATATCCAACGGCTACGACTCCTCATGTGCGAAAAGTCACATGTGAATGATTTGAACGGAAATAATGATAATCTGTCAGTTCGGTGATCATGGGTTAGTGGTGTATTGAGAAATAATAATGCTTGGCGGCAGGTAGCCTGCGAGTACAGCCGCTTTTTGGCGGTCGTGCCACAGGGTCTCCCGCAAAGAAGCGTCTCGTTGTGAGTGCAGAAATCCTGTATGGTTATGTCATTTTTGACCCAATTCTGGTCAAAGAAGCTGATTGGTCAGCTTGCTGGAAATCGCATTATTTGCATAAATTAAACTCACCGAAAGCAGAACGACCAGAACAAAATATTACAATGTCGAGACGCAGGCGATTGTATTGGAATTATCATATGCACCAGGAGCACAGAAGAATAAAATCGTGTTCTACAATAATTTTGGTTGCCGAATCAACAAACTCGGGCCGTTTGGAAGTAGTGTTCATAACATGAGTGGTTGTGTTTTACAACACGAGATGTCATGACGTCAGAGGTCACATTACAGGATTTCTGCACTCACAACGCAGACGCTTCTTTGCGGGAAACCCCTGTGGCGCGACCGCGAAAAAGCAGCTGTATTCACAGGCTAGGCGGCAGGCGTTCTCTTCCCTTCTCTCCCCCCTCCTCCCCAGTTCTCCCCTCCTCTCCTGCCCCAATTCTCACCGGCCCTCAGGTTTTTGGTCCCCGCTAAGAACGCCTGTTCAGTAGGCTAATGTTTATATTGTTATTATTATATTGAGGCCCTGTTAGGGGGAGTCTGAATAATGCATAATCCTGGATAAATTTTGGAATTAATCCATATCACAAAAATAAAATTCTAAAATAATCCGTAATTTGAAAATACAACACAAATAATCTGTAATCTTTAAATTTAGTGGCCAACAGAGCCTTCTCTAAAAACCCCTAATAATCCATAATGCTAGGATTTCTGATCCAAATCGAAATTCTCCTAGAAGGTCTTTGAATTCTAAATGAGAATTTGTTTTTGGATCACAAGTCACTACATAGTTCTTGCACAGAACCTTTATATGATTCTGCTTCAACAAGTCCTTTTCACTGTAGACAACCATGGAGTCATCAATACGGTACAGATTGGATGGAGTATTATTGTAAGTCAGGAGAGCTGCTGTTCTACTATAACAAGGTGACAGCAGAACACAGATGGTCGGACATCTCAAATGTATGTAAATGTAAAGTACATGTACTGCTTAGAAGTATGTTAACACTGTAGTATGTATATATTGAATAGTTACTGAGGCTGGCAGCAATATAAGATATATTGCAGTCAGCTGAGGCTGTAGGCCGAGTGTAATCTGAGTGTAATCTGAGTGTAATCTGAATGTAATCTGAGTGTAATGTGAGTGTAATCTGAGTGCAGTCTGAGTGTAATCTGAGTACCCATAGTCTGAGTGTAGTCTGAGTGTAGTCCGAGTGTAGTCTGAGTGTAATCTGAGTGTAGTCTGATTGTAGTCTGAGTATAATCTGAGTGTCATCAGGGGCGTAGCTAGCCGGACGCCACGATGCACGTGCGTCATTCGGGGGAAAAAATGAATAAAAAAGTAGCTTGTTTTTGAAAAAGTGAAAAGAAAGAAAAAAGCCAAAGAAACAAGCAAATGAAAAATAAAACATTATCACACTATGGATATTAGTAGGTATTAGTTATTCGTGCTTGAAATTGTGCTTTTTCAAGCGTAATTAATTCAGAGTTCTTAAAATAAAGTAGATTTTGGTAAGAGAAGTGAAGAAGAATCGCTCTGCCTCTGCTTTCTCGATCTCATCATTAAGTCGTCGATCACTTGAGAGAGTTGAGTAATTCACTTGAGAGAAAGTTACACTAATATCCCATTGCAGATCCGTAGCAGGGGGATGGGCCAGGGGAGGCCGGCCCCCAATAAATTTGTCTTTTTTTTAAATAACCTTTACATCCTGCCGGAATAGCAAATGCCTATACACACACTGCTATGGACATGCTCTGAATCTAGCTGTCGCTGATTCCATAAAATCAGTAAAATGCTTAGTGCTCGTTTTGACATAGGAAATAGGAAAAATTGAAACAACCAGTTATGCAAACGGAACTTTTCATAGTTACTGTGAAAATCCTTGTATCGCACGACCTTTCGTTTTGTAAACTTCAGCTGGATTTTGGAATTTTCTGTTCCGCCAATATATTTTTTGCACTAATTAGTACTAAATACAATACAAAACAATAAAATATCACTATTTAGTACTTTAAATAATGCTGTTTATGCTGAACAGTAACTTTGTACTCAAGAAATGTCGGAACAGAAAACCCCAAAATCCAACAGAAGTTTACAAAACGAAAGGTCACGATACAAGGATTTTCGCTGTAAGTATACGTATGTTCATGTCATTGATCTATTATGCAACACGTATTTGTTTAATTACAAACATATCGATGGTTTTGACTTTGAATAACTAAAAAACCATACACATCATTGTGTACAGATAATGATAAATGATTTACATGTCTGCAACCCCTCAAATGATCTGCGATTTGGCCATGTTTAAACTTCCTGGAAACTACTCTCAGAAGGCAGGAAATTATATTTCAGAGACTCTATACCTCAAAAATTTTCGGGGGAGCATGCCCCCGCACCCTTGTGCCCCCCCCCCAAAAAAGACATTTTCCCTTGCTACGATCCTGCATTACATCGAACCAAAAATATAGAAGTAGTAGATGTTAAATTGAGTGAAGTGTACATGTATATATATTTCGTGAATAACTACTGTGTATAAAAAGAACATTAGAGATTGCCAAACCTTGTAATCACGTTCTGTACTTTTACTTCTTGTTGGTTGGTTTGAGTGGTGATGTGCGGGAGGGGGAGGGGGAGGGAGAAGGGGAGGGGGTTATAAATTGAAAGTTCATAATTGTGCGTCTCTCCGAAAAAATCCTGGCTACTGGCTACGCCCCTGGTAATCTGAGTGTAGTCTGAGTGTAATCTGAGTGTAGTCTGAGTGTAGTCTGAGTGTAGTCTGTGTTTAATCTGAGTGTAGTCTAAGTGTAATCTGAGTGTAGTCTGAGTTTAATCTGAGTGTAGTCTGAGTGTATTCTGAGTATAATCTGAGTATAGTCCGAGTGTAATCTGAGTATAGTCTGAGTGTAGTCTGAGTGTAGTCTGAGTTTAATCTGAGTGTAATCTGAGTGTATAATTTTATATATATGATTGTTTTATTGTTTTATATTAATCCATTTTTACATTGTATTTTATAATTATTTTATTTTCATTTCTATTGTATATTATTTGAGGACCTCCCTGAAAACCACGTTATGTGATGGGCGCTTCCTCCTTAAAGATTAAGTATTATTATTATTATTATTATTAGTGTAGTCTGAGTATACATTGTAGTCTGAGTGTAATCTGAGTATAATCTGAGTGTAGTCTGAGTATAGTCTGAGTGTAATCTGAGTGTAGTCTGAGTATATTAATATAGTCTGAGTGTAATCTGAGTATAATCTGAGTGTAGTCTGAGTATAGTCTGAGTGTAATCTGAGTGTAGTCTGAGTGTAATCTGAGTGTAGTCTGAGTGTAATCTGAGTGTAGTCTGAGTGTAATCTGAGTGTAGTCTGAGTGTAATCTGAGTGTAGTCTGAGTGTAATCTGAGTGTAGTCTGAGTGTAATCTGAGTGTAGTCTGAGTATAGTCTGAGTGTAATCCGAGTGTAGGGTTTCTCTGGGTTTCTTCAATTGTAGAAAGTTTGATGAAGTACCATCAACACCGATTGCATTCAAAATCCTTTGTTTCAGAAATATGAGCTGCCAAACTTAGTATATGCGGCTTATCTGCTGTTTTATATTATGGTACATGTATATTGTTAGGTATATTAGTTTCCTAACATATTAGACCGGCTGAACTTTTTCTCATACAAGGGTACACATATGTGGGTTTCTTGTCCAATTCCCGAAAATTGTTATTACTCGGACACTTTCGGAGGAAGTCCGAGTTATAAAATGCACTCTTTTGTTTTTATTTTTTTTCTTCATAGTCGACAAAATGTGAAGTATGTGATCGTATCGGTCAGGAATGTCTGTTTCAGGGCTTCGATTGGCTGAAAACTGGGCAATGATATCCGAACGCCTAATGAAGTAATTCTATACTCAAATGGGTCAAATAGTTTGCTCTTGGGTCATCGTTAAAACTCATCGTTCCACGACTACCGACTAGAAGTGCTGTGTAGAAGCTTGTGCTGTATCGAGAGAGAAGCAGTTGAGATCTCGAGTGTTTTTGAAAGGGCCGGTCAACGAACTCATTAATCTTGAATATAATTGTTTTAATGCTGCTAAACTGAATAATGTTGTATTTCAAAGAGATAGTTTCATAATGGAGTGCATGTACCGCAACAACGTCAACAAGCTTGATTAAAATATATCTGAAGGCGGCGGCTCAGATCTTTATGGCCGATAAAACACGGCCTTTAAACACGCTCATTTCACATACAAACGCATACGCCGATTCGTGTGGGCCCACTCTGAAAGATGTCGTTTCATTTATAACAAAAACAAACGCGCCTTCATTACAACAAACGAAAAACTTTATCAGAACCATCTGACCATGAATATGCAACCTCAACTGGACGTTCGAAGTACGTACTGCAGACGGACGATTCGAAGATCTTTATCTATCCTCACCGACACATAGTCTAGTCCCTCGTCACGCAACTGTCATTGTCATAAATGTCCGAGTGTACGAGCGTCTTGTTCAAGTTTGTTTTCCAATAAACTGCTTATATCCTTTTACTCCTCCCAGAGCTTTGAAAATGGAACAGCTATGTTTGGACGGCCACTACTCTGTGTAGGGACACAGACAGAGGATTATGGTTGTAGTAATGGATGTACGTCTGTACACATAGATGGTGGTTTGATGCAGCCCAACAATGTCACAACAGAAACTCAATCAGAGAATCATGCAGATAATATGAATACCTCCACTTGTTTGATGAGCCAAGTTGGTAATCTCCATGATGAGAAGGATTACTCCTCTACAGAAGGGTTACTGTCTAAAATATGTGAAGAGATACCAACATTGTGTACAGATGAGAGTGAAGTAGTCAATGGTGACAGTGTAATCCATGGAATGATGGACAGCTCTAGAGCTTGTTCTATACATGAGAGTGATCAAAATGATTACCTGCACACTGATATTGTGTGTGATGGTAGTCCAACCTCCACCAGAAGCCTTGAGAAATCCACAGAATCCTTTACTGTTTCTTCAGGTGATGGTACCATTGTAGAAGGTGAAAGCTGTATGGACAAGGTTTCCCAAGATGTTTCACCCTTGTCAGTCAACCCTGACAATAGTGAAGATTCAGTGAAAACTGTTTCTGATGTCATTCCTAAGAATATGGACAGTAGAATGAAGACTTGTCAAACATGTGGTAAGACATTTTCACGGCAAGGTAACCTCAACATTCATGAGCGGATTCATACAGGTAATAAACCATACCAATGTAAAACCTGTGGTAAGGCATTTGCACAGCAAGGTCACCTCATTGTTCATGAGCGCATTCATTCGGGTTATAAACCAAACCGATGTAACACATGTGGCAAGGCTTTTGCACGGCAATGTGACCTCAATGTTCACCAGCGGATTCATACCGGTATTAAACCATACCAATGTAAAACCTGTGGTAAGACATTTTCACGGCAAGACACCCTAAACTGTCACCAGCGGATTCATACGGGGATTAAACCATACCAATGTAAAACCTGTGGCAAGGCTTTTGCACGGAATAGTGACCGCACCGTTCACCAGCGGATTCATACCGGGATTAAACCATACCAATGTAAAACCTGTGGTAAGACATTTGGACAGCAAGGTCACCTCATTGTTCATGAGCGCATTCATTCGGGTTATAAACCACATCAATGTAAAATCTGTGGTAGGACATTTACTCGTCAGGATCACCTCATTGTTCATGAGCGCATTCATACCGGTAATAGACCATAGCAATGTAAAACCTGTGGTAAGACATTTACACGTCAGGATCACCTACATGAACACACTCATTCTTGTGTGAAACTTGGTAAAGCTAAGAAGTGAAAAAAGAGATTCAGGAGCTCGTTGTGACTCACTGTTGCATTTTGGTCTGCAAGATGAGACACTTGAAGGAGACGTTGGGGCGCCAAGTATGTTATTATAATTGAACTACCGTATTCACCGAGGCAAATTAACGGGTGCTAACGTCTTTTCAGACTAACAATCGTGCTAACGGTTTTACTACAAGACCTAATGGTTTGCTAAAGTGTTATTTATTCAGATGAGCGGGTTGGTTCACGTGCTTATAACATGACCTAAGAAAATCCTGCAATTCGATTGGCTGAGAGGAGTAGTATTTCAGCGTAATAGTGGTATTTCAAGCTCTCAGAAATGGTATTTCAAAATCACCATGGTAACCATTGTTTGAGCACCGAGCATGACATTCAAATCCAAGATGGCGGATAAACCCGACAGAGTTTTTCTCGCTAATAAAGCTGAAATATACCTAGAAACAAATCTCAAGAACAACAAATTGAAAAAGTACATCAACATGGATATATTGTCGACAAATCAGGAAGGTTTTCTTTGGCTGAGACTGCAAAAATCAGCGAGAAACGATCGACTGTTGATCGTGCTAAGGTTTTCCTGCTTTAGATTGAGAAGTGAAATAATTATTGCTGAAAAAGGTAAAATAAAGCTTTAGAAACCTCTTGTTTCTGTTTTCTTCATTTGTTATCTAATTTATGAACGTTTTTCTATGAAAATAATTTACTTGAGAGCATTTTCCGTTAGTTCAAGGTAAAACTACAAACAACTAATCGAAATTGCAGTATTTTCTTAGGTCATGTTATAAACATTTAATAGCATGTTTTGTACGTGATATTTGGGATAAATTTCAAAATTGTCACAAATTTCACTCGCCGGAGGCTCGTGAAATTTTGTTAACAATTTTGAAATATCACTCGTGGTATTTATCCCAAATATCACTACAAACCATGCTATTACCTATACTAATACAACATGTGTCAATCAAGTGTCTCAAACATAACATTCTCACGTGCATGCTAATGAACCTTAGATTTTAGAACTGATAATGCCGAAAGTTGGTGGGAAAGACGGTTTGAATCAGTCATAGGATTGTATCATGCTCGATGATCCAGCGGCTTTTGTCCGCGCTCCGAAGAGTACTGAGACTTATACGACGGTGAATACGGTAAATTATATGTAAATAACGAAATATTAATTAAGAAGTCAGCAACATTGGTTACCGTAAATCTTCTATTAAGCGCCCCCCTTAAATAAGTGCCTCCCCTCTATTAAGCGCCTCTCTTTGGAGCCGTTTTGTAATAAGCATCCCCTCTAATTGAAACTGACATGGAGATCTGAAATAGTGTTTCTAAAATACTGCTTTCTTGTCTAATTACGATGTACTGTGTTACATATTGGCTTCGTTTCTCCATACTGTTGTAAGTCTGTCTTATTTATACTCTGTAAACCTAACGTACAATGCCGGTACTGAGAGTAAACCATGTGGTTTCTAGCTAACGAAAAACAAGATGGCGGCCTCCCGTGAGGGGTGGCCCAGTACAAAATGAAGGGGGCAAATGGATCCCAATCTAAACAAAGAATATTATAACATCCCCCATCCTTTATTACAGTTCAATTAATCTTTGAGGCTTCTTAACTACACGCCCTGATCGTGTTGTTGTGGGTGAATGTTCTACAGACTCGGGTACCTCCAACGGCATTGGTGCCGATGTCTCTGGTCGGTTGGAAGTCTCTCTATGAAGTGCCTGAGGACTCGTAAGTGTTTCCCGCAGCTGTGGAGTCATGTGTTGGTCAAAATTATTTGTCTCCTATTTCTTCTAAACACATGCCCTCGTTCATCTTCCAGATGGTAGGATCTTGGAAGCACTTCAGCTTTACTCCATTCCTTTGCTCTATTTGGACGAATCCGTACTTTGTCTCCAACGTCCAAAGGAGGAAGATCCCGACTGTGTTTATCATAGTTCTTCTTTGAAACATCCTGACGATGTTGAAGTACCTTCACTACGTGGTTAGGATCCACGGCTTGTGGTAACAACAGACGTCGATGAGTTGGTATTGTTGTGCGGCGTGTACGTCGACTCATCAAGAGCTGTGTAGGTGAAACACCTAAGTCTTCAAATGGTGCATGTGTTCCTGTATTTCAGCAGGCCTTCAAATGGATCTTTGTTATCTGCTGCAGCTTTCTTTAAGATCCGTTTTGCTGTCTGTACTGCTCGTTCTGCTGTACCATTGGATTGAGGATACTCCGGTGAGCTTGTGGTATGGCAAAATCCCCACTCTTCTGCAAACTTCTTAAACTCATGTGTACTGTTAAACAGATTCCTGGTGTTGCCGCTATACTGCGACCCATTGTCACTGATAACCTCAGATGGGATTCCAAACCTTGCAAATATTTTCTTCAGGTTATTAATGACACATGTGGCAGTACTCTGGCGGAGTAACTCTATATAGAAGTCAGTAACTAGTAAGTATGAGTGTCCAGCATATTCAAATATGTCGGTTCCCACCACTTGCCATGGTAATCCTGGGATGTCATGTGGATGTAATGTCTCTCTCTGTTGTCGGTTGCGGAAGGCATTGCAAATTGGACATGAGCTTTGACTTGGGCCTTCATGGAGGGCCAAAGCACATAGTCACTACCATAGCTAAGACTTTCTCTCTCCCGTGTGTGCTCCATGAATCTTCCAACATCTCAGCTCTCAGTGACCTTGGAACGACTATTCGGTCAGATTTAAATAACAAGCCATCTTCCACACTCAGCTCTTCCTTGTAGCTCCAGTATTCCTTTGCTAACTCATCAACTTGGTCTTTTTCTAGTGGCCACCCTTTTAGAACATATTCCATTACAATTCTTGAAGTCTCATCCTTGTTTGATGCATCTTTGAACCTCTTCAGCGTGCTGCTTTCAAGTCCAAGCTCCTCAAATAGATTTACACCAATAACATCTTCAGGGTCACTGGCTGGTTCTGTGTCGATTAAGGGCGCTCTACTCAAACAGTCAGAGATAACTTGTTGTTTACCAGGGACATAGTGTACATCAAGATCATACTTAGTCAGTTTGAGCAGCATCCTCTTGGAGTCTCGGGGGGGGGGGGGGGGGGGGGGGGGGGGGGGGGCTTCCAATGGCTTGTGTGGTACGTTTCCACAATAACTCGCCGTCCATATACATATGTGTGAAATTTCTGTGCTCCCCATAGTATTGCTAATAATTATTCTCTTTCGATATTGGCATATCTCCTTTCACAGGAAGATAGGGTCTTTGAACTGAATACAACTGGTTTTCCATCCTGGATGATCACAGCACCAAGTCCAATGCCACTTGCATATACGTTTAGCACCGTCTCTTTTTGATTATCTAAGTACGCTAGTGATGACATACTTCAATTTATCAAAAGCCTCTTGTTGTGGTGTGCCCCACACAAACACTGTATCTTTCTGGGTTAGTTGGGAGATGGGTCCTTGTAGCTCAGCTTTGTGCTCAATGAACTTGTCTAAGTAATTGATCATTCCTAAGAATCGCAGAATACCTTCTTTGTCTGTTGGGGTTGGCATCTCATCAACGGCTCTAATCTTCTCTGGATCTGGTTTCAACCCTTCAGATGAGAATACATGTTCAACATAACTGACTTCTGGAACTCGAAGTTTAACTTTCTTGGGGTTGAATATCAATCCTACCTCTCGGCTCTTTTCAAGTACTGCTGTCAACTTCTGATCTATTTCTTTTTGATCTTCACCATGAATCATGAAGTCATCTACTATTATTTCTACTGGGACTCCTGCAAATAGTCTGTCCATCTCCCTTCGGTAGATTTCTGGAGCAGAACATATACCGAAGGGTAGTCTCGTAAATCTAAATCGTCCCCATGGAGTGTTGAATGTTAGGAGTTTTGAGCTCTCTTCATCAACTTGTAGTTGCCAGTATCCGCTACACGCGTCCAGGGTTGTGAAACTCTTTGCTCCTGACAACCGATTTGCTACCTGTTCTCCAGTAACCATCGGATAGTGAGGTCGCTTGAGAGCCTTATTTAGATCTCTCGGATCAATGCAAATTCTTACATTGTTTTTCGATGGTGGAGTCTTCTTGTCTTTCCCTTTTCGTTTGTCGATCACCAGCATTGATGACACCCAGGGTGTGTGTTCCTCCTCTTTCACAATAATCCCATCCTCTTCCATTTCTTTAAGTTTTTCACGTGCTGGTTACTGGAGCGCAACTGGGATTTTTCTTGGAGGATGTGTTACTGGAGGCACTGCGTTGTCAATCTCTAGGTGTATTTTAGTAGGAAGTGTGCCAGGTTTGTCACTGAAACAATCTTGAAACTTTCGCAGCACGGGGTCTGTCGTGAAAATACTATCTTGGCTCTGGTTATTTGGGTCGGTGAATGTTGGTGCATCTATCAGTTCAAGATTCATAAACTTTAGAACTTCCAGATCCAAACAGGCATCACAACTGAGAAGTGGTGTAAAATTTCTCGTTCATTGTTGGTGAACTCGTGCAGGTAAATCCCGATAACCCACTCGCTCGAGTGCGTTAACCTCTAAATAATCACTGGTCGCTCGACCAATCACAGCGCGCGAAACTCTATATTCCAAGTCTAACATTATACTAATTAAGTACACGTAAAATTATAATTTCAGGAAAGCTAAAAAATATTAAAAGTAAAAAATACAGAAATTAAGCAGTAAAGTGCAATTTAGAAAAGCTTGAAAACTAAATAACTAGTTAGTACTAAATAGCACTAATGAAACAATAGAAAACATTCAATAGAAATGGCACTATTTAGTACTATTTAAAGTTAGTACTATTTCACGCTTTTCTAAATATTGCACTCTATTACAGTGAAAATAGTAAAGAGGAATTTAAATTAAAACTAGACGCTCTACTAGCGTGAACTCGGGCTTCTTAATTTTAGAAATGAACCTTAAAGACATATTTATATCTTCATATACCGAAGTAGTTTGAGCCCATAATATACTGTAAAACAGAATTTTCACAGTTGACAATACCAACTCAGAATGATTGATCAAGAAGTACCAAAAACTAAAAACCCTTATATTTTAGCCAAAGAACTACATTAGCGAACTATTTCAGAAAATAGTGCAAATATAGGCACGGCAGCGTGAATAAAACTGTTTCGTCACTCGTTGCGTGCCTCGGTAAAGGCGCGTAGCGTCGAGTTGACTATTTGAACTCATAGAAAACGAGAACGAGTAGTATAATTGTTTTGAAACCAACTAGCATACTACCTTCGATTTATACCAATATTTATTGATTTTTCGCTTTGTTTTTTTTTGTTCAAAACGCTGGCTTTTTCGCTACTCACTATGTATCACTCAATAGATAGTGAGTACGTTAGCCAATCAGATTTCAGGATGCGTGATAGTATGCTGGTTGGTTTCTACTAAAGCAGGAGCCCATAAGTAGGAGCATCCATGTAGCATTAAAATCTGTCATGGCGTTTGAACAAGTTTGGTTATTATCAGAACACGAAATTGACCGGCAATCACAGTTGCTGCAAATGAACTCTGATCTTAACTCTTCTGGTATACCATGTCTGGCAAACATTTCCTTTAGGTTGTCTATGATCTGCTTGGATGTTTTGGACTTGTTCAATTCTGCCACTTTCACATAGCGAGCAAAGTAATGTACTACTAGTAGGTAGTCTACGTTTACTTATTACTTGGGCTTCCTGTGGAATGCCCAAGTTTAAGATTACAGACGGTTATTTTTGTGTTTCTACGCCAAATGTGCAAGTGGTCACCATAGCGCATGCGCATGCTAATCTTCTCTGTATCGTTTCAATTTTTGAGTATACGGAAGTTGTGGTCAGCAGCTTATCAACGAAATTCAAGATGGCAGACGTACGTAACGATAAATCAAATCACCAGCAGCATTCAAAAAGGATTTTGCCGTGCTCCCTTGCACGAGCCAGTTGAGTCGTTCATTAATACTGCTTACTAAATATGCAAATATCCTAGAGAATACTTTTTGGCCTTGCAATTCTGTCTGAAAGTGTATTTCTAACAGATGTCTGTGGCTTAGTAAGAACTCGATCGTAATTTTATTGAGTTTGTGAAATCGTTTCTTGCAAGGTAATCGAAATGTGCTTCGCCAGCTTGTCAGCTAGGAGTGTGAGTGTTGAAGCTAATTACGTATGCATGCTCTACTGAGTCACGCAACGAGTGACTTAAATTCTGCAAGTAATACATGTAGGCTAAAACTACTTCTGTATGATGATACAAGCTATTAGGTCTATCAAAACAGCTTTATTAAGAAGCCCAAGTTCACGCTAGTAGAGCGTCTTGTTCTGTTATAGTGTCATCAATTAGCAGCAATGCTAAATATCAAATGTTAAATAAAGGTATTTATTTTATTATTATTTATTTTAGTCCTTGCTCAAGTAGATCAGTTGCCACTACTTGCCAAGGGCGTTCTAGGCAGAGCTCGGCTCAGTTGTTGTCTGGCCGGCTATTTTTAGAACACGAAATTGACCAATCGCTGATGCTGCAAATTAACCGGAAGTGCACGGTGATTGGTCAATTTCGAGAAATCGTGTTCTAAAAATAGCCGAACTTGTTCAAACGCCGTGACATAGACCCAATATGTAGCATGGATGCTCCTACTTATGGGCTCCTGACTAAAGTTAATAATAAAATAATAAACTTTAAATAAAAAAGAGCTTTAGATCTACTAACACCGACCATTAAAACCCACAAACTTGGACAAGGGATTAAAATAAGACCTATCGTTTGTAATATCCATGGACCTACTAAAAGAATCTCATGGCTGCTAGTCCATCTACTTAAAGTGCCTATGAAACGAAAATGTCGATCCTTGTTTTATTGTACATTATTGTTGTTTGGTCTTTCTCTGGACATTTGCTGTATTTAAACATCCACTTTGAGCGTGCGAACATTTTCTTTTCGCGGTTCAAAAATTATCATTTTCAACCAAAATGTGCGACAAGATACTGGGCCCTTGACAATGGCTCGGTGACGTCATACGTTGTGTATGCCTTTGTTTGCACAACTTATGACGTCACATTTCTATAGTTTGACCGAGCGGGAATTGTCGCACTTTGAAACCCAAAATGCCCAACTTCGTGCGCGAAATAAAAAATGTTCCTGAAGCTCAATTCACTTTTTATTAACGCCATGTAAACAAGCAAATAGTAAACTTTCGTAGTAGCAAATAAAAACGGGGTCTGTTTTTTCGTTTCATAGGCACTTTAAGCCTCTACTTAAGGTATCAGGGTACCCCTACCGACCGGTATGCATTCAAGTCGCTTTAACACAGCATCCGTCCATTTAAACCCCAATAAAGTATACATTTTCTGAAAGCTAAATAAATGGAGATTCCAACTAATGGTCTATTAACAAAAAGTACATACGCTTTTTAGATATAAGTCAAGATCAGCGAATTTTCATATAGCGTTATACGGCGAGGTCCCAGACAGCCGCATTTTATCGGAAATTCAAGATCATTATCTTTATGTACTCTAGAGATATCAATTATCAAAACCGTGTCTCCGTTTATCGATACGTTTCCCCGTTGCTTTTTTATCTGCCGCGAAACTTTCGGTACGCTAAAAATACATTGTTCTTTACTAATCAGTTAATAACTCAAGTAATCATTAAAATATCAAAAACCGGAGACACTGTTTTGAAGAATGATCATCAGAGATGAAGTCCTAAAAATCTCAGCTGAATCGAATAAAACCCGTTTGTTTAGGAGCTCAAAATAACACCCGTATTTTCGTCAATTTGCTCTTTGAGAAAAAGCCCAAAATGTTTTTCAAGTTAAGTGGCGCCTTTGTTTACACAAGCGGCGATAATCCACCACAAATATGTGATCCAATTAGCCATTAACAAAACGAGCACGGGACTGGGAACGAGTTTATTAGAATTAATGCAATTACGAAATTAAGTTCATGACATGAAAAAGCATGTTGAAATTAGCATCTGTGCAAAGTTTGATGTGATTTGAGCGAATTATGTCGGAATTATAAGCTTTTGAAATTGTGTTGTCCCTCCAAAATTTTACAGTGAATGTATGGTTTGGATGGACACGTCAAAAATTTACAGAGTTTGTATGGGAAAATAGACATATTTGATGCCCTCTAGCATCGTCAATATTAAGCCGAAGTTCACCAAACTTTCCAGACTAGCTAAGTTTGATCTGCTCTCTCAGAAAATGATGCCCATTTTTGCTAGTTTCTTATTTAATTAGTTTTACGGACTAGGTCCCAGTCCCCTGCTCGTTTTGTTAATGGCTAATACCTGATGACATATGAATGGCAGTCAAAAGAAGATCGCCTTACAGTTCGTAACGACGTAACACAACGAGGCAGGAAAACAAAGTTACTGCTGGCGGGAAATACGAGCACTTTGACCGTGATTGGTTTGGCATCGTTATTCAAGGATATTTTGAGTGAGCAGTTACGATTTTTGGATACTTTCTTCGCATCTGAATCTTTGTGGAAAGTCTGTTGCGTGAGTACTGTTGACAGCTTGCTTGTCAACATCTTTTTGCATCAAATGAAATCCAAAATTCGTTTTTTGATTCTAACTTTTCAGGGGAAAAATATTTTTAGATTTTGTTTTTTGGAGATGATAGATAATATTCAATTTGATATGATTGTCAAAAAAAATCAAAACCGGTGGTTTGAAAGGTTTTTGCAATTGGGGTACCCTGATACCTTAAAGACATACCTGCACATTTGGAAAGTAGCTTAGAACTCATCGACAGGACCCCGTACCCTTTCAGCCTGGATGTGGTTGCATTGTATACTTCCATTCCAGTCAGTGAAGCTATCACAAACGTTTCAGAGATAATCAGATCCTCAATCAATCACTTTACTAGAAGTGACGTCACCGATCGTCACCTTTGAATCTGACATCTTTCTCCAAACCAGGGGTACCCATGGGCTCTAGCCTGCGTTACAGCAGGTTATTAATGGGCTCTAGTGTGTCAGGAATCCTTGCCATCCTATTCATGGATACTCTGGCATCGTGCACTTACATCAGCCAATACGACAGATACGTGGACGACTTTCTTAATAAACTTTTTTACCACAGAAATCGTTCAGTTTACACTGATTTCCAAAGATTCAAAAGTTCAATAGTTAATGAACATCTGTGATGCATTTATTTTTCACTACGAACAACATTTCGTATTCTGGGACACGTTTCAAAACACGTTAATATAAACATGATTCAGCTTGCCAAAACGATTTCACAAACTCAGCAATATTAAAACGAACAATATAAACTTACGAATTCTTGCTAAGCCACGGACATCTGATATAGAAATACACTTTTAAGACAGAAAAATTGCAAGTCCAAATGATATTTCCTTCCCGGTCTCTTGGATATGCGTGATGCAGTTAAAAACACTTCTGGTTAATCAAAGCGGCTATACTAATTGTTGAGAAATCGTCTACAGTATTTCTAGTATTTATGCATATGTATGTGTGTGAAAATGTAATATGTACATGTATGTATTTTTTGGGAATTTTCTATTGCCTCGTAGCCTCTCAAATGGAGCATTGAGTTTAAATACACTGAGTGATCAGTCAAAATAAATATTTTTTTCTGATCAATTTGCTCAATCGATAATTTATCGTTGTGTGTTAGAAAACACTAAGTGTTAACGGTTCGAGTGTCCATACTATAAGAGTGCAAATAAACATCAATTTTTTTCAGGAGAATGTAAAAAGCTTAAAAGCGAACACAGCAATTATTCTATTTCAAGCTTTTTGCTGACGCAGCGAGCGAGCCTGAAGCGAGCGAGCAAGGAAGCAATTCTAATTCATTCACGTAGGCAGAAAAAATCTCGATTTTTACCCGACATGCAGTTTCCAATAACCATCATGCAATTCTCAAGAACCATCATGCTTTTCGCGCCAACTCCTACATACGCTATAGCCTGAAGTGAGTTGTTTTCCTATTCAAGCTTTCGCGTTTCTGATCGGTAAATGTCGTGCCCAAAATATGTGTCCCTAATTAATTTGTGCATGTGTATGTTTCTTTAGCCGGTATATCCTGACTCGTAAGCCCATCAGATACCGTATCTTGTGCTTTTCGTGGGAATTGTGTAGTTGAAGATCACCGTATTAATTGAGCTGATTAGTGCCGGCTGACCGTGTGTCAGTTTCAAGTGTGAATATTCGCATTGAAATCTCAATTATAAGTAATACATTAGTTATTCATAAGCTATCCAGTTTTTCAAATAGACAAATACTATTCAAAACAAAGAAAGGTAGACTCGCCTAATAATTTGCATACTTGTCACTTACATAAAACAAAACATTTCATAACTACAGTAGAGTGATTCCAATAAACCTGGGCATTACTAACTACACCAATACACACTATTAGACACTCTTTTGTTATCTTTTGTTTCTTTGCATCTAATATACACTGACAGCTAATTCAGTAGTGCCCAGGTTTATTGGAATCACTCTAAGCTCTCCGGCACCAACTCTTATCCACAACTACTAACATTGCATTCACCGTCAGGTAGGTAGCCTAGTTTACTGATATTAGAGTTCCAAGTATCAGTATTGTTGCGCTATATAAAACTCTTGTTGATCAGAGCACTAAGGCGCGGTATTGCACAATATACAATATACTCATATATATATAGTGTATATTCTGTATAATTATACACCAATGTATATTGGTCCAAATATACATAATATACTCTTGTATATATATAGTGTATATTCTGTATAATTATACACCAATGTATATTGGTCCAAATATACACAATATACTCTTGTATATATATAGTGTATATTCTGTATAATTATACACCAATGTATATCGGTCCAAATATACACAATAAACAAACTGAGTATATAGTGTATATAGTGTATAAGCCCCAACCAAACTGAGTATACTGTGTATATAGTGTATATAGCCCCAACCAAACTGAGTATACTGTGTATATAGTGTATATAGTGTATAGCCCCAACCAAACTGAGTATACTGTGTATATAGTGTATATAGTGTATAAGCCCCAACCAAACTGAGTATACTGTGTATATAGTGTATAGCCCCAACCAAACTGAGTATACTGTGTATATAGTGTATATAGTGTATAGCCCCAACCAAACTGAGTATACTGTGTATATAGTGTATATAGTGTATAAGCCCCAACCAAACTGAGTATACTGTGTATATAGTGTATAGCCCCAACCAAACTGAGTATACTGTGTATATAGTGTATATAGTGTATAGCCCCAACCAAACTGAGCAATATACTGTGTATATAGTGTGTATATAGTGTATAAGCCCCAACCAAACTGAGTATACTGTGTATATAGTATATATAGTGTATAGCCCCAACCAAACTGAGTATACTGTGTATATAGTGTATATAGTGTATAGCCCCAACCAAACTGAGTATACTGTGTATATAGTGTATATAGTGTATAAGCCCCAACCAAACTGAGTATACTGTGTATATAGTGTATATAGTGACACTTGTATATTGTGTATATGTATACACTATAGACACTATATACAGAATATACACTAGACTCTGTGGTGGACTTAGGCAATATACACAATATACACTTTATACAATAGACACTTGTATATTGTGTATATGTATACACTATAGACACTACATACAGAATATACACTAGCCTCTGTGGTGGACTTAGGCAATATACGCAATATACACTTTATACAATAGACACTTGTATATTGTGTATATGTATACACTATAGACACTATATACAGAATATACACTAGACTCTGTGGTGGACTTAGGCAATATACACAATATACGCAATATACACTTTATACAATAGACACTTGTATATTGTGTATATGTATACACTATAGACACTATATACAGAATATACACTAGACTCTGTGGTGGACTTAGGCAATATACACAATATACGCAATATACACTTTATACAATAGACACTTGTATATTGTGTATATGTATACACTATATACACTATAGACACTGGGACACTATAGACTCTGTGGTGGACTTAGGCAATATACACAATATACGCAATATACACTTTATACAATAGACACTTGTATATTGTGTATATGTATACACTATAGACACTATATACAGAATATACACTAGCCTCTGTGGTGGACTTAGGCAATATACACAATATACTAGCAATATACACTTTATACAATAGACACTTGTATATTGTGTATATGTATACACTATAGACACTATATACAGAATATACACTAGACTCTGTGGTGGACTTAGGCAATATACACAATATACGCAATATACACTTTATACAATAGACACTTGTATATTGTGTATATGTATACACTATAGACACTATATACAGAATATACACTAGACTCTCTGTGGTGGACTTAGGCAATATACACAATATACGCAATATACACTTTATACAATAGACACTTGTATATTGTGTATATGTATACACTATAGACACTATAGACACTATAGACACTGGGACACTATAGACACATATTTTTTAAATTATGTACTTGATATGCTTGTTCAATATACATTTTATACCATTTATGTATAAAATGTATATATATACACTATATACAATATATTCAATATATATATACACTATATATAAGTATAGTATATTCTGTATATTGTGCAATACCGCGCCTCACTCGATCAGAGGGGGTCGACTTGATCTATGAATAGAGAACATAGTTCTTTTGTTGTAGAAGTCCTGCGAAGGCTTTTCTGTTTTGTGTATATCGTATTGCTTGTTCTTTGTCAATATTTAAAAGTTGGCGGATCTTTATCCAAGTATCTCTGATGTCAGCATTTCGCAGTCGTATTAATAAAAACTGCTAACTGTTTCGTTAAATTCGAGTTCGGTCTTCTGACTCTTCTGCATATGTGGGCTATGTACCGTGATCCCCGCCGATAACATCTCGTTCTTACCTTTAGGTAGGCTTACGTACAAGTCTTTTTATTTTCAACGTTTTTTTAGAACGATCATTGCAAATTCACGAGCACCCAAAGCTCCGAATTATTATTTGAATTTAGATAAGTGTACCTTCGGTGCACACCAAGGAGGAGTATGGGCCTTTTTTGGATAAATTACCGGCATTCATCTCTTGAAAATATAAACTAGAAAAGCCTGCGCGCCTGATTCAATACAAAGTACTTTAGGAGCACTAACAATGTGCAAAGCGCTTGCACTATAGACAGTTGCCGATTTTTAGTCTGGCCTTCTACAGGAAAAAGCCCGAGTAAATATTCGTTTATTCGCTATTATTATTGTTGGGTACCCTGTGTCAGCGCCCGCAATGCCATCCGCTGATACACGTGTTGTTGATACTCGATTACTTTTATTCGTATTTGCTGATACAATTTATCGCGTTAAATAATCCCAAAACAGAGAACTGCGACCAGTCTGCAAGAGCTTAGAACACCAGAGCTTTGCACGTTTATTAGAAACAAGCGAAAATCACGTCGTAAAGTTGAGATTGAAGTCGATCAGTTGAGGTGAGTATTTTGGCGCCAAAATTGATTGAACATCAACCATCGATGCCTATTCAAATAAATGGCCTTTCTTCAAGTCTAGTTATGCTGCTTATTGCAAGTTGAATAGTGTTATTATTGTTGGCTGAATCGTTTTAACTATTTGCACGATAACTTTATTTTGCTGTCACGTTACTGCTCTGTTTAGATAACCAACCCTCCATGGTATACAACACTATTGGTACTTTACTATTTTAAAACAGCAAAGCATTCTTGTAATAGTTGCAGTATACCCTCTCTGAGTCCATGCACTGTAACCATGTGTTCTTTATCCTCTGCTACAATTATTTCCATGTATAAATGCTAAAGGAAAACCATGTGGATCATTAGAGTGTTTTGTGCTCAAATGTTTACATTGTTATTATTATATTGAGACCCTGTTAGGGGGAATCTGAATAATTCATAATCCTGGATAAATTTTGGAATTAATCCATATCCCAATTTTGTAAACAAAGATATCACTAAAATAAAATTATAAAATAATCTGTAACAGGAGCCCATAAGTAGGAGCGTCCATACGGTATTGGGTAGTGTCACAGCGTTTTCACAAGTGTGGTTATTTTTAGAACAGTTTTCCCGCGAATTTTGACCAATCAGAGAACGTTTCCGGTATGACGTTTTTTTAATAATTTTGATGAGATGGCAGGTAAAATAAAGATGGCATCCGATAGCGACAAAGAGATTCTTCAAGTGAACTAAACTACGAATCGTCTAGTGATAGTTGAAATAATAAATTGAAACTAAATGATGATAAGTCTGAGCTATTGGTCTTAAGGGCTAGCCATCGACCTCATCCTCAGCTTGACAATCTACTCAGTGGTTGGTGATGAATATGTCACACCGTCTCGCAGTGCTAGGAACATTGGCGTGGTTTTTGATGACACTATGTCCATGGAGAGTCAAATTATGGCCATCTGCAAGTCCTGCTTCTACCACATCAAATGTATATCTCGTATTAGACGATACCTTAGCTTTGAAGATACTAAAAAACTTGTCCATGCATTTATTATATCTAGAATTGACCATTGCAATTCACTGTTATATGGTCTACCAAATAATCTTATTGACAGACTTCAGTACGTTCTTAACTCGGCTGCTAGGCTTATAACTATGACTAGAAAATTTGATCACATTACTCAATCATTGATAGATCTACATTGGTTGCCTGTTAGGCAACGTATTGAATTTAAGATAGCTCTTATTACGTACAAAGCATTAAATAGTTTAGCACCATGTTATATAAGGAATCTCATCTCGCCATATGTGCCTACTCGTTCACTCCGTTCTTCCTCAAAGAATTTACTACAAGTAATTAATTACAATCTTAAACGTTATGGTTACAGAGCCTTCTCGGTCTGTGCTCCATTAATATGGAATTCACTTCCGATTAATGTAAGACATAGTCCATCTCTTGAGGTGTTCAAGAAAGAACTTAAAACTCATTTATTTAGGTTAGCTTATTAATATTGCACATATAATATATTATATTATTTCTTAGGATTTTTTTTAATTGCATTACAATACATTGTATTTAGGCCTAATTTAATGTTTTAATAGTTCTAATAATTATATATATTATTATTTTTATTATTATATTATATATTTATACTGTAAATTATATAAACAGCGCTTTGAGCACAAGAAAAAGCGCTATATAAATAATAAAGTTATTATTATAGTGAGAGCAGTATTGAGTCATTCGGTACAACAGAATCACTTGAAAGTGATAGTGGTGACGATTGTGCTTCTAAAGGCATCCAAAGCTAGTAGTGGTTCGAAGAACTCGAACACGAAGGGCCTGACTGAGAAGCTGTTGTAGCGTGTGGATGCAAATTAGCCGAAGACTTTCAAAGACATATTTTCGTCTAAACTATTTCGTCAGAAAGTGAATTCAATTTATTCTTGGATGTGGTTTAGTGGTATCTTGTAATTATCGTTGTGGAGTTTGAAGACTGACAAGGCTATTCAAAAACAAATTCGCTGAAACTGCATGAGCGACAAGACGAGTGAATCAAATTACAAATAAGATTGGTGAAAGTAAGCGTATTTGTTGTCATTTGTTGTGTCTTTTCTATTACCTAAAATGACTTAAAAATGGATTGTGAATCAGTATTTTTGTGAGTCTGCCGATTTGAAATATATTAATAAAAACACCTTCATTCAAGTTTTGATGTTTAATTTAATGGATTCACTGAGCTTATTATTTTTTATACACACGCTTCACTGTCAATATAAAGCCGAATAGTTGAGCGAAACTGACTCAAAATTGCTTTGTTTTTAAATTCAGTGACCTTCTTACTGCGCCGGTACTCAGACATTCAAACAGTCGGCTGGAACTTGTCAATTTTAAAATCAAATTCAAAACTCAAACGAATTGAAAACTAAACTGATACATTCTTCGACCAAATGATCCATAATGTAGCTCAAAATCATATTTGGTTTCCATTTGGTGGGTCTTCTGACTTTTATTTTTAAGTTTTCTGATTTTTGAGACCAAATTACCGGTACAAACCAACTGCCTAAATAGACTATCGCTTTCAATGCACCTTACTTGACTTTAACTTTGACTTTCTAACGTTTCAGTGGCACAACGCTTCATAATACGTTTGTATTTCTCCGTGAGGTAAACAGGAACTGATATTTCTGATCAGAAAACACGCGTTCACTCACATTATCTATCCTCGAAACTCTGCCACGAAATCGCCTGGCCATCACTTCAATTCAAATCCTGTAAGTTCACTTCGTTCGGGAAACGCAGTCTAGAATTTTAGGTCAAGGTTCAAAATAGCGGCCTATGGAATCCCGGGAAGTTGTTGGTATGATAAAATTGTGAATCAGACACAAAGAAAACTGGATAATCCTGACTTTTATTTGTACATTCATCTCTTCGGGTCTTTCGAAATTCCGCCATTTTATTTTTGAGGTGAAACCGGAAATGAAACCGCCATACCGGAAACGTTCTCTGATTGGTCAATTGACCTTCTTTCGCGGAAAAACTGTTCTAAAAATAACCACACTTGTGAAAACGCTGTGACATAGACCCAATATAGAGCATGGACGCTCCTACTTATGGGCTCCTGTCTGTAATCTTTAAAATACAACACAAATAATCTGTAATTCTTTAAATTTAGTGGCCAATAATCCGTATCCCTTCTCTAAAAACCCTAGTCTCCATCACATCCGTCTTTAGTTCCGTCACGCAACGCTCCTGGTCCACTGACGGCTGCTTAAACCCGAACAACATTCCTTTCCCGGATTTAACCAATCACAGTGTGGCTTTCATAATCAGAAGTCAGTCGCACCAAAATCTTTGGATCAATCATAGCTTGTCTTTTATTGATTCTTTCGAGCGATCAAAGAACTAGTCTCCTTAAAGTGCCTATGAAACGAAAATGTCGATCCTTGTTTTATTGTACATTATTGTTGTTTGGTCTTTCTCTGAACATTTGCTGTATTTAAACATCGACTTTGAGCGTGCGAACATTTACTTTTCGCGGTTCGAAAATTATCATTTTCAACCAAAATGTGCGACAAGAGACTGGGCCCTTGACAATGGCTCGGTGACGTCATAAGTTGTGTATGCCTTTGTTTGCACAACTCCTGACGTCACATTTCTATAGTTTGACCGAGCGGGAAATGTCCCACTTTGAAACCCAAAATGCCCAACTTCGTGCGTGAAATAAAAAATGTTCCTGAAGCTCAATTCACTTTTTATTAACGCCATGTAAACAAGCAAATAGTAAACTTTCGTAGTAGCAAATAAAAACGGGGTCTGTTTTTTTCGTTTCATAGGCACTTTAAAGTTTATAGAATTCCTGGTGTAAATCATCACTAGAAGTAGGCAATTCAGACAACTATTAATAGAGAAATATATGTTCGTAAATATAACGACAGGCTTTGGGAAATCCCTGATCTATCAAGTTCTTCCAATCGTGTTTGATCGATACATGAAAGTGTTAAAAAAAAAAAGTCTGGTCGTATTGTTGTTGTTTGCCTGCTGATTTATACAAACATGTAGCTTCATGAAAGACCAAGTAAAGTAATTGACAGGCCTATACAGACAGAGGAGAAATGTTTAAAGACCAAGAAGGGAGACGGCTTGCCGGAAGCATGGCATGGCTATAACGAACGAACGTTGGTATGCTGTGTTGAGTAGCAACGTTTATTTCTGACCCGTGATTGGCCTATTTCAAACTTATACAGATGTCAACCGCCTGATTGCTTGGGTGATAACAAAGGGAAAGAAAGGAATGTTGTTTGGGTTTAAGCAGACGTCAGTGGGCCGGGGGCGTTGCATGACAGAACTAAACATGGATGCGAGGGAGACTACAAAAACCCCTAATAATCCATAATCCTATTTCTCATCCAAATCGAAATTCTCCTAGAAGGTCTTTTGAATTGTAAATGAGAATTTGTTTTTGATTACTGAGGCCGGCAGCAATATTATATATATTGCAGTCAGCTGAGGCTGTAGGCCGAGTGTAGTCTGAGTGTAATCTGAGTGTAGTCTGAGTGTAATCTGAGTAAAGACTTGAGTGTAGTCTGAGTGTAGTCTGAGTGTAATCTGAGTGTAATCTGAGTATAGTCTGAGTATAAGTCTGAGTGTAATCTGAGTGTATAGTATAGTCTGAGTGTACTCTGTGTGTACTCTGTGTGTGAGTGAGTGTAGGGTTTCTCTGTTTCTTCAATGTTAGAAAGTTTGATGAAGTACCATCAAGACCGATTCCTTTCAAAAACCTTTGTTTCAAGAATATGAGCTGCCAAACTTAGTATTCGTCTGATCTGCGAGAGCGGCTTATCTGCCATTTTATATTATTGTACATGTATATTGTTAGGTATATTAGTTTCCTTACATATTAGACCAGGTGAACTTTTTCTCATACAAGGGTACACACATGTGGGTTTCTTGTCCAATTCATATTTAAAAATTGTTATTCAAGTTTGTTTTCCAATAAACTGCTTGTACCCTTTTACTCCTCCCAGAACTTTGAAAATGGAGCAGCTATGTTTGGACGGCCACTACTCTGCATGGGGACACAGACAGAGGATTATGGTTGTAATAATGGATGTACGTCTGTACACATAGATGGTGGTTTGATGCAGCCCAACAATGTCACAACAGAAACTCAATCAGAGAATCATGCAGATAATATGAATACCTCCACTTGTTTGATGAGCCAAGTTGGTAATCTCCATAATGAGAAGGATTACTCCTCTACAGAAGGTTTGCTGTCTAAAATATGTGAAGAGATGCCAACATTGTGTACAGATGAGAGTGAAGTAGTCAATGGTGACAGTGTAATCCATGGAATGATGGACAGCCCTAGAGCTTGTTCTATACATGAGAGTGATCAAAATGATAACCTGCACACTGATATTGTGTGTGATGGTAGTCCAACCTCCACCAGAAGCCTTGAGAAATCCACAGAATCCTTTACTGTTTCTTCAGGTGATGATACCATTGTAGATGGTGAAAGCTGGATGGATGAGGTTTCCCAAGATGTATCACCCTCGTCAGTCAACCCTGACAATAGTGAAGATTCAGTGAAAACTGTTTCAGATGTCATTCCTAAGAATATGGACAGTAGAATGAAGTGTCAAACATGTGGTAAGATATTTTCACGGCAATTTAACCTCAACGTTCATGAGCGGATTCATACTGGTATTAAACCATACCAATGTAAAACCTGTGGTAAGACATTTTCACGGCAATGTAACCTCAACCGTCACGAGCTGATTCATACTGGTATTAAACCATACCAATGTAAAACCTGTGGTAAGGCCTTCACACTTCAATGTAACCTCAACGTTCATGAGCACATTCATTCAGCTTATAAACCATACCAATGCAAAACCTGTGGTAAGGCATTTGCACGGCAAGGTGACCTCAACCGTCATGAGCTGATTCATACCAGTGATAAACCATACCAATGTAAAACCTGTGGTAAGGCCTTTACACTTCAATGTAACCTCAACGTTCATGAGCGCATTCATTCGGGTTATAAACCATACCAATGCAAAACCTGTGGTAAGGCATTTGCACGTCAAAACATCCTAAACTGTCACCAGCAGATTCATACCGGGATTAAACCATACCAATGTAAAACCTGTGACAAGACATTTGCACAGCAAAGTCGCCTCATTGTTCATGAGCGCATTCATTCAGGTTATAAACCATACCAATGCAAAACCTGTGGTAAGGCATTTGCACGGCTAGGTGACCTCGGTGTTCACCAGCGGATTCATACCGGGATTAAACCATACCAATGTAAAACCTGTGGTAAGGCCTTCACACTTCGATGTAACCTCGACGTTCATGAGCGCATTCATTCAGGTTATAAACCATACCAATGTAAAACCTGTGGTAAGGCATTTGCACGGCAAGGTCACCTCAACGTTCACCAGCGGATTCATACCAGGATTGAACCAGTACCTGAATGTAAAACCTGTGGTAAGACATTTACACGTCAGGATCACCTACATGAACACACTCATTCTTGTGTGAAACCTGGTAAAGCTAAGAAGTGAAAAAAGAGATTCAGGAGCTTGTTGTGACTCACTGTTGCATTTAGGTCTGCAAGATGAGACACTTGAAGGAGACGTTGGGGCGCCAAGTATGTTTTTATAATATAATTATTATTTTTTATAATTATAATAATGTATGTAAATATATGTAAATAACAGGGATTTGAAACAGTGTTTATAAATTAAGAAGTCAGAAACATTTGGTTATTTACAAGTAACCAATTAACTATATAGAATTTTCCTCTTGCGGGGAGGTGAACCTAGGAGTACAGTGGAACTTCTATTAACGGGACATCCTCGGGACCAGGGAAAGTGTCCCCTTAATGGAGGTTGGGCGAAGTTTGTTAATAATTATAACTAAACAAAAATGCCTGTTCTCTTTACTTGGAATGCAGCCATTTATTTATTCAACAGTCAAATGCATGATTTAAGTTTACAACACCAACTTTGGGCTGTTTAAATTGCTATTTGACTTGTCGCTTGTAGATTGGTTTAGCTGGGTAATTATATGATTACCAATTACTGTAATAATATTCATGAATTGTTTTTTACAGACAATTACTTTTGCAATTCAAGTGCACTGCAGCGTGTAAATTACCTTCTTAGCCAATCAGAATTGTTAAATTTTTTAATGTACTGTATAATATATGTTGTAGTTGTCCCCTTAATGGAAGTTAAAATAGCACTCCGGACGCTCAAAAAGTGTCCCCGTCCCCTTAATAGAGGTGTTCCTTGTATAGATGTGGTAAATACAAAGATTATACGAGTGTTTTGCCGGGACCTGGAAAAGTGTCCCCTTAATAGAGGTGTCCCAAAGTAGAGGTTCAACTGTATATCACCTGCGTTCGATTGGGATGTCAGATCTCTTATTGTCAAGTATTTGGTTATTTGAAGAAAAAAACCCGTCAAATTGGTTATTTGTGAATATATTTATACTGTTTTAAAGTTGGATATTTGTAAATAATCAAAATTCGTGTTTGGTTATTTACATATAATTTAGTTCAATAACTAGTCGTTTTTTAAGTGTCTTTGGAGAACTGGGTATCAGTAGTCAGCCAGAAGGATCAATAATTATAATTAACAATTATTCGCTGAAGGGGAAGTGATTATCAGTGAATATTCACGAAGTCGAGGTGAATATTCACCATAATCACTGAGCCTGAGGTGAACAATTAATTTAGTATAATTTTAGACTTGAATATCAGAGAAAAGACGAAATTCAGGATAAAAAAAACCGTTTTATTGGTACTTCTGCATTAGTGATTTTACTTCCGCTCTCGACCAGTGATTATAGTTTCTTATAATATTCATTAATAATTCATTAGGCAGCTGTCCAATCTGTGCTCAGCATTCTGGTCATGTGGCTACCTTGTAAATCCCATACAATTTCCAAGAAACTTTTTAAAAAGCACGGGAGGGGGGAGGCTTGAATAGTTGGCAGGGAATAGGTGGGGTTGATTAATTACTGCAATTGTTCATAAGTATGATACAGAATAGTAATAAAGCTTATTAGTATTCTGTATCTGATACAGAATACTAATAGACCTTATTAGTATTCTGTATCAGATACAGAATACTAATAAGCTCTATATGTATTCTGTATCGATCAATGCATTATATGAGAGGAACAATACATTATCCTAAAAGCTAATTAAGAAAAATACTTGTTAGATTTTGTTCCACAGTTTCTTTAATGTAACTCCATCTATTGGAGCTTAGCACCTTCACAGTTTTAACTTACTTACTAATGATACAATCATTGGATTTCTAGCTTTGTGCGGTAATACTTTCACGATCTCAAATTAAGCAATACAACACATTTTCCGTGTTTATATTCACTTTTACAAACACGCGGGATGTTGGGAGAACACGAGAAAAGTTTGAAATCACGAGCCTCCGGCGAGTGATTTTCAAACTTTTTCGAGTGTTCTCCCAACATCCCAAGTGTTTGTAAAAGTGAATATAAACACGGAAAATGTGTTGTATTGCTTTTATAAAATAACTACACGGTTTTCTTTACGCAAGTTTTCATTGATCAAATGTGCAATTCTCCTGAAAACATCAGAAATGGCTCACCAATGCATTCAATCAAATCTTGCTAAAGAAATCAAAATGGCAAAGCGATCCGTGCCCTTTCGCCGTTTAAAAAGTGTTTTGACAGGAAAATCGTTTTGAAGAATGCTATTTTCTGTCAGAAAATTACAGAAGAATGCTTCCTTTGTTAGTTAGTGTATCCTGTGAACACGAAAGACGAAGAAAAGTGAGAAAAGCTGAGCTGATTCAATGAAGACGTCAAACTTTCTGAAATATTTTACAACTTGATGAATGGAGCACGAAGTCAGGTAGCCAACTCTACAGTTTTTGTCGTACTTTTGAACCTTTTCATAGCCGTTTTTCTCAACAAGAATGTATAAACGATGGATGTTTTTGAGACACACGACGATATTTTTTCTCTATGACACATTTTACTGAAATTAAGCTAAGCTTATAGTCAATATTTGATTTTGAATTTAGCTACAAGAATCGAGAATTGCTCTGCTTTGTGAGTAACTTTTAAATAGAGTAATACGGCTATCGTTGCTTGGTATTTTCAGTCGTACACTTGATAAAATATTGTAGCTATAGAACTCAAAGAACGGTTAGTATGTGAGTTTAATACATTTAGTTTTCTTCGTTATTACTCGGGCCCTTCCGAAGGAAGCCCGAGTTATAAAATGGGTACGGTTTTTCGGTAGTAGTACTAGTAGTAGTAGTTTTGTTCGGTCAAAGAATGAAGAAAGTATGCGACGTATTTAATCGTATCGAGTTTCAAGATTACTCGGCAGATAAGGGAATTGCGAAAACAAACGACACACAGGACTCAAGTAGATTTGAATCTTAGTTTTGAAAGCAGCTGTAGATCTTCAAGCTATTAAAGGTCAGGATTCTAGTTATAACTAGACGCTCTTCTAGCGTGAAGTCGGGCTTCTAAGTGAAATGTAACCTATTTGAACTAAATATAGATATCTTATAGTGCGATTTTCAGTGCGATTGAAACAGTTTTTGGTTGCTCGTCGTTGCATTTCCTTGCAATTTCAGTACTGTGAACTTTACAGTATATCAGTAAAAACGTTAATAGCTTCAATCTAAATTTAGATTTAGACGAGAAAATACTTATATTTTGGCCCCTTGACCTCCGGTGCTTTCCCTGATTGGTTTGTGCTTTCTAATCTTTCTTGGCCAGACTTCATGTCTCCTTCGGCTTTAGCTCGACGTTAGCCTGCGTAGCTTAATATAAAACAAGGCGCATGCGCTGTAGACGTCCCAAGTACGTGCTACGGAAATACGATTCGGAGATCAGTTTTTCTATGCTCACCGACACATATACGTCACGCAACTGTCAGTCATTGTCAGGCCCCTCTTCACGCAACTGACATTGTCCTTGTCATAAGCCCGAGTGTACGCTCATTGAGCGTCTTGTTCAATGTTCAAACAAGACGCTCAATGAGCGTACACTCGGGCTTATGAAAAGGACAATGTCAGTTGCGTGAGGAGAGACCTGACAATGACTGACAGTTGCGTGACGAGGGAGACTATATGTCTGCCAGATGAAGGCTATACGATCTCGATTTACGAACATTGACCTTACTTGCCTTAAATGCTTTGATGTAGTTTCGAAGTACGATTTTTACGATTCCTTTTCCTTCTGAATTTTTCAAACGTGGAATAAAATAAACATCCATCATGAGTTAGAACTTCGTATTTTTAAACATCCAGTTGATTCAGTATGATGTGACAAAGCTCGACCAATCTGCTGTCTCTGCCTATACATTAAAAAAATCTTGTTCGATTTATCTCGAAATCAGAAAGGAATTATCGATTAAAAATCAAAAGCTGCTTCTGTTAGATTAAGATGTGACCTCAAGTGACCTCAAATACGTTTAAATACGTATGACAGCGTACTTTCAAGAGTCGGAGATCTTTATCTATGAGTCACCGACCGAAATAGTCTCCCTTGTCACTGAGCGTCTTCTTCTGCAATAGATCCCTAAAATCTAAGGACGTTTTGATTTCGATTGTATTTTTGCCGTTCACTGACCTGTTTTGAGCGTGGAAATTCTGTTTTAAATAGCCTACGCGGCAGTTCTATATAAAATGAAAAGGACAATGTCAGTTGCGTGAGGAGAGACCTGACAATGACTGACAGTTGCGTGACGAGGGAGATTATATGTCTGCCAGATGAAGGGCTATACGATTTACGAACATTGACCTTGCTTGCCTTAAATGCTTTGATGTAGTTTTGAAGAACGATTTTTACGATTCCTTTTCCTTCTGAATTCTTCAAACGTGGAATAAAATAAACATCCATCATGAGCTACTGAAAATAACTCGACTGGCTCGACTGTTTGCATGACTTCTGTACATATAGCTTTCTGTCAATAGATGGAGTTATACATGACCGTTGTACGGCGTTGGTCGTGAGTTTAATTGTAACAAGAGTCCGCGGAGATCTTTATCTATGAGTCAGACACAAGTCTCCCTCGTCATTGAGCGTCTTCTTCTATAATAGATCCCTAAAATCTAAGGACGTTTTGATTTCGATTGTATTTTTGCCGTTCACTGACCTGTTTTGAGCGTGGAAATTCGGTTTTAAATCAACGGTTCTAAAATTAGGTCGCCGGTAATAGATGTATGACTCAGATAAGGATCACTTTACAACTGTCATCTTACTGAAAAGAACACGGATTTTCGAACATTGACCTTGCTCGATCGCCTTTGTCTCAATTCATTTTTGGATATGAGTTCGAGTTCGTGGAAAGGCGTTATAGAACAGCCGATAAAACACGGGCTTTAAACAGGCTCATTACTCGGGCCCAGGCCGCAGGCCGCCCGAGTTAGAAAATGCGGATTTCGGTAGTAGTAGTAGTTTTGTTCGGCTCCAAAATGACGAGTATGCGACGTATTTAATCGTATCCGGAGTTTCAAGATTACTCCGCAGATTTGAAAAGATAAAGGAGAAACAGGACTCAAGTAGATTATCGCTTTGCTTGCTGCCTGACTGTCGTCACGCGCCGTGAAAAACCGTTTAAAAAGTATCCGGCAATAAAACGAAACACATTTCTCAGATATATAATGATGGATGTTTATTCGATTCGACGTTTGAAAAATTCAGAATGAAGAGAAATCGTAGAAATCATACTTCAAAACTTCATCAATTAAAGCAAAGCTCAAAGCTAAACAAGCTCAATGTCCGAAATTTGGGGTCATGCCAAAGTTGTGTTTTAATAGCCTATTTATATACTTGCACAATAGAAAAGCGCATTAATTTTAGAACCGCGGCACAGCGCTATTTAAAGCAGAATTTCCACGCTGAAAACAAGTCAGTGAACGGCAAAAATACAATCAAAACCAAAACGTCATTAGAGATTAGGGATCTGTTGAAGAAGAAGACGCTCAATGAGCGTATAGTCGGGTATTTAATATGACAATGAGAGTTGCGTGACGAGAAACAATTTATGTCGATGAATCATAAAGATTCGTGTAGGTATGTCTGTATTACATATTTAACGTACTTGAGGTCACTTGAGGTTGCATATTGATATCGTCACAAACGTGTCAAATAGTTATTGTTCGCTCAGGGCAGATACTGAGATATTGCTAAGTCATCGTATTCGAAGACTAGAATTGAAAGAAGCAGTTGGCTTGTGCAGAAGTGAAATTATGTTGTATTCAAGGCAAGCCATTCATCCGTTCCTCTTAAATACGCTCTCACATACAAACGCATACGCCGATTCGTGTGGGCCCACTCTAAAAGATGTTGAGCGTTTTCGAAAGGGCCTTTACATGAACTCATCAAAAGGAAATCAATTGAACTCAAAGTCCAAAGGTAATCAATTGAACTCAAGCTCAAAAGCAAATCAAATGAACTCAAGAACTATAATACAAATGAACTCTAATGTTGACTTAAATGTGAACTCAACTGAGTACTGCCTAGCCAAGCATGTATACCACAACTTGAAGCCAGATGTACTGATTCAGAAGTGTGATTCCAAAATGGACAAATCCAAAGGTGAGAAAACAACTTTGAAATGGCATCAAGAAGAACACGGCAAATCTGAGGCGAAAATGAAGTCAATCCTGGGAACAAGTGCAAAAATCATGCATATTCATGGTCTCCAAAAACGGGTCCGCTCTATGTATAAAGCCGAGCATACGGAAGTACGATTCAAAGATGCTCGCCGAAACATATATACATATTCTCTTTCTTGACGCAACTGTCAATCACTGTCAGCTCCCTTCTCACGCAACTGAGAATGTTCTTGTTATCTATGCACACCAAAAAAATAGATATAAATATGATTTTTCTTCAACCAACTGGCATTCATTTTCAAGTACTTCCTCGGGCAACTGACATTTTCCTTTTCACAATGCCCGAGTGAACGCTCATTGAGCGTCTTGTTTCACAGACAAAAGCATACGGCTATTCGTGTGGGCCCACTCTGAAAGATGTCGTTTCATTTATAACAAAAGCAAACGCGCCTTAGCTTCATCGTGGAATGATCAACTACAATCCTGAACTTAATAGCTTGAAGATCTATGATGAGAAATCTTGAAACTCGATAGGATCAAATACATCGCATTCTTCGCATTTTTTTGTCATTCCTTCACCTGAAAAAAAAAAAAAAAAAAAAAAGAAAGTGTATTTTCTAACTCGGGCTTCCTTCGGAAGGGCCCGAGTAAATAGGACGACTCATCTGTCACTCGTCGTTTCGTGTGTTAATCAATGCACATGTTCGGCTTCAAAACAACAAAATCACATTTAGATAGAAGTTGAACTTGAGAAAATAAGAAATGCTGTAATTCTTTGGCTTTTGTTTAGTAAATAAAACATGTTTGACAACAGAAAAATATATATTTGTCGAATTATTAAGGACTTAGCACAGTTCTCGCTAAATATTGCGTTACATTATTATTTTCAAGAACCTCGAATTAGAAGATGGTAAAGTAATGTTAATCGAACTAGAACTTCATACGGAATTTATGTGTCAAAAGACAAGTCAATAGACTCTTTCCTTGCTACCTTTTCTACGAGACATCTGCCAGTCTTCAAAAATCTTTACACTCCACTTTGTGCTAGTTTAGGCACATTCCCTCAACAACTGACTCGTCCTTATGATGCACTTTTGGCAGTTTACGAAAATTGCCAACTGCATCGTCTCAAATGCCCGTCTTAGCTCTATCACCTTCCTGTGAGAACTGTTCCTGATTTGATTGAAAAGAATCAAAACTCCGTTCGCATTTCATTAAAGCCCTCCTTTGAAAACCAATAACAAAAGTGTAAATGTATTCTAAAAGAAAAAGCATTGATATTACATATTTGCCGTATTTGTTCTTTGTATATGTCTCAATGAGCAATCAACTCTATTCAAAAACTATCAAGTATGAAAAGGAAAAAAACATTAAACAATATCATAAGTAATTTACAACATTCGTGACAATGTTGTATCTTATTTACAATCTCTCGCCATCGGCTCGAGATTGTAAATAAGATACAACATTGCCACTCATATTGTAAATACTACATCAACCTCAGGGTGATAAGTAGATATCAACCCCAGGGTGATAAGTGTAGATATCAACCCCAGGGTGATAAGTATTATTTACAATATGAGTGGCAATGTTGTATCTTATTTACAATCTCGAGCCGAAGGCGAGAGATCAGTTGTAAATAAGATACAACATTGTCACGAATATTGTAAATTACTTATGATATTGTTTAATCATTGTTTGAACCAGGTAGGCGTTTCAACCAGAATTGTAGTCAATATCTGATTGAGATGAAAAGAATATAATAATTAAATAACTGTTCTTTTAGCATTCAATTCTCATTCCGATTGCTTGACCGCACTAGCTATTTCGCATTATAGCTTAGTTAAGATGTCGATAGTTTAATAAATGTTTTATTCCTTTTCATACTTGATAGTTTTTGAATAGAGTTGATTGCTCATTAAGACATACAAAGAACAAATACGGCAAATATGTAATATGAATGCTTTTTCATTTAGAATATCATTTACACTTTTGTTTGGTTTTCAAAGGACGCTTTAATTGTGAATGCGAACGGAATTTTGATTCTTTTCAATCAAATCAAGAACAGTTCTCACAGAAGGCCATAGAGCTAAGACGGGCATTTGAGACGATGGCTGACAATTTTCGTAAACTGCCAAAAGTGCATCACAAGAGAGTCAGTTGTTGAGGGAATGTGCCCAAACTAGCACCGAAGTGGAGTGTAAAGACGGATTTCTGAAGTCTGGCAGATATCTCATAAAAACAAGGTAGCAAGGAAAGAGTCTATTGACTTTCTTTTGACACATAAATTCCGTATGAAGTTCTAGTTCGACTAACATTACTTTACCATCTTTTAATTCGAGGTTCTTGAAAAGAATAACGTAGCAAGTAACGCAATTATATTTAGCGAGAACTGTGCGAAGTCCTTATTTTGAAGTAATCTCGTGTCTTTCAAAGTTTGTTATAATTTATTTGAGATTGTGAAAGTATTGCCGCACAAAGCTAGAAATCCAACGATTGTATCATTAGTAAGTAAGCTAAAACTGTGAAGGTGCTAAGCTCCAATGAAGGGAGTTACATTAAAGAAACTGCGGAACAAAAACTAACGTGTACTGATTTTTCTTAATAGCTTTTAGGATAATGTATTGTTCAGTCTCATATAATGCATTGATCGATACAGAATACTTATAGAGCTTATTAGTATTCTGTATCTGATACAGAATACTAATAAGGTCTATTAGTATTCTGTATCAGATACAGAATACTAATAAGCTTTATTACTATTCTGTATCATACTTATGAACAATTGCAGTAATTAATCAACTCCACCTATTCCCTGCCAACTATTCAAACCCTCCCCGTGCTTTTAGTTTCTTGGAAATTGTATGGGAGTTACAAGGTAGCCACGTGACCAGAATGCTGAGCACAGATTGGAGAGCTGCCTAATGAATTATTAATGAATATTATAAGTAGATATCAACCCCAGGGTGATAAGTAGATAGCAACCCAGGGTGATAAGTAGATATCAACCCAGGGTGATAAGTAGATATCAACCCCAGGGTGATAAGTAAGAGATAAATACCGAGAACGGAGGCAATAAGCCATATAAATCCCGAGGGCCGTAGGCCCGAGGGATTTATAGGCTTATTGCCGACGTTCGAGGTATTTATCTGACTTAGTTTAAATTTGACAAGGTTTTCGCACGAAGCAATCTGAGTGCTCATTATGAATTCACCGGGATGTATCCATATATATGTATATGGATACATCCCGGTGAATTCATAATGAGCAATTCAATTCTATTCTATTGTTCAACCGGTCAATACCGGAGATAAAGCCCTATGAATAACAAAGAAAACCGTGTCAAATTTAAACTAAGTGTAGAAATCAACCCCAGGGTGATAAGTAGATATCAACCCCAGGGTGATAAGTAGATATCAACCCAGGGTAATAAGTAGATATCAACCCCAGGGTGATAAGTAGATATCAACCCAGGGTAATAAGTAGATATCAACCCAGGGTAATAAGTAGATATCAACCCCAGGGTGATAAGTAGATATCAACCCCAGGGTGATAAGTAGATATCAACCCAGGGTAATAAGTAGATATCAACCCCAGGGTGATAAGTAGATATCAGCCCCAGGGTGATAAGTAGATTTTCAACCCAGGGTAATAAGTAGATATCAACCCCAGGGTGATATAAGTAGATATCAACCCCAGGGTGATAAGTAGATATCAACCCAGGGTAATAAGTAGATATCAACCCCAGGGTGATAAGTAGATATCAACCCCAGGGTGATAAGTAGATATCAACCCCAGGGTGATAAGTAGTGTTGTGTTCGACATTTATTTACTTCATAATTGTATTTTTACTTGGATTAGTCATTACGTAAGCCGAGCACTTCCGGTGAAACACTATACATTAGCGTCCCTTTGCAAACGTGGTTTGGAGTGCTCAGAGTGTGTAAGACCATAAGATGTAAGTCACTGTAATCTAGCTATTCAGCCGTCATTGTATTTTGCACTATTTGCTTGTTTCATACATATAACTTCCGTTCCTCGCCTAATTTGTCATTTATATCTTGATTGTATCCTAGTTTTCACCGCGTTAATATATGTCAATAAAGACCTCACTGTACTTGTGGAGCGTTGGAGTTTGTATAGTTTCGTGGTTGGCACTAGTGTCCTCTAGTCTTCAATCCTAACGTCACTCGGGGACACAACAAGTAGATATCAACCCAGGGTGATAAGTAGATATCAACCCAGGGTGATAAGTAGATATCAACCCGAGGGTGATAAGTAGATATCAACCCAGGGTAATAAGTAGATATCATCCCCAGGGTGATAAGTAGATATCAACCCCAGGGTGATAAGTAGATATCAACCCAGGGTGATAAGTATTATTTACAATATGAGTGGCAATGCTGTATCTTATTTACAATCTCGAGCCGAAGGCGAGAGATTGTAAATAAGATACAACATTGTCACGAATATTGTAAATTACTTATGATATTGTTTAATCATTGTTTGAACGAGGTAGGCGTTTCAACCAGAATTGTATTCAAAGCGCACCCTCGCTTCACAAAGGCCTATGGACAATAGCGAGTTATGGGTACAATATGAGTCCTGGACTGGCAGTCCCCAACGCTATCCCGTAGCTAAGGTAATTAGGTTCTGGTCGACCCCTTTTATTTTCTCTTTACCAACTTTACACCCGTAACTTCCCATAACTTCCCCTAACTTCCGCTACTGGTGGTTGAAGGCTGGTTTAAAGCCGACTAGGAGGTTTTTCTCCCGAAAATCCCTGCCGATCCTCTCCACTAGCTGTTCGTCGTCCAGGTTGAGTGGGTTTGCGGCAGGAGTAGATTTGGAACTTGTGGCTCCCATGACCTTCTCCGTTTGTGCGTAAAGGTCGACCATTTGCGTAGATTGCCAGCCAATATGGTGCGCTATCTCTTCCTTTGACGCACCCAGGAGTCTGAGTAGAATAGCAGTTCCACTCCTGAAGCCGTGCGGCGTTTCCCCGTCGTGGATGCCCAACTTAGAAAGGTATGTGGAAAGTCTGCCTTGGACGGCTGAGATTAAGAGAGAGGCGTTGACTACCCCGCCTTTTGGGGAGGTAGTTCGAAACAGAAAACCCTCAGAGAGTCTGATTCCAGCGAGCCTACAGAAGCGTACGTAAAAGCGCAGGTTTTGGACCGGGCAAATGGCTGGATTGGCACAAGGACGGACAGGAATGGCCCTGGTTTTCTTCCCCCGGAGCGTTTTCCCGATACGTTGGTGAACAAGACGCTCTACTAGCGTGAACTTGGGCTTCTTAATAAAGCTGTTTTGATAGATTTTAAATGTGAAACCTAATAGCTTGTATCATCATACAGAAGTAGTTTTAGCCTACATGTATTACTTGCAGAATTTAAGTCACTCGTTGCGTGACTCAGTAGAGCATGCATACGTAATTAGCTTCAACACTCACACTCCTAGCTGACAGCTGCATGGCGAAGCACATTTCGATTACCTTGCAAGAAACGATTTCACAAACTCAATAAAATTACGATCGAGTTCTTACTAAGCCACAGACATCTGTTAGAAATACACTTTCAGACAGAATTGCAAGGCCAAAAAGTATTCTCTAGGATATTTGCATATTTACTAAGCAGTATTAATGAACGACTCGACTGGCTCGAGCAAGGGAGCACGGCAAAATCCTTTTTGAATGCTGCTGGTGATTTGACTTATCGACGTACGTCTGCCATCTTGAATTTCGTTGATAAGCTGCTGACCACAACTTCTGTATACTCAAAAATTGGAACGATACAGAGAAGATTAGCATGCGCTATGGTGACCACTTGCAGATTTGGCGCAATCTCGTCCCCAGAGCCTGCGTTACTTTCGGCCAGCGGCGAGAACGTAGGCTCTGGAATAATCCATTTTTGAGACAATTTGATTGGCTATTCCATTTTAGAAACTACGCACGCGCAAGATTCCGGAAATGAAATATATCCAATGAAAATTGAGTTGTCAAAACAACCCCGGCCGGTGTCCCAACTTCCGTTCAAAACAAAAATTAACATTTTTCAACGGTTTCAATAACATGTTATTTTAAACATGTCGCCTCGATCTGCAATATTAAAATATCTAAGCACAGAGAAAAATCCAGTTTATCTAAGCTTATATGTATCTCGAAGTGTCTTGAAAAGTTTTCAAACGAAGCTCAAAATTTACACGAAGAGTGATGGTTATTAAAGAACATATGTCGATCGTAAATCTAATATTCTTTAGGCTAGCAACTGAAAGGGGTGCCAATCGAGGTGCTTACGAAGGCGAAAGATTCAAAAGAAATACATTTGAAGGAGAGACAACAATAACCAGAGAAGATGAAGATGATAGATTCAAATAATTAACTGATATGTAAAGTAGACACGAGTAAATATAAACCAGTAGGAAGAACTGTTCGCGTATCCTTCTGCTGTAAAACCACTGCTTTTAATAAAGACTTCAGATACTGCGCTTCTTTCACTGTTATATCTTCTTTACCAAGTGCTTTTAAAGCGTACTCTATTCCCTAATGAAACCTTTCGAAGGATTCCACTGAAACTGAATCGACAATTTGAATCGACAATTTGAATCGACAACAACCAACTGCCCAGCTAACTTGCGCATGCGCTCTAAAACCGGAAGAACAAGAAATCCTGTTCCCAAAAAATGGATTATGCCAGAGCCTACGTTCTCGCCGCTGGCCGAAAGTAACGCAGGCTCTGGGGACGAGATTGGATTTGGCGTAGAAACACCACGACGACGACGACCACCAAAAAGAATAACCGTCTGTAATCTTAGACTTGGGCCTTCCACAGGAAGCCCAAGTAATGAGAAGATTTTGCCCGTCAGGGTTTTGTAGCACATCCACGGTTTTGATCCGCCCCAAGTCGGAGGCCCTTCCTCCCGTCGAAAAACATAACGTGAATAAGGCAAAATCCCTGGCATGGATGTAGCGATCTGTTGGTGATGCGCCGGCCGTTCTGGAGAGACGTACGGATATGGCAAATGAGCCTATAAAACTTATCAAAGAACAGTGGCGTAGCCTGCTTAGACGGGGTCCTGGCGTTCGCTTGCTCCAGTTGGATAGATTTCAGGTAAGACTTGATTGAGTGGTGGGTTGCCGGGTTGCCTCGGCAAGTGTAATCATCCCAGGCGTCTGCGCGACCCAGACAGCGAAAAATGGAGCGAAGCTTGCCTATCACGGTATCTACCGTACCCGCAGCAAGCCGGGATCGAGGGGCAATGGCAAGGATGTCTACCAAGTTGGCCCAGATAGGGTCTGCATGGACTTGTGTTTTACCTTTGCAATCTTTCCACACCAAGAAGCGCAAAATGTCTTTGGGGGATGCGGAGAGCAGTGTTTTAGGGCAAGGGAGGGAGGCGAGAAATTGCAGAAGCTCGAGTTCCAATTGACTTTTTTGTTTTTCGTAGGCGCGAGATGCCCTATCGCGGTCAATGTCCCTAATTCTTAAATCGATGGCTTGAAGATCGAGTTCCACCCTCTTATGCAGGCTTTCCGAGGGAGAGCAGCTACGCTTCGTGACACACTGTTGGCAGAAGCGAAAACAACTATCGTTTGGGTAGGTACACATGGGACATTCCGCCGCGGGGCGCCAAATACGAGGCACGCCCTATGGGAGGAAACAGAAGAAACCGGTTTGAATCTGGCACACCCTTTAGTAATAGCGCCCTTACAATTTATGGCGCCAAAATGAAACAGATAACAACATGGCTGACAAGTTTTTTTAATTAGGCTTATGACTTTCTATTGAGCCAGTATCCGATGCAATAACTTTACTTATTACTTCTGCATGTAGAACCACGTGTTCTCACTATACCCACGCCCCAAAAGTATCCTCTGGACGATATACTGTACACACTAAGATGGACCAAGATTCACTAATTCATATATATTTGGCACTAGAGAGTACACAGTAATGCACCTGTCAATGTAAACCCCCGCCCCTCCCAACCCCGGGGCAATGCGGGGATTAGCGGGGTATTCAGCACAAAATCATTCCTCGGTAAGCGGAGCATTAGCCGTGTTTGGCCACCATCCGGAAATCTGAGTGGGGATTGGGTCGGGATTAGACATAAAAACCGCTGACCGGTTTGGCTCATTTGACCTCGTGGAATCAGTCAAGCAAGGTATGTATTTCATTGTTTGTTTGAAAATACGTTATTATTCCAGCCGCAGAAGGCTTCATAGATGATCTTGAAGTATCTAGGATTATGTTTTGATCGAATATTGCAAATTAAAATGTGTTACAACTGGACAAATGGACACTCGAACCGTGACTGACACTTCAAGTTTTTTTCGAACTTTTTCGAACTTATTATATTATTACTGATGTAGCAAAAATTATTTGAGATGATACTATATATGTCTTCTTTTTGGGCATCAATAACATTGTATTCTATTAAAATTCTAAACAAATTGTCTACTTCATAAAAACTGGTTTTCTTTTGTCCACAGTATCTACATCAGGGAGAAAAGAAAAAGAAAAGAAAAATATGAAAAAAGAAAACATGTTTGCCAGTAAATGTATTTTTTAATATAATCCAACAAAGAGCGGGGCATTAGACACAATGAAATGCCCCGCATAGTGGTGTATTAATACTCATTAGAAACAGAAAAACCCAATCCCCGCCTAATTCCCGGGGGTTTGGGGGGGCGGGGGTTTACATTGACAGGTGCATAACTTATTCTTGGTTTTCACCTACGTCATCGAAGATTTTCCCAGGACTTATATAGAACAAAACCTTCATAGGCCGAAAGAGCAGCCAAAACCACATATCTCAGCCGAAGCTTTAGTTAAAAGAAGTTTTAGATACGAAGATATGAGCGATCGCTTATGCTCATAATTGCTGCGAGCCGCCAGGCGAGCAGCGAAACTAATCTTGACGGAGTTCCTGTGTCATGTGTGGTCGTGTGGGATCTGGGCACTTATGTGGATGCAACGAGAATCTCGACTGCATTTCACGGAGTTTGTGGGTTTGTGGGTTTGTGTGTGGAGATGATTTTGTGAGCCACGGTACTTTTGATCAGCGCACACTCGCAACACGTTCAATCGATATTGAGTATCGTTTATTTTTCGCTGATTCAAGCCAGGAAAGTGTTCGTTTTCTACAAATCCATGATGTCAAATGCAACTTTATTCATTGCTGGAAGCATTCATCAGGGTCATGAACAATTTAGTGACATTTCAAGGGGAAGACCATGTTCTTTTATGAGTTTTCAGCGCTGTTATGGTTGTGTGCTCAGTCACGTCCAGTTCCACAATGAAGTACATAAGCTTAAGTTACTTCTACAGTGAGTCGATCAGAGTTGACCGAAGGAGACAGCATGTACTTGAATGCTTTTGAAAGACACAGTTAGTATCCCCGATGCTGTCGCTGACCTATCTACCTGATCGAGCTCGTTGGTCTTCGTCAAACCAATCCGGCCCATGCCATTGCCATTGGCATTGAGGCAACTACTGAATCAAATTATACGATCCATCCTGATGTACTTTTATCTTCTACAAGTCTGCTATGAGGCTTCGACATCTTTCCTGATATCTGGCCAGTAACATTGTTATATATAATATACACCAAACACAATTCTCTATTTCATTGAATCCATATTTGTATTAATTTAATACTGCATATCAGTAGAGTACAAACTATTACAAGCGTGCAACATAAATAGTGCAAAGTATTGCATGCTTTTAGTGCTGGTACATGTCTATAGCTGTCTGTCCATGACCAGATTATTATAGCGGGTGGGAATGATAATTAATAGAGACATGGAATGGAACAATGTGACCGGGATGGGAATGAGAATCAATGGAGATGTGGGATGGGAACAATGGGACAAGGGTGGGAATGAGAATCAGTAGATATATGGGAGGGAAATAGGTTTCTTGTAAGCTAGAACACATGACACAGTAATAAAGTTATTATTATTATTATACCACATTTTTATTATTTTATTTTACAACTAATGCACCTTGCTGAAAATTAAGGGACAACCACATGTATGCATTGACAGCTACATTTCACTTTTTTATGTGTTACCATGTACTGTACGGCAGTGCACAACTCGCAGCACTTCACTTTCTACCAGAAACGACTAGTTTAGTTAAAATGTATGGGTCCGCCATGTTGGTGTCGCATCGAGCGACACCAACATGGCGGCCAAATCACGAAGACTGAAAATCATGTTTCATTGCAAATACTTCAATTTTTCAATAGCTATATTCATCAAAATAAAGTTACCCATCATCTACAAAGTTAAAATCGTATTATTTCAAACGAATTTTCCTATTTCTATGGCTTTTGAAAATGCGTGACTGTATTGCGTGACAGAATTTGACTCTCAATAAAACGAAAACCAAACATCTAAATTACAAAATTATTTTGGTAAGAATTTTCTTATAACGATATAAACAACATATCCAACAAACAGTTTTGTGAGGTGAATAGTTTGGATTTTAGCTTTTTGATGACGTCATGTGAAAACCAAGAATACTTCCCCTAGCCTAAAGGCCCAAAGATCCCAGGGCAGGGGCTTGGAGACAAATCCGCCGCCTGCTGTTGGATAGAGTAGTACATCCACGGCCCCTTTCCGCCCCATGCACATAGAGCCGAGGGCAGGCCTAGTAACGATTGGCCACCAGAAGCGACGCGGTTGAACGTCTGGCACGATCACGGTCATGTTAGGGGTGTGGTGGGCGAGGTAGCGTAGGAGAGGGCCAATCAACATCACGGGGGGGGGGGGGGGGGGTGAGACGTACACGTTGTGTTCTGGGCTGGTGCGCTGAGCGAAGACGTTTACCCCCGAAGAATTTTCAGTGGGCCAAGGGGTGAAATGAGACAAAGGCTGGCCATCTGCTCCCCGCTGTACATTTGAGTCGAGGGCCATGAGATCAAACGTGTGGGGTCCCCATCGGGTCTCTACTTCGTTCCATGCAGAGGCGGCCAACATGCAATCGTTTGGTGAAAGCGCTCTCGAAGGAGAATCAGCTAGGTTTCCCGCCGAAGGTACATAGGCTAATGACAAGTTACACAGTGGTTTCATAGATGGATTTGATTGCCTCTGATAGGTTCTTGCTCTTACCGCCCTGGTTTTTCCATGCCTGTACTAACGGAAGGCTATCGACGAGGCCATCGACCCTCGAGTCTTTAAGCAAGTTTCCCGCGGCCACCAAAGTGTTGCGTAGCGCGAGAGCTTCTCTGATAACGATCGGTTTTGCGCGATCCTCGGTGCTCCAATAATCACGAAGATATTGAATGTTTCCTGGTTCCAACGCCATTCTAGCGCCCCACCCCGAGTTAGAGGCGTCTGAGAATGATTCTATCACACGGTGACGCTCATCGAACCACGGGAGGTGGCCTTCCCAAGAGTCCAGGAAACGCCAAAACTCGATCTCTCCTTTCGAAGCTCCCCCGTAACTTGGACAGGCTGAGACGGCGCTCTGGAAGACTTGCCCATCGCACGGTAACACACGCGTGTGTATAAGCGGGTCGCTGGAACAGCTATGAGTAACTTTATCAATGATGATATAAGACGGTTATATACCTTGTACCTCGATGTATAAGCGATATCACCTCGGTAGCGGTATAACCTTTACAACCATTATGAATATTCAATTATTTATTTTAGGACGTCACGCTTTTAATTAAATTTTCAATATTATATATATCGGGGGGAGGGGGTATGTGTATTTTATATATATCGGAAGGGGAGGGGGTATGTGTATTTTATACATATCGGAGGGGAGGGGGTATGTGTATTATATATATCGGAGGGGAGGGGGTATGTGTATTATATATATCGGAAGGGGAGGGGGGGTATGTGTATTTTATACATATCGGAGGGGAGGGGGTATGTGTATTATATATATCGGAGGGGAGGGGGTATGTGTATTATATATATCGGAGGAGAGGGAGTATGTGTATTATATATATCGGAGGGGAGGGGGTATGTGTATTATATATATCGGCGGGGAGGGGGTATGTGTATTATATATATCGGCGGGGAGGGGGTATGTGTATTTTATATATATCGGAAGGGGAGAGGGTATGTGTATTTTATACATATCGGAGGGGAGGGGGTATGTGTATTATATATATCGGAGGGGAGGGGGTATGTGTATTTTATACATATCGGAGGGGAGGGGGTATGTGCATTATATATATCGGAGGGAAGGGGGTATGTGCATTATATATATCGGAGGGGAGGGGGTATGTGTATTATATATATCGGAGGGGAGGGGGTATGTGTATTATATATATCGGAGGGGAGGAGTATGTGGATTATATATATCGGAGGGGAGGGGGTATGTGGATTATATATATCGGAGGGGAGGGGGTATGTGTATTATATATATCGGAGGGGAGGGGGTATGTGTATTAGTTTTAAGTATTTTATAATTCATGTTTAATAGTTTTTATAGTTTATTAGCTCAATCTAGGGCCACGAGTTTGTTAGTATTTATACTATTTAGTGTTAGAGTGCAAACCATATGTCCGTGAAACAATACTAACTAATTAGTACTAAATAGCACTGATGAAACAATAGAAAACAATGGAGATAACACTATTTAGTACTATTTAGTAATAGTACTATTTCACGGACATATGGCTTGCACTCTACCCTCTTTAAATAAAGTTTCTATCTATCTATCTATCTATCTATCTATCTATCTATCTATCTATCTATCTATCTATCTATCTATCTATCTATCTATCTATCTATCTATCTATCTATCTATAATCACTGGTCGCTCGACCAATCACAGCGTGTGAAACTCTATATTCCAAGTCTAAAATTATACTAATTTTAAAAATACACGTAAAATTATAATTTAAAAAAAGCTAAAAATATTAAAGGTAAAAAATACAGAAATTAAACAATTTTACAGTGAAAATAGTAAAGAGGAATTTAAATTAAAACTAGACGCTCTACTAGCGTGAACTCGGGCTTCTTAATTAAATGAACCTTGTAGTGTGAAACCTAAAAACTTATTTATATCGTCATATACAGAAGTAGTTTGAGCCCATAATATACTGTAAAACAGAAATTTATTTCACAGTCGACAATACCAACTCAGAATGATTGATCAAGAAGTACCAAAAACTAAAAACCCTTATATTTTAGCCAAAGAACTACATTAGCGAACTATTTCAGAAAATAGTGCAAATATAGGCACGGCAGCGTGAATAAAATAATAAATACTAATATTAAATAAAAATAAATAATAAATATAAAACAGTGTTTCGTCACTTGTTGCGTGACTCGGTAAAACATGCATGCGTAATTAGATTGACTTCGACATTCATATCAAGTAGATTTTCTCTTCTATATTTAACAGTAGTATAATTTATTTTCCATTTTCTCAAGAACAGTCAACAGTTTAACGGAACTACTTAAGGGTTAGAGACTGATGTGAGTGCTTTACCGGCAAATAGACGCACGCGCTGGCTGTAGAATGAACAAGAATTCAAATACTGCTCGAGGCGTAGCCGAGTGCAGTATGAAGAATTTCGAGTTCATTCTACAGCCAGCGCGTGCGTCTATTTGCCGGTAAAGCACGAACTAGAAGTCTCTAACCCATTTATTATTCAAACTGAATACACTGCAGTTGTGAAATGTTCAAAATATAATTTTATTCACGGTAAATAAAGCAAAAATATATTTAGCTAGATCTTCCGACGCTTCCGCGGATATCTCCTCTACAACCATTCCAATTGCAACTATTCTACAAAGAAAACACGAATAAAGCATTTATTTTTTTGTTTTAAGTCATAACAAGGCAAGTTTCATTCATCATTTTTAAGGTTTGAGCTTTTTCACTCAACGAACAAGAACTGAACCGACGGCAAAAAGTACTTGTTTTGAATAATAATTAGGTTCCTTTTTTACCTTTCATCACTGAAACTCCACAACGAGTTTGACGAACAGTCGTTTTAGGCTGAGCACCTGCTATTATTTCGTCTATTTCTTCTTTAGCTAGTTGATTAAACCTGTCTTTGTCAGGATCAACAGCCGCCATGGCATGACACCGCTGCACCGTGCGTAAAACTGTGATAGACGGCACTAGTGCCGTTGTCATCAGATAACACAATCACGTGATCGAGTTTAGCCAATCAGAAGCCACAATTTAGTACAGTGTATGAAGTTTGAATAATAAAGTCATATAAATCAAAGTACAATATTCGTGAATGTTGCACATGCACGGTTTGATTTCGTTGCAGTTTATAACACAATTTCTCAGTTTTGTAGACTTTTGTAGACTTGTGAAGTATATTGTTTTTGTTTATTATATTTAAAAAAACACCATGCAAGTATATACATTTTGAACATTTTTTTTTGTGGCTGCAGTATTTTAAAAAGTTATTAGTGTTGTATATGGGTTTAGATGGGCATTGATGCATTGGGTAACTCTGTGGTTGTAAACTTGTATAGTAATGAAGCAAAATTAAGAATTCTCGAAAGCGAACACCTCGCGTAAGCGACCACAAACCTTGACATTTTGGGTGGTCGCTTACGGAGGATCGACTGTAGCATACTACATTTGTACCTTCGATTTTATACCAATATTTATTGATTTCTCGCTTTGTTTTTGTTCAAAACGCCGGATTTTTCGCTACTCACTATCTATCACCAAGAGAAAATGAGGTAAGAGAAGGAATCCCTGGTACCCGTTAATTCTATTTTTAGAACTCGATCTATTTTTAGCTTCAGTTACCATGCCCGCGCAACCAAAATACTCAACCTTACCTTGGTTTTTCCTTTCAAAAACGTTTTATTTCTTGTCATTAAAAAGAAAAGCGAAAGACTACACAGCTTTTGCTTCACGATAACAAAAGCAGTGGTCGTACGATTTCTACGATGTTTTTTAAAATACGTGCAAAGTCTGCAAACGATAAATAAAAATACAAAACTGAGCGAAACAAACATCGTCAACTCTCGGCCGAGAAATGCCACAATTTAATTATCTAAGACTCATTGAAGGATTTTACGAATACTCAGGCGAATTGAGCAAAATTAAGGTGCTACAAATATAAACTACACAACGATCAAAGTCAAAGCAATCACGAAAACAAACCATATTGTTAATGTGGTCTTACCGGCACTTGTATTCAACAATTACGAAGTCCAAGCGTTATTCTCAGGTTGGAAAACACGAAAGAAACTTTACAAAAGCCAACATCACCAAAACCTTGAAGCACCAGCCATATTGTGGTCATGAAAATTTCATTCAAGAACAAGCATCTCCATCTGCAGTCCTACAAGACGGCTACAACAAAACGATTCCTTGCACTTTTTCTCTGTCGAAGCACATGGCAAAATGAAGCCGTTTTCCTCTCATTTAGAATCGTCTCAAGTGTCCCAAATTCACAATAATTTCAGTCAAATCCCAAAAGGATAATTTGGTAAAATCCTTTATTGAATTTTCGAAGTAAAAATGTGTAAAATGTTCGAGAAAGTTGAGAAGATTTTCTTCGCTCACTTCGCTCACTTCGCTCAATTTTGACTTTTCATATCAAAGCCGTGCGTAACGGCCTCCGCAACCTCGCCTTATATGATCTGACCAATCACGTTCCGTTCCCAAAATAGATTGAGCATTCTAAAAATAGAATTAACGGGGCACATGATAGGTCAAGAGCCCAATACGGGAGATTCCTTCTCTTACCTCATTTTCTCTTGCTATCACTCAATAGATAGTGAGTACGTTAGCCAATCAGATTGCAGGATGCGTGATAGTATCAGTTTGGTATCATGCTTGTAAATAGCCAACTGGTTCGCCTCCTTGCCAGTTGGGTTTCTTAAAGAAACTTTATGTCGTTTAATATTTATTTCATTTCAGTTATTGTAATGCGCATCTGAAAATCTTAGGATTGACATTTGCGCAATATAAGTGTATAAATTATTATTAAACAATTATTGGATGAGGTTTTGATGATATCCGGAATTATCAATGTAGAGGTAAGTGTTATTGAATAACATTTGCCGAGACATTGATAATTCCGGATTTCATCAAAACCGAATTCAATAATTGTTTTATTAATTATACATTGTCTATGTGGATTGAAAGCAATCCAACAACAACAAATGAATGAGGATTGAAATGACAGCACTGTAGTAACCTACAGATAACAACCAATCCGCTGACCTACGCAGGCTCGTTTTTGCAGATAACTGCCTACAGATAACCACCAGACCGCTGAAATATCGCTGGCGCGCACTGATAGTTAGAATTATTATACATTGTACTCAGTATCTGTATTCTCATTGGTCGAGAGCCTACAGATAATTCTAACTATCAGTGCGCGCCAGCGATATTTCAGCGGTCTGGTGGTTATCTGCAGCAGTTATCTGCAAAAACGAGCCTGCGTAGGTCAGCGGATTGGTTGTTATCTGTAGGTTACTGCAGTGCTGTCATTCAAACGTTTTCCCGTGTTTACATAGCCTGATATAGATAATGGGATCCTCCATCAATCACGCTTTACTAGAAGTGACGTCACCGATCGTCACCTTTGAATCTTTCTCCAAACCAGGGGTACCCATGGGCTCTAGCCTGCGTTACAGCAGGTTATTAATGGGCTCTAGTGTGTCAGGAATCCTTGCCATCCTATTCATGGATACTCTGGCATCGTGCACTTACATCAGCCAATACGACAGATACGTGGACGACTTTCTTAATAAACTTTATTTACCACAGAAATCGTTCAGTTTACACTGATTTCCAAAGATTCAAAAGTTCAATAGTTAATGAACATCTGTGATGCATTTATTTTTCACTACGAACAACATTTCGTATTCTGGGACACGTTTCAAAACACGTTAATATAAACATGATTCAGCTTGCCAAAACGATTTCACAAACTCAGCAATATTAAAACGAACAATATAAACTTACGAATTCTTGCTAAGCCACGGACATCTGATATAGAAATACACTTTTAAGACAGAAAAGTTTCAAGTCCAAATGATATTCTCTTCCCGGTCTCTTGGATATGCGTGAAGCAGTTAAAAACACTTCTGGTTAATCAAATCGGCTATACAAGCATCAAGAGTTCCAGACTTCCGGTACGCGCGCAGTGCATTGTGAGATTATTACTCGGGCCCTTCCGAAGGAAGCCCGAGTTATAAAATGGGCTTTCTTGTTCGGTAGTAGTTTTAGTAGTTTTTTTGTTTGGTCAAAGAATGAAGAAAGTATGCGACGTATTTAATAATCGTATCGAGTTTCAAGATTACTCAGCAGATAAGGGAAAACAAACGGCGCACAGGACTCAAGTAGATTTGAATCTTAGTTTTGAAAGCAGCTCTAGATCTTCAAGCTATTAAAAGGTCAGGATTCTAGTTAAAACAGAATTTCCACGCTCAAAACAGGTCAGTGAACGGCAAAAATACAATCGAAATCAAAACGTCCTTAGATTTTAGGGATCTATTACGACAGAAAGCTATATGTACAGAAGTCATGCAAACAATCGAACCAGTCGAGTTATTTTCAGTAACTCACGATGGATGTTTATTTTATTCCACGTTTGAAAAATTCAGTACGATTACAGTTGTGTGATCCTTATCTGAGTCATACATCTATTACGCGACCTAATTTTAGAACCGCCGCGTAGCGCTATTTAAAACAGAATTTCCACGCTCAAAACAGGTCAGTAAACGGCAAAAATACAATCGAAATCAAAACGTCCTTAGATTTTAGGGATCTATTACAGAAGAAGACGCTCAGTGACGAGGGAGACTATTTGTGTCGGTGACTCATAGATAAAGATCTCCGACTTTTCAAGGTACGCTGTGGTACGTCTTTAAACGTATTTGAGGTCACATCTTAAATCTAACAGAAGCAGCTTTTGATTTTTAATTGATAATTCCTTTCTGATTTCGAGATAAATGAACAAGATCTTTCAATGTATAGGCAGAGACAGCAGATTGGTCGAGCTTTGTCACATCATACCGTAGTCTGAATCAACTGGATGATTCGGATATTTTTATCTATGCTCACCGACACATATATACATAGTCTCCCTCGTCACGCAACTGTCAGTCATTGTCAGGTCCCTCCTTACGCAACTGACATTGTCCTTGTCATAAGCCCGAGTGTACGCTCATTGAGCGTCTTGTTTCAACGGGGAAAGTGAGCACCAAGTGAGCAAAAATATAGCTTGGGCTCCCTGTGTCTAGAATTGGTGCTCACTTTTCCTTTGTAATAATCTCATATTGCATTGCGTGCGAAACGAAAGTCTGGAACTCTTGATGCTTGCATTTGTATACTAATTGTTGAGAAATCGCTTACAGTACTTATACGTATTTTTGTTCACATTTTAACGAGCTTTGTAGCTCCTCGGTGATTACGTGTTTAAATAAATTATTATACATATTATTATGTATATGTGTGCAGAAATATTATACATTAAAATGTTTAGTGTGAATATTAGACCTTTCAGGGTCAATAGTTCAATAATTAAAACAAATTGTAAGGAAATACACCATGATACTGTATCAGGAACAATTGTTGTTTTTTTGCCCTGTAAATAAGAACCTGTTAAGAACCGCTATTCATCCTGATTTCTCACTAGACACCCAATATATAAGAACCATGTCAGCCTGACTTGGAAAAATAGGGGTTCTTTTATGCGGGTTTTTACTGTATGTATGTATTTTTTTCGAACTTTCTATTGCCTCATAGCCTCTCAAATGGAGCATTGAGTTTAAATACCCTGAGTGATCAGTCAAAATAAATATTTTTTTCTGATCAATTTGCTCAATCGATAATTTATCGTTGTGTGTAAGAAAAAACCTAAGTATTCACGGTTCGAGTGTCCATATTTCAGGCCGGAGATTGTTCAGATATGCCTCGTAAAAAGCATAAAAGCGAACACAGCAATTAATCTATTTCAAGCTTTTTTACTGATACTAGAGTTCCAAGTATCAGTATTGTTGCGCTATATAAAACTCTTGTTGATCAGCGGGGGTCGACTTGATCTATGAATAGAGAACATAGTTCTTTTGTTGTAGAAGTCCTGCGAAGGCTTTTCTGTTTTGTGTATATCGTATTGCTTGTTCTTTGTCAATATTTAAAAGTTGGCGGATCTTTATCCAAGTATCCCTGATGTCAGTATTTAGCAGTCGCATTAATAAAAACTTGTAACTGTTTCGCTAAATTCGAGTTCGGTCTTCTGACTCTTCTGCATATGTGGGCTATGTACCGTGATCCCCGCCGATAACATCTCGTTCTTACCTTTAGGTAGGCTTACGTACAAGTCTTTTTATTTTCAACGTTTTATTTAGAACGATCATTGCAAATTCACGAGCACCCAAAGCTCCGAATTATTATTAGAATTTATATTTATATACATGTGTAACCAGCGTGAAAGGTTACTCAAAAAAGGTAAGTTTAGTTTCTAAATTATGGGAAAAATAAGTAAGACAAAATACGTTAAGTACGTTTTACATTAGCTTGAAAGTACGTTGAAATTGTAGGAAATGCCGTTTAAGGTGACTCCGTTATCATTCTCGGCGCACTCGTCTATGACAAACTTTGGGTCATAACTTCCTCTGCTTTTATGCAATTGCCATAAAACATTGGCAACTATTAGAGCTATCATTCATCTATAATACAATATAATTCGATTGCACTGCAGAACATTTTTTAAAATAATATTAGAACTTGAGTAAAGTCAATGTTTTGGATAAAATTGGATATTGCGAAAAATCTGTCCGTTTTTTTTGGATGAAAGTTTTGGAATCACTTTAGATTGACATAATTCATAACCTGAGCAAGTTTTATCAAAATCGTTGGAGCTAAAGCACGGCCGCATGAAAACAACCAAAATTAAGCACGGAAATTAGCTCCAACGATTGCTTCCGCTCCAACGATTTTGCTAAAACTTGGTCAGGTTATGAATTATGTCAATATAAAGTGATTCCAAAACTTTCATCCAAAAAAAAACGGACAGATTTTTCGCAATATCCAATTTTATCCAAAATATTGAGTTTACTTAAGTTCTAATATTATTTTTTTAAATGTTCTGCAGTGCAATCGAATTATATTGTATTATAGGTGAATGAAAGCTCTAATAGTTGCCAATGTTTTATGGCAATTGCATAAAAGCAGAGGAAGTTGTGACCCAAAGTTTGTCATAGGCGAGTGCGCCGAGAATGATAACGGAGTCACCTTAAGGTATCAGGATACGTTTTGGACCCCTATGTCTTCGGACTTCGACAACACGCACGCTTTACAATATTTTACCAAAAAAGTATACATTTTCTGAAAGCTGAATAAATGTAGTTTTTGAGTATACTTTCATATTTTTAGATTTTGCATTATAGAAATTGTTAGGCGAGTATACGTGAAATTCGACCGTAGTGCGTTCTAAAAGTTCGATTGCACATGGAATTTAAGTTATGCTTGTGAAAAACACACTAACAGACTCTCGAGATAATGAACTTCAAAACTGTGTCTCAATTTTCCGATATCTGTTTTAGATCAACCGCAATCCTACGCCAAAGTTAAACAATTGATTTTAGAGCTATGTTGTCAACAAATAGGGCCATAACGTTTGAACGAAAATAACATGAAAAAATCGGAGACACTGTTGTTTAGATCAACTATTGCTGAGCCACCTTGCAAATTTTCAGCGAAATCCATCGAAACCCTAGCGACATTAAGCCTCCGAAAGACGTGCATTTAGCGCTGAAATAGTTCCAAGAAAAGACGCAATTACTGTTTTGGAAGATCAAGCCACACCATGTTTATCCAACACCTAGCGTAATTGAATCTGTCAACCACTTGTCAAGATATCTGGTCAGTATTCAACAAAGGTCGACAGGTCATATGCAAATGTTTTAGAGTGTATGTATTTGTATGGTTTTCTGCTCTGTTTGGGAACGGTTTCTTTGAAGACGAAGTCGACGATCTTCTTCTTGGATGAGAATATAAAGATTTACGTTTTCTTGAGGATTTGTATTTGCTTTTACATGTAAAAAGTTCAAAAGTGTATCGTTGTTTTAATAAATATTATGTATAGTTGTTGTATCGTTCGCCGCGTGGTTATGAGTGTCACGTACTGATGTGCTTCGAATGACGTCACAATCCAACCAATTACTGTTGACATATCGTTTCCTGTAGCAAATTAGTCACGATTTTGGTTTTCTTCATTTTCTCTGCTTGATTCGTTAAAATTTGTAATTTCTTTTAAAGAAAGTCATACAAAAAGGAAAGCTTATTAAAAATCTTTAAAAATCCGATTTTGGAAATTTTTGCTAAAAAAACATCCTGATACCTTAAGAGGACCTACATTTCAAAATTTTCCGAGGGAGCCAGCCCCCATATCCCCCTCGATAAGTGCACCTTCGGTGACACCATACAGACTTATTTTCGGTTTCGGAAACGAACCCCCTCTTCAAACTACCAGCTGCGCGCCTGATTCAATACAAAGTACATTAGGAGCACTTGACCAAATCATGTAAAATATATATTGTAAAATCAGGAGCCCATAAGTAGGAGCGTCCATGCTCCATACTGGGTCTATGTCACAGCGTTTTCACAAGTGTGGTTATTTTTAGAACAGTTTTTTTCCGCGAAAGAAGGTCATTTGACCAATCAGAGAACGTTTCCGGTATAACGGTTTCATTTCCGGTTTCACGACAAAAATAAAATGGCGGACAGACCCGAATAAATGTACAAATAAAAGTCAGAATAATCCAGTTTTCTTTGTGTCTGATTCCTAATTTTATCATACCAACAACTTCCCGGGATTCCATAGGCCGCTACTTTGAACCTTGACCTAAAATTCTAGACTGCGTTTCCCGAACGAAGTGAACTTACAGGGTTTGAATAGGCCATATGCACTAACGGGTCACGTGACCCAACTCAGCAGTGTCAAAATGAACTCCAGAAATGAAAAGAGCAGCTCGATATTAGTAAAAAGGCGAAATTTCAGCTTATAATGTTTAACACAGCAGAAATGGCATGAAATATAAAATTGCAAATTTTATTAAGATTCGTATGGAAAAATGTGCTGGATGGCAAAAAATGCCATCCAATGCATTTTCCAAACAAATTATTAGAAAACACTCGATTTTATATTTCATGTCATTTCTCCTGTGTCAGACGTTATGACCTGAAATTTCGCCTTCTTACTAATATCGAGCTGCTCTTTTCATTTCTGGAGTTCATTTTGACACTGCTGCTTGATTTGAGAAAGTTGGGTCACGTGACCCGTTAGTGCATATGGCCTATTGAAGTGATGGCCAGGCGGCTTCGGCGTGGCAGAGTTTCGTGGATAGATAATGTGAACGCGTGTTTTCTGATCAGAAATATCAGTTCATGTTAACTTCACGGAGAAATACAAACGTATTATGGAGCGTTGTGCCTCTAAAACGTTAGAAAATCAAAGTTAAAGTCACTGAGTAAGGTGCATTGAAAGCGATTAAGTTCTTCGCGAGCACATGGTCATATTGATGCCGATGGTTCAAAGCACGGCTTACTTCAACCAGTCAAAAACCTCTTACTGCGATTCTCAATAAAAGTCAGAAGACCCACTGACCAAATGGAAACCAAATATGATTTTGAGCTAAATTATGGATCATTTGGTCGAAGAATATGTATTTAGTTTTGAATTCGTTTGAGTTTTGAATTTGATTACTAGAGTAATTGACAAGTTCAGCCGACTGTTTGAATGTCTGAGTTCGCATAATACTGAGTACCGCAGTAAGAAGGTAACTGAATGTTTAAAAACAAAGTAATTTTGAGTCATTTTTGCTCAACTTTTATATATTGACAGTGAAGCGTGTGTAAATTAAACATCAAAACTTGGATGAAGCGTGTTTTTATTAATGTATTTCAAATCAGACTCACCGGCAAAAAATATTCACAATCCATTTTTAAGTCATTTTAGGTAACAGAAAAGACACAACAAACACGCTTACTTTCACCAATCTTATTTGTAATTTGATTCACTCTAGTCATCTTGTCGCTCATCATGCAGTTTCAGCGAATTTGTTTTTGAATAGCCTTGTCTTCAAACTCCACAACGATAATTACAAGATACCACTAAACCACATCCAAGAATAAATTGAATTCACTTTCTGACGAAATAGCCGTTTAGACGAAAATATGTCTTTGAAAGTCTTCGGCTAATTTGCATCCATACGCTACAACTTTGTACAACAGCTTCTCAGTCGGTCACTTCGTGTTCGAGTTCAGTCTTCGAACCACTTGCTTTGGATGCCTTTAGAAGCACAATCGTCACCACTATCAAACTATTAAACTATCACTTTCAATTGATTCTGATGTACCGAATGACTCAATACTGCTCTCACTATCACTAGACGATTCGTAGTTTAGTTCAATTGAAGAATACTCTTTGTCGCTATCAGATGCCATCTTTATTTTACCTGCCATCTCATCAAAATTCATAAAAAACGTCATACCGGAAACGTTCTCTGATTGGTCAAAATTCGCGGGAAAACTGTTCTAAAAATAACCACACTTGTGAAAACGCTGTGACACTACCCAATACCGTATGGACGCTCCTACTTATGGGCTCCTGGTAAAATACAATACACACAGTAAATAAAAACAACTCATTAATCGAGTACAGCCAATGTGCAAAGCATTTGCACTATAGACAGTTGCCGATTTTTAGTCTGGCCTTCTACAGGAAGAATAAAACAGTAAGCCTGTTTTATTTTACAGGAAGAAGCCCGAGTAAATATTCGTTTGTTTCGCTATTATTATTGTTGGGTACCCTGTGTCAGCGCCCGCAATTGCCATCCGCTGATACACGTGTTGTTGATACTCGATTACTTTTATTCGTATTTGCTGATACAATTTATCGCGTTAAATAATCCCAAAACAGAGAACTGCGACCAGTCTGCAAGAGCTTAGAACACCAGAACTTTGCACGTTTATTAGAAACAAGCGAAAATCACGTCGTAAAGTTGAGATTGAAGTCGATCAGTTGAGGTGAGTATTTTGGCGCCAAAATTGATTGAACATCAACCATCGATGCCTATTCAAATAAATGGCCTTTCTTCAAGTCTAGTTATGCTGCTTATTACAAGTTGAATAGTGTTATTATTGTCTTATTGTTGCCTGAATCGTTTTAACCATTTGCACGATAACTTTATTTTGCTGTCACGTTACTGCTCTGTTTAGATAACCTACCCTCCATGGTATACAACACTATTGGTACTTTACTATTTTAAAACAGCAAAACATTCTTGTAATAGTTGCAGTATACCCTCTCTGAGTCCATGCACTGTAACTTGTGTTCTTTATCCTCTGCTACAATTATTTCCATGTATAAATGCTAAAGGAAAACCATCTGGATCATTAGAGTGTTTTGTGTACATTGGTCATTGTTATTATTATATTCTTTAATCTTATTGAGACCCTGTTAGGGGGAGTCCATAATCCTGGATAATTTTTGGAATTAATCCATATCCCAATTTTGTAAACAAAGATATCACTAAAATAAAATTCTAAAATAAGATAATCTGTAATCTTTAAATTTAGTGGCCAATAATCCGTATCCCTTCTCTAAAAACCCTAGTCTCCATCGCATCCGTCTTTAGTTCCGTCACGCAATGCTCCTGGTCCACTGACGGCTGCTTAAACCCGAACAACATTCCTTTCCCGGATTTAACCTATCACAGTGGCTTTCATAATCAGAAGTCAGTCGCACCAAAATCTTTGGGCCAATCATAGTTTGTCTTTTATTGATTCTTTCAAAGAACTAGTCTCCTTAAAGTTTATAGAATTCGTGGTGTAAATCATCACTAGAAGTAGGCAATTTAGAAAATCTTATTTTAAAATAGAGAAAGATCTGTTCGTAAATCAAAGTGTTTTTTTTTTAAGTCTGGTCATATTGTTGTTGTTTGCCTGCTGATTTATACAAACATGTAGCTTCATGAAAGACCAAGTAAAGTAATTGACAGGCCTAGGATTGTCTGCAGTTTGCATGAGCAATGTACAGACAGAGGAGAAAGACCAAGAAGGGAGAGGGCTCGCCAGAAGCGTGGCTCACGAAGGAACGTTGGCATGCTCTGTTGAGCAGCAATGTTTATTTCTGACCCGTGATTGGCCTATTTCAAACATCAACCGCCTGATTGCTTGGGTGATAACAAAGGGAAAGAAAGGAATGTTGTTTGGGTTTAAGCAGACGTTAGTGGGCCGAGAGCGTTGCATGACAGAACTAAACATGGATGCGAGGGAGACTACAAAAACCCCTAATAATCCATAATCCTAAGATTTCTGATCCAAATCGAAATACTCCTAGAAGGTCTTTGAATTCTAAATGAGAATTTGTTTTTGGATCACAAGTCACTACATAGTTCTTGCACAGAACCGTTGTATGATTCTGCTTCAACAAGTCCTTTTCACTGTAGACAACCATGGAGTCATCAATACTGGGTACAGATTGGATGGAGTATTATTGTAAGTCAGGAGAGCTGCTGTTCTACTATAACAAGGTGACAGCAGAACACAGATGGTCGGACATCTCAAATGTATGTAAATGTAAAGTACTGCTTAGAAGTATGTTAACATTGTAGTATGTATTAAATAGTTATTGAGGCCGGCAGCAATATTAGATATATTGCAGTCAGCTGAGGCTGTAGGCCAAGTGTAATCTGAGTGTAATCTGAGTGTAGTCAGTGTAATCTGAGTGTAATGTGAGTATTTTCTGAGTAGTCTGAGTGTACTCTGAGTGTAATCTGAGTGTAGTCAGTGTAATCTGAGTGTAGTCTGCGTGTAATTTGAGTGTAATCTGAGTGTACTCTGTGTGTAATCTGAGTATATTCTGATCGTAATCTGAGTATAGTCTGAGTGTAATCTGAGTATACATGTAGTCTGAATGTAATCTGAGTGTAATCTGAGTATAGTCTGAGTGTATTCTGAATGTAGTCTGAGTGTAATCTGAGTATAGTCTGAGTGTAGTCTGAGTGTAATCTGAGTATACATGTAGTCTTAGTGTAATCTGAGTATACATGTAGTCTGAATGTAATCTGAGTGTAGTCAGTGTAATCTGAGTGTAATGTGAGTATTTTCTGAGTGTAGTCTGAATGTAATCTGAGTGTAATCTGAGTGTAGTCAGTGTAATCTGAGTGTAATGTGAGTATTTTCTGAGTGTAATCTGAGTATAGTCTGAATGTAATCTGAGTGTAGTCAGTGTAATCTGAGTGTAATGTGAGTATTTTCTGAGTGTAGTCTGAGTGTAATCTGAGTAGTCTGAGTGTAGTCTGCGTGTAATTTGAGTGTAATCTGAGTGTACTCTGTGTGAAATCTGAGTATATTCTGATCGTAATCTGAGTGTAATCTGAGTATAGTCTTGAGTGTAATCTGAGTATACATGTAGTCTGAATGTAATCTGAGTGTAATCTGAGTATAGTCTGAGTGTATTCTGAATGTAATCTGAGTGTAATCTGAGTATAGTCTGAGTGTAATCTGAGTATACATGTAGTCTGAATGTAATCTGAGTGTAATCTGAGTGTAGTCAGTGTAATGTGAGTATTTTCTGAGTGTAATCTGAGTGTAGTCTGAGTGTACTCTGAGTGTAATCTGAGTGTAGTCAGTGTAATCTGAGTGTAGTCTGAGTGTAGTCTGCGTGTAATTTGAGTGTAATCTGAGTGTACTCTGTGTGTAATCTGAGTATATTCTGATCGTAATCTGAGTGTAATCTGAGTATAGTCTGAGTGTAATCTGAGTATACATGTAGTCTGAATGTAATCTGAGTGTAATCTGAGTGTAGTCTGAGTGTAGTCTGAGTGTAATCTGAGTATAGTCTGAGTGTAGTCTGAGTGTAGTCTTGAGTATAGTCTGAGTGTAGTCTGAGTGTAGTCTTGAGTGTAATCTGAGTATAGTCTGAGTGTAATCTGAGTATACATGTAGTCTGAATGTAATCGGAGTGTAATCTGAGTATAGTCTGAGTGTAATCTGAGTATAGTCTGAGTGTAGTCTGAGTGTAATCTGAGTATAGTCTGAGTGTAGTCTGAGTAATCTGAGTATAGTCTGAGTGTAGTCTGAATGTAGTCTGAGTGTAATCTGAGTATAGTCTGAGTGTAGTCTGAGTGTAATCTGAGTATAGTCTGAGTGTAGTCTGAGTGTAGTCTTGAGTATAGTCTGAGTGTAGTCTTGAGTGTAATCTGAGTATAGTCTGAGTGTAATCTGAGTATACATGTAGTCTGAATGTAATCGGAGTGTAATCTGAGTATAGTCTGAGTGTAATCTGAGTATAGTCTGAGTGTAGTCTGAGTGTAATCTGAGTATAGTCTGAGTGTAGTCTGAGTAATCTGAGTATAGTCTGAGTGTAGTCTGAATGTAGTCTGAGTGTAATCTGAGTATAGTCTGAGTGTAGTCTGAGTGTAATCTGAGTATAGTCTGAGTGTAGTCTGAGTGTAGTCTTGAGTATAGTCTGAGTGTAGTCTGAGTGTAGTCTTGAGTGTAATCTGAGTATAGTCTGAGTGTAATCTGAGTATACATGTAGTCTGAATGTAATCGGAGTGTAATCTGAGTATAGTCTGAGTGTAATCTGAGTATAGTCTGAGTGTAGTCTGAGTGTAATCTGAGTATAGTCTGAGTGTAGTCTGAGTAATCTGAGTATAGTCTGAGTGTAGTCTGAATGTAGTCTGAGTGTAATCTGAGTATAGTCTGAGTGTAGTCTGAGTGTAATCTGAGTATAGTCTGAGTGTAGTCTGAGTATAGTCTTAGTGTACTCTGTGTGTAGTCTGAGTGTAGGGTTTCTCTGTTTCTTCAATGTTAGAAAGTTTGATGAAGTACCATCCAGACCAATTCCTTTCAAAAACCTTTGTTTCAAAAATATGAGCTGCCAAACTTACATGTATAGTATGCGGCTGATCTGTGAGAGCGGCTTATCTGCCATTTTATGTATATTGTTAGTTATACAGAAATATGCAGAAATTCTGATCATTTTGACTAAAATACATACATGTATATATCAAAAACCTACTTAAAATTATGGGATGGCTACGCTGATATTTTTTTCATAAAGCCTCGCTGGCAGACAACTAGAAAAAAAAATCAGCGTAACCATCCCATAATCTAAAGTAGGTTTTTGATATATAATGTATTTTAGTCAAATGGATCAGAATTTCTGCATATTGCTGTAATTACAGCATGTAGTTTCCTAACATATTAGACCAGGTGAACTTTTTCTCATACAAGGGTACACATATGTGGGTTTCTTGTCCAATTCCTATTTAAAAATTGTTATTCAAGTTTGTTTTCCAATAAACTGCTACCCTTTTACTCCTCACAGAGCTTTGAAAATGGAACAGCTATGTTTGGACGGCCACTACTCTGTGTGGGGACACAGACAGAGGATTATGGTTGTAGTAATGGATGTACGTCTGTACACATAGATGGTGGTTTGATGCAGCCCAACAATGTCACAACAGAAACTCAATCAGAGAATCATGCAGATAATATGAATACCTCTACTTGTTTGATGAGCCAAGTTGGTAATCTCCATAATGAGAAGGATTACTTCTCTACAGAAGGTTTACTGTCTAAAATATGTGAAGAGATGCCAACATTGTGTACAGATGAGAGTGAAGTAGTCAATGGTGACAGTGTAATCCATGGAATGATGGACAGCCCTAGAGCTTGTTCTATACATGAGAGTGATCAAAATGATAACCTGCACACTGATATTGCGTGTGATGGTAGTCCAACCTCCACCAGAAGCCTTGAGAAATCCACAGAATCCTTTACTGTTTCTTCAGGTGATGGTACCATTGTAGATGATGAAAGTTGTATGGATGAGGTTTCCCAAGATGTTTCACCCTCGTCAGTCAACCCTGACAATAGTGAAGATTCAGTGAAAACTGTTTCAGATGTCATTCCTAAGAATATGGACAGTAGAATGAAGTGCCAAACATGTGGTAAGATATTTACGCAGCAAGGTCACCTCATTGTTCATGAGCGCATTCATTCGGGTTATAAACCATACCAATGTAAAACCTGTGGTAAGACATTTGCACGGCAAGGTGACCTCAGCGTTCACCAGCGGATTCATACCGGGATTAAACCATACCAATGTAAAACCTGTTCTAAGGCCTTCACACTTCAATGTAACCTCAATGTTCATGAGCGCATTCATTCGGGTTATAAACCATACCAATGTAAAAGCTGTGGTAAGACATTTGCACGACAAAGTGACCTCAGCGTTCACCAGCGGATTCATACCGGGATTAAACCATACCAATGTAAAACCTGTGGTAAGACATTTACACAGCAAGGTCACCTCATTGTTCATGAGCGCATTCATTCGGGTTATAAACCGTACCAATGCAAAACATGTGGCAAGGCATTTGCACAGCAAAGTGACCTCAGTGTTCACAAGCGGATTCATACTGGTATTAAACCATGCCAATGTAAAACCTGTGGTAAAACATTTGCACAGCAAGGTAACCTCATTGTTCATGAGCGCATTCATTCGGGTTATAAACCATACCAATGCAAAACCTGTGATAAGGCATTTGTACGTCAAGACACCCTAAACTGTCACCAGCAGATTCATACCGGGATTAAACCATACCATTGTAAAACCTGTGGTAAGACATTTTCAAGGCAAAATGACCTCAGTGTTCACCAGCGGATTCATACTGGTATTAAAGCATACCAATGTAAAACCTGTGATAAGGCATTTGTACGTCAAGACACCCTAAACTGTCACCAGCGGATTCATACCGGTAATAGACCATACCAATGTAAAACCTGTGGTAAGACATTTGCACGTCAAGACACCCTAAGCCGTCACGAGCGGACTCATACCGGTAATAAACCATACCAATGTAAAACCTGTGGGAAGACATTTACACGTCAGGATCACCTAAATGTACATGAACACACTCATTCTTATGTGAAACCTGGTAAAGCTAAGAAGTGAAAAAAGAGATTCAGTAGCTGGTTGTGACTCACTGTTGCATTTTGGTCTGCAAGATGAGACACTTGAAGGAGACGTTGGGGCGCCAAGTATGTTTTTATAATTTAACTAAGTTATATGTAAATAACAGGGATTTGAAACAGTTGTTTATAAATTAAGAAGTCAGCAACATTTGGTTATTTACAAATAACCAATCAACTATATCGAATTTTCTCCTTGCGGGGACGGGAACCTAGGAGTATATCACCTGGTTATTTGAAAAAAACATCAAATATTATTGGTTATTTGTGCATAATTTAAAAGTTGGTTATTTGTAAATATCATCAAATTCCTGTTTGGTTATTACTCGGGCCCAGGCCGCAGGCCGCCCGAGTTAGAAAATGCGGATTTCGGTAGTAGTAGTAGTTTTGTTCGGCTTCAAAATGACGAGTATGCGACGTATTTAATCGTATCCGGAGTTTCAAGATTACTCCGCAGATTTGAAAAGATAAAGGAGACACAGGACTCAAGTAGATTATGAATCTTAGTTTTGAAAGCAGCTGTAGATCTTCAAGCTATTAAAAGGTCAGGATTCTAGTTCATCGTTCAATGACTAGAAGTGGTAAAAGGACTAGAAGCTCGCTTAAAATATATATTTTTTTAAACAAACGCGAGGCCGTTATCGGAACCATCTGACCTATGCAACCTCAAGACGTATCATGTTCGTACTCACCGGACTAATAGTCTCCCTCGTCACTCAACTGTCACTGATTGTCATGACGTCAGAGAAATTATATTGTATTGAAGAAGATGTCCTTGTTTTATTCGACGTTCGAACCGTAACTCGAACCCGAACTCGATTCCAAACTCGACGTTTCGGGATCTGAAGCTAGAGAGGGGGCCTTTACACAAACTCATCAAAATCAAATCAATTGAACTCAAAGTCAAAAGGTAATCAAATGAACTCAAAGGCAAATCAAATGAACTCGACACATACATGTATATACATAGTCTCCCTCGTCACGCAACTGTCAGTCATTGTCAGGTCTCTCCTCGCGCAGCTGACATTGTCCTTGTTCTTCAAACAACTGGCATTCATTTTCAAGTACTTCCTCGAACAACTGACATTTTCCTTTTCACAATGCCCGAGTGAACGCTCATTGAGCGTCTTGTTGAACTAAATATAGATATCTTAATATAGTGCGATTAAAACAGTATTTGGTTGCTCGTCGTTGCGTGACTCGAGCTCGATAGAACATGCTTTCCTTGCAATTTCAGTACTGCGATTTCACAAACTCAGCGAATCATGAATGACAATGACATGCATAGTTTATTTGTTACCATAAATATATCCATACAAATACAAATACCGTATACATAAACTAGACATCGCATGATTAAACAATGTTTGGATGAAGTGTAGACGGTTATCGGTCGGTTGAAAACCTTACAACTGTTCTCTTTACCGCCGGCTGCGTGTATCAACTCACTTCGACCCTTTGCAGTACTAGTACTGGATTGATAAATCCATATCTCTATGAATTATTGTGGTTATTTTGAAAACAAGACGACATAAACTTCCCCCAACAAGGTTTGTTGATTCAGACTCGACCAGTCTCGTATTGATAAATCATGTTGTTAGAGCCTTCGATGATTACTCGGGCCCTTCCGAAGGAAGCCCGAGTTAGAAAATACACTTTCTTTTTTTTTTTCTTTTTTTTTTCAGGTGAAGGAATGACAAAAAAATGCGAAGAATGCGATGTATTTGATCCTATCGAGTTTCAAGATTTCTCATCATAGATCTTCAAGCTATTAAAGTGTATATCACCTGAAATTTTTTGTTATTTCTATGAAAAGTCTTAGATAAGTAGAAAATAATTTTAAAAGTTTGGAACGAAAATCACAACATTATCATCGTATTTTTGGCTCGCAAAGTTCGTAAAAGAGCCAAATTTCCGAGCTTACAAAGAGGACTGGTACGAGTGGCTCGTGACGTCATCGCAGGGATCACTTCTCTTGGTCAACAAAGAAACACACGAGAGTTCACGAGAGTCTACTTGTAGTTGGTTTCAGTTGGTTTAGTTTTCCCTGAATATGTCGAGCGATAGCGATATTTCTCTCTCAGAACAAAGCGAAGTTGACTCTGAAGTCAATTTCCAACAAAATTACGTACTGGAGAGCGAGGATATAAATTCCCTTGTGGCTGAAGATCTCGAACACCTACATGTAGGTGCCTACCATTCATACCAGCCATATTCAGATGAACCTCTCGCTGACGAAGACTGGCTTTCCGAATTTTATGACGAAAAAGAACAGGAAGAAGAACGAGTTCATGAACTTCAAAGACGTCTCGATGGAGATGAAGCTGTTAGTTCGTGGTAAGGAGCCTATTAACTGTTGAATCGTTTTACATTCGCTGTATAAAGAAGTCACGGCACGGACGTGCCATGCCGTGACTTTTTACTTCAGTGATACACAGGCCTACATTTGTAGTCACGAAAGTACCACAAGCATATGAAATCTGCTCAACAAGTACGTGTGCTAACCTCTATGTAGTCCTTTATATCTCCTCTATTTTATTTCAGGTGTCAATGTGGAAAGTGCGAGATCACATATCTTCAGAGCGCCAAAGAGTGTTGTTGTTGTTGTCAAGAAATCGAGCAGTGTGTCGAGGCTCTTAACAACGAACGTGTCCACAAGATGGTCGAGACTATACCGCCATGCATTACACAACAAATTTCGATGCTGTATGTCTCAATGAATGGACTTTGAGGCTTGCAGCTGATAAATTTAGACGATTGGACGGAAAGAAGTACAGTCAAAGTGGATCTGAAGACGTGTATTAAGTCTAACCATATAATTATTTAAAAATTGTCATTTTATTTTCTTGTTTTGCCACATTGAATTGTAAAATTTATATTTCAAAAATAAAATATATATAAATATATATTTCAAAACTCCTAAGACTTCGATCCCCCACATCAATCTCGATGCCTTTGATCATCACTCGGCCCAACAGCTTGATCTCCCGCTTTAGAATTACTCAGGCCAAGTTCGTCAGTTTTTATGGCAGAAATGGTCTCTTTCAGCACCTAGGGGTAAAAAAGAGCAATAACTATCCATGATGAAACTACAGATTAACTCGATCACAACTTTGCTTACCATACGACGTGATCGTGCAGACATTGTCGTGACCTCTTTTGGCTTGTGGATTGATGGTACTACACAAATACCCACGCTATCACGCTTGAGCCGAGGACGAATAGCTGCTGTTTGCCCTTCCAATTTAGAAAACATATTGCAGTAATCCTCAGGCCGAAAGTGCTCGGAGCAGATCACCGAGTTTTTTGTGACTTGCCATTTATCGCGATACCGCAGAACAAAATCAACCCATGTCTTTCTCCTCGCTTTAGCTTCGGGCCGCTGATCTTCGAAATACGGAATTCTGTGTAATGATATGTTCTTCTGTAGACTGGCTTCATTGTCGCAGTTATAAACTACACAACGATCAGGCATTTTCGTAAAACAAGAACAAGACTACTAGTTTTTTTAAAATTTACTCGACCAGTAACTTTTCACACTGAAAGAAACCAAAACAATCACTGCTTGAATCAGCTCATCCCTGAGATGACGTCACAGAATGCTCGACCCATTCTTACTTCCTTTCTCGAAATTATTTGCACAGGAAGCCCAAATCTAGCTCTTTTACGGACTTTGCGAGCCAAAAATACGATGATAATGTTGTGATTTTCGTTCCAAACTTTTAAAATTATTTTCTACTTATCTAAGACTTTTCATAGAAATAACAAAAAATTTCAGGTGATATACACTTTAAGTTCAGGATTGTAGTTGATCATTCCACGATGAAGCTAAGGCGCGTTTGCTTTTGTTATAAATGAAACGACATCTTTCAGAGTGGGCCCACACGAATAGCCGTATGCTTTTGTCTGTGAAATGAGCCTGTTTAAAGCCCGTGTTTTATCGGCTGTTCTATAACGCCTTTCCACGAACTCGAACTCATATCCAAAAATGAATTGAGACAAAGGCGATCGAGCAAGGTCAATGTTCGAAAATCCGTGTTCTTTTCAGTAAGATGACAGTTGTAAAGTGATCCTTATCTGAGTCATACATCTATTACCGGCGACCTAATTTTAGAACCGTTGATTTAAAACCGAATTTCCACGCTCAAAACAGGTCAGTGAACGGCAAAAATACAATCGAAATCAAAACGTCCTTAGATTTTAGGGATCTATTATAGAAGAAGACGCTCAATGACGAGGGAGACTTGTGTCTGACTCATAGATAAAGATCTCCGCGGACTCTTGTTATAATTAAACTCACGACCAACGCCGTACAACGGTCATGTATAACTCCATCTATTGACAGAAAGCTATATGTACAGAAGTCATGCAAACAGTCGAGCCAGTCGAGTTATTTTCAGTAGCTCATGATGGATGTTTATTTTATTCCACGTTTGAAAAATTCAGAAGGAAAAGGAATCGTAAAAATCGTTCTTCAAAACTACATCAAAGCATTTAAGGCAAGCAAGGTCAATGTTCGTAAATCGTATAGCCCTTCATCTGGCAGACATATAATCTCCCTCGTCACGCAACTGTCAGTCATTGTCAGGTCTCTCCTCACGCAACTGACATTGTCCTTTTCATTTTATATAGAACTGCCGCGTAGGCTATTTAAAACAGAATTTCCACGCTCAAAACAGGTCAGTGAACGGCAAAAATACAATCGAAATCAAAACGTCCTTAGATTTTAGGGATCTATTGCAGAAGAAGACGCTCAGTGACAAGGGAGACTATTTCGGTCGGTGACTCATAGATAAAGATCTCCGACTCTTGAAAGTACGCTGTCATACGTATTTAAACGTATTGGAGGTCACTTGAGGTCACATCTTAAATCTAACAGAAGCAGCTTTTGATTTTTAATCGATAATTCCTTTCTGATTTCGAGATAAATCGAACAAGATTTTTTAATGTATAGGCAGAGACAGCAGTTGGTCGAGCTTTGTCACATCATACTGAATCAACTGGATGTTTAAAAATACGAAGTTCTAACTCATGGATGTTTATTTTATTCCACGTTTGAAAAATTCAGAAGGAAAAGGAATCGTAAAAATCTTACTTCAAAACTACATCAAAGCATTTAAGGCGAGCAAGGTAAATGTTCGTAAATCGAGATCGTACATAGCCCTTCATCTGGCAGACATATAGTCTCCCTCGTCACGCAACTGTCAGTCATTGTCAGGTCTCTCCTCACGCAACTGACATTGTCCTTTTCATAAGCCCGAGTGTACGCTCATTGAGCGTCTTGTTTACATATAATTTAGGTAAATAACTAGTCGTTTTTTAATAGAAAGTTAAAAGCTGCGATGTATCGACTATTGAGTTTCATGACTTTGTCAATTTGCAACATTAAAAATAAGCGTCATTGGAGGACTGGGTATCAGAGGTCAGCCAGTAGGATCAATAATTATAATTAGTATAATTTTAGACTTGGAATATAGAGTTTCGCGCGCTGTGATTGGTCGAGCGACCAGTGATTATGAGACGATAATCACTGGTCGAGAGCGGAAGTAAAATCACTAACGCAGAAGTACTACCAGTACCTTATTCGTACTTAATTTCGCGAGGCTTTTAGTTCGCGATTTAAAAAATAACGTGAAATTAAAGCCTCGCGAAAAAAAAGGCTCGCGGACTTTAAACACGTGAAATAAAATACCCCGAGAAAAAAATACATATCGAAACCATTTAAGGTGACTCCGTCGAAATTCCAGACGCATTCGTCTGAAATAAAACTTCGGCCATAACTTTTTTAATATTCGCGTGATGGACTAGCAGACTTGAAGAAAGTTGAAGCTATTATTTGGCAATATTACAACATAATTCGATTTCCCTTTCCACAAATATTCTTAGTGATATCGGAGCTACAATGGACCTTGTTCTCGCTACTTAAACGCGCTCAAAAAAAAACTGTCCGATAGTTTTGCGCAAAAGTTTGTAAATCGTGTTCAATTGACTTGGTGAATATCCTAACTAAGTTTCAGCAAAATCGGCGAAACCAAAATCAACAGGTTATAACAGCATTCAAATTCATGACTAAAATACATAACCTGTTGATTTTGGTTTCGCCGATTTTGCTGAAACTTAGTTAGGATATTCACCAAGTCAATTGAACACGATTCACAAACTTTTACGCAAAAATATCGGACAAATTTGTTTTTGAGCGCGTTTAAGTAGCGAGAACAAGGTCCACTGTAGCTCCGATATCACTAAGAATATTTCCGGAAAGGGAAATCGAATTATGTTGTAATATTGACAAATAATAGCTTCAACTTTCTCCAAGTCTGATAGTCCATCACGCGAATATTAAAAAAGTTATGGCCGAAGTTTTATTTCAGACGAATGCGTCTGGAATTTCGACGGAGTCACCTTAATCAACATGAACAATAAACATTATTTAATAAGAAATTGTTTTTTTAAATGACTTATTCAACAACATAATACTACCATTTGCAACTGAGCAACCGTATAGCGTAAACGTTTTTGTCTGTTTTAGCTACAATTTTGTCTAGTTGACTGTCATATTATTCCTTTTTGTATAGAAATAAGTTTTTTTTTGATAAAATAAATGTGTTGACACCGCTTTCGCGAAATTTAATACTCTTTTCATTTTCTCATCGAAATCGCGAAAATTTAACAAAATCGTGAAATTAAGTACGAAAAAGGTAATAAAACGGGGTTTTTTTTATCCTGAATTTCGTCTTTTCTCTGATATTCAAGTCTAAAATTATACTAAATTAATTATTCACCTCAGGCTCAGTGATTATGGTGAATATTCACCTCGACTTCGGCGAATAATTGTTATATGCTGTTCACGTAAAATTATAATTTAAAAAAAGCTAAAATATTAAAAGTAAAAAATACAGAAATTTTAATTTCTTTAAAAGCAGTAGAAAAGTACGGAGCCCTCGAAGGGCCATGACACAATTTTTATTTCAGGTTACAAGTCGAGTTACAAGTCGAGTTATAAGTCGACATACAAGTCGAGTTATAAGTCGACATACAAGTCGAGTTATAAGTCGACATACAAGTCGAGATACAAGTCGACATACAAGTCGAGTTACAAGTCGAGTTATAAGTCGACATACAAGTCGAGTTTGCCTGGAAACGAGCTGCGCGAATATTGCTGCGCATACTTATTACTCGTGCCCAGGCCAAAGGCCGCACGAGGTATAAAATACAGACCGTATTTTTGTTATTCACGTCGCAAATCTGCAATCGAGTGGGACTGGGAACGAGACCACGAGACTGACCATGAGGTTGCAGCGATCGACGTTGTAGCGACGTTTTGTAGTGTCGATCGACGAAGAAAGCCAAGTCAATATGAATTGTTCCGTGAACACATGAAAGCCATGAAAGCCTTGAATGCCATTCAAGCCAAAGTCATACTCGATGAACATGTTATGAAAGCCTTGAAAACGACGAAAGCCAAAGTTTACTGAAACGATCAACATGTTATGGCATGAAAGCCTTGAAAACGACGAAAGCCAAAGTTATAAACGATCAACATGTTATGAAAGCCTTGAATGCCATGAAAGCCAAAGTTATAAACGATCAACATGTTATGAAAGCCTTGAATGCCATGAAAGCCAAAGTTATACTCGATCAACATGTTATGAAAGCCTTGAATGCGATGAAAGCGAATGCCAAAGTTATAAACAATGCCAAACTTATAAATTACGATCAATATGTTATGAATGAAAGCCTTTATTATACAAACTTGATGAACTACAATCCTGGAAGCAACCCACGATGTTTCCCGACGAAGGTGAAGTGGACTTTACCGTTTGCATTATTTGTGTCATGAGTGTTACTACATGTATTGTTGTCATACAAGTTTATGCTTGCTATTGCTGTGCTACCTACATGTACCTACTTATAAGCAATAAACAGTTATGATTGTGATATATTTGAGAAAGCAAGCGAATTATCTGTCAATAAGTCTTACTGATGAGAAGGTTTCACAGTTTATATCAATAAAAACATGTAGATCACGATATGCAAAGTTTATTTATTATAACCGTATTAAATACAACTACTATGAATGTGATGTTTATACTAGTAGTAATAGTAGATACAACTACCAAATACCATTAAACTACCATGCAGTTCGTGATCGAGAGAACCGAGCAGAATTCCAGTGAGGCGACTTACACGTGCTTTATATAAAAGCAGAAAAATAAGGAGGCTCGAAAGAAAATACATTGCAAAAAATGTACCCAAATCATCAAGATTCCATCAATATATTCACACATTCAATCTTGGAAGTAAGTTATACAGTGATGAAGACAAAAGGTGTCTATGTAAACCAAGAAAATATCCACATAGTATGAAAGGGAAGACATCTAATACAGCATTCAATAAAACAAATACAAAGATACGGTGTACCCCAAGTACTCAATTGCACCAGGGCACGAGTGAGCGCTTGAACCAAGCGTCTAGTTATAGTATAAACTGCAGGCTCATATTAAAGGCGAAGGTAAATTCAAGATGGAGGATCGTAATGACCTAATAGACCAATATTTCAATCTTGGGTATAATCAAAAGGAATTCCTTGCTTGTCTTCTACTGATACACAGCCTGACACTTAGTCCCAGGCAGTTAAAGCGAGTTCTTTCCAGGAGGGTTCTTAGAAGAAGGATAAATCCATCAGACCTATCAACAATATTAAGTCATATAGAGTGGAATATCGATCTATTTGGCAAAGATTAAAGATAGAACAGAGGTTGATATTGAGGCATCGACTGCAGCGACGTCAGTACAAAGGCAGAGGACCCAATTTCTTATGGCATATAGATGGTTATGATAAACTAAATACCCTCAGTTTGGGTTTTGTATACATGGTTGCATAGATGGGTACAGCAGGAGGATTGTCAAACAACCCAGCTGTTATTGCAAAAGATTTTGTTGAATGCATTAAGGAAGTAGGAGGTACTCCATGCATTGTACGGGCAGATTATGGTACCGAAAACAACAACGTTGCTGGTATTCAGCGTTTTTTGCGAAACAGTTCATGCGATTTCTTTGTAAAAGACACGAGTTTTATGAATGGTCGGTCAGTATCAAACCATCTATATGCCATAAGAAATTGGGTCCTCTGCCTTTGTACTGACGTCGCTGCAGTCGATGCCTCAACCTCTGGTCCACACCCTCGGGATCTAAGATTCTAAGAGCATGTCGTACTGTTTCTTTACTGACAACTAATCCTTGTTCTATCGTTAATCTTTGCCAAATAGATCGATATTCCACTCTATATGACTTAATATTGTTGATAGGTCTGATGGATTTATCCTTCTTCTAAGAACCCTTCTGGAAAGAACTCGCTTTAACTGCCTGGGACTAAGTGTCAGGCTGTGTATCAGTAGAAGACAAGCAAGGAATTCCTTTTGATTATACCCAAGATTGAAATATTGGTCTATTAGGTCATTACGATCCTCCATCTTGAATTTACCTTCGCCTTTAATATGAGCCTGCAGTTTATACTATAATAAGTATGCGCAGCAATATTCGCGCAGCTCGTTTCCAGGCAAACTCGAATTGTAACTCGACTTGTATGTCGACTTATAACTCGACTTGTAACTCGACTTGTATGTCGACTTGTATGTCGACTTGTATGTCGACTTGTAACTCGACTTGTATGTCGACTTATAACTCGACTTGTAACTCGACTTGTACTAATGTCGACTTATAACTCGATTTATATCTCGACTTGTAACCTGAAATAAAAATTGTGTCATGGCCCTTCGAGGGCTCCGTAGAAAAGAGGACTTGAAATTAAAAAAATTAGGGCTGCGTTTTTCAACTAGACGCTCTACTATGTTATTCCTTACTAATAGTCAACTTTTTTTTGATAAATTTTAGATATTTTATATTACATTTTTATTGATATTATAAGTATTTATTGTAGTTCCCGGGGAGCATCCCTCGTATGGTGTCAAGGGCGCTTTTTTTTTTCTCTCTTTATTTTGTTTTTATTTAGTGTATATTTTATTGTATTTATTGTAGATTATTTCATTTTGGAGAAAACTGTAATAAATAAATACTAGCGTGAACTCGGGCTTCTTAATTATATGAACCTTGTAGTGTGAAACCTAAAAACTTATTTATATCGTCATATACAGAAGTAGTTTGAGCCCATAATATACTGTAAAACAGAATTTTCAAAGTTGACAATACCAACTCAGAATGATTGATCAAGAAGTACCAAAAACTAAAAACCCTTATATTTTAGCCAAAGAACTACATTAGCGAACTATTTCAGAAACTAGTGAACTCGCGCGACGCTACGCGCCTCGTTGACTGATTTGAACTCTTAGGGCACTTTCCATTTGGCAGATCTGACTGGTCTTTCCAACCAGTTCTTAAATGGAACACGTCAGTTCTGGGAAATGGTTCAGATAGTTCTCAGAACTGACACATTCCATTTAAGAACCGGTTGATCAGACCAGTCAGTTCTGCCAAATGGAAAGTGCCCGAGTAGTCCAATTGTTTTAGTAGAAACCAACTAGCATACTACATCTACATCTATCTTTATTATCCTTAAAACCATGATTTATACCAATATTTAATGATTATTCGCTTTGTTTTTGTTCAAAACGCCGGCTTTTTCACTACTCACTATCTATCACTCAATATATAGTGAGTACGTTTAATAGCCAATCAGATTGCAGGATTCGCGATAGTATGCTAGTTGGTTTCTACTAAAGTTCAATAGTTAATGAACATTTGTGATGCATTAATTTTTCACTACGAACAACATTTCGTATTCTGGGACACGTTTCAAAACACGTTAATATAAACATGATTCAGCTTGACAAAACGATTTCACAAACTCAGCAATATTAAAACGAACAATATAAACTTACGAATTCTTGCTAAACCAAGATCATCTGATAGAAATGCACTTTCATTTGTGTTTTCATTTTTTATTGATCATGAATATTCAAATTTTAAATAACGCGCACGAAAAATCATTAAATATTGGTATAAATCGAAGGTAGTATGCTAGTTGGTTAGTTGGTTTCTACTAAACAATTAGACTACTCGTTCTCATTTTCTATGAGTTCAAATAGTCAACTCGACGCTACGCGCCTCCCCCAGTTGACTATTAACTTATAGAAAACTCGAACTCGTAGTCTAATAGACCTTTTTACCGATACGGCGGCCATCTTGAATTATGGAGAAATTATGGGATGCCCAGGCTAGGGTGCAAGCTAGTAACCATTTGGCCATGAAAAACTACGAAAACCTAATTTAAAGCAATGAATTTGTACAAAATTATACAACAATACACAACACATGTAGATATTAAGTCATACAACACTATGGCTAGAGTGACATAGAAAAATAATATATTGACGTGATTTTTTGGTCATTTGCACCATGAGCATCCCATAATGTTTTAGCCAAAACAATAGAATCCAAAATGGCCGCCGTATCGGTAAAAAGGTCTATTGGTAAATAGATTAAATATTTAGGAGAAAAAGAGACGCAGGAAACCTCTGACTGTTCCAACAATTCAGCCTTCTTCAGAAATGTTAATAAAACATATATAAGTATCCCAGTCATGACACTTTATTTTTAAATATAGCCAAAAACTAAAGTTCAACAGTTAATATACATCTGTGATGCATTTATTTTTCACTACGAACATAATTTCGTGTATTCGGGGCACGCCGAGTTGGGCAACACTCAATAAAATGAGCAATATAAATTTCGCCCACAACTTTCGCCCCATTCATCGAAATTACTTCAAAATTTCAATTTTTGCTAACTTTGGTGTGCTCTTTTCAAATATTATATTTTTGTTTTTGTTGGATTAACATGTCACGCAAGACCTGCAAACTCTCCATTACGGCAAAATGGATTTTGTGTGATTACACACGGACGTCGACCAATCAAAGCGCGCGTAATATATATATATATACCAATCCGTTATATAAATCCCGACATCTACATTTTATTACGTTGGTAATATCTGTACCAACACGAATTGATATAGAGCAGATTTCGTATGACTGTGAAAAACCACGGCGCACGGCAGGGCACGGATTCATTCGAAATAATCCTAAATCATCACGGTCACGGCACTGCACGTCCGTGAGTTGTTCACAGTCAAACGAAATCTGCTCTATATAGAAATAAATAAAGATATTAAGAATAATAAATAAATAGAACAGTAATTAGTGATAAATTAATAATAATAACACTAGACTATTAACTCTGTCAACGTAGGAACTCAGTTTCTCAAATTAAGTTTTTCGTTTTTCAACCTTGTTTTTATTCAGTTAGATATTTTATTTTCTGTTTCGAGTTCACTATAGTCACGTGGCGACACTAAACACGGCTGCGAGGGAGACCGGCTAAGTTCACTACGACACATTAGATTTGATCTCAGGACTCTCAGCAGAACTTCAAAAACTTACTGAGTACTTTAGTAGTCCATAGAAAGTATAGTCTATACCGACACTAGACCCCTAGACCCCTAGTTTGAAATTGAAAATTGAAAATAACAAATGAAAAACGAAACATTCGAGACCATGTGAACATATGTTTAAATGTTAAATGTGCAATATTGTAACTATACAACTCATACCCATACTCATTGTAAATACAATTTATGAATCATTAAAAATATATATATATATAGACCCCTAGACTATATGAGTACTTCAGGTTATTCAGTCATCTGAAAAATCAATATAATATAAAATAAAACAAAGAATGACTCATAAAGTCATCGCCATTGAAACAAGCATTTCTACTCCCTTCATTATTTGCAGCAGTTTGTCAGCGGTTGATTTATAACTGGATAGAAGCAGCGACCTAAAGCCCTAAAGCGAACACAGTGGCATCTTAGTACAGTGTACAATTAATCGCCCTTTCTGTACATGCGTTAGAGTTTTGTGACGTTAATTACATGATAATGTTCCCTCGGGAGTTAATCAAGGGTATTACTTGTAGATAAAGGCACAACAGCTAGACTGCTGCTATAAGCTCCGACTCGATTCGGTTCAACAGAAAGCAACTTACTGTAATCACAAAATTCCGACCTGTGAAAAACTAGCAAACGATTTTTGAATGTATAACCGGTAAGTTGTGTATTCATTTAGGAAGTCCATACCACAATGACGAGAAGGCGGGACCCTCGGGCATTTCCCATCAACCACACCCAATGCAGTTACTATCCGTTCAACCCACGTCGATCGATGATATATCCAAATATGTACTGAAACACAACTACGCACGTAAACCGTAAGATCATCGACAACAAGAGTTCTGTAGGCTGGCGTGGTATGTGTGTGACTATTGATTCAGTTGCCAGAACTAAAGAGACAATTGTTTTACCCTCAGAACACATACAAGAGACGCGTTGGGACAAAAATGGAGCTTTATTGTTCTGCCTGTGCAGTAGTAATGCTTCACGTACAATAAAACTCCAACGCCTTAAGGGCGGGAGGGTAATGGGTGAAACAACCGATGTTGTCCTCTATGTCATGAGATTACGACTGAGGTCAAATAACCTGCCTCAGACTGTTAGAAAGCAATATGATATCAGTTAACAATTACCTATCATCACTTACTAGGTAATGATATACCAATTGTTTTACCCTCAGAACACATACAAGAGACGCGTTGGGACAAAAATGGAGCTTTATTGTTCTGCCTGTGCAGTAGTAATGCTTCACGTACAATAAAACTCCAACGCCAAACCCAAGCGGATGTTGTAAGTGGGGGGTTAGAGGATAAAACAAATGGATGTATTAAAGAACAATAACTAATTGGTAATTTTAAAAAGAACGATTACAGGTTGTTTACTGTAGCCTAAGTCTAAAGCATATGAATTTTGTGCGCCATTTTCTGTGAAGCTCTGTGTTTTTGAGCATCTGTCAACTCTAGATAGACCTGATAAGCGTTGCTGCGCCAGTCGCCTTGCATTTTGATAAACTCCGCGGGTAGTCCGCAATCAAAAGCGAAAGTCGCGCCTCCCCGTCTAAAACTATGTGGGGAAAAAAACACTGGGATCGTGACCTATAATTGATATCAACTGCTTAAGAAAACTACAAAACATTGAATACGTAATAGGGTGCGATGACCCGGGAGCGCTTAATACTGAAAAAAGTGGTTGATGTGGAGCTATTTTGTTTAATAGCAAATGGTTGCGTAAGGCCGAAATCGGGCACAAACGAGAACCTGAGATGCTTGGAATAGGTATGCAGAGCTTGCGTTGCTTAAATTGGATAGTCTTAGTTTCTCTAATAGCCAGACTCGCTCCGTGTTCCGTGAATGTTAAATCGGAGCCTAAAAGGACCTTAGTAGAGTTGGAAGCGTCGCTAAAGACTAAATTTGATTTCCGCAAAAACGAAAAGAAAGCTACCAAAAAAAAGCGACCACATCGCGGCATGTAGCGGGCTGGTCAGCTTTAAGCATGCCGACATTTGGTGTAACATCTGGGGCGTAATAGCCTGTTTCCGGTTAACAAAATTACTCGCACAGCGCTTAAGACCTTTCAAAGTTAAAGCGAAAAGAAAGTTAGTGTCCCACCCCAGGGTGAAACCGTGTAATTGATGAAAATGTTTCAAACTTGCGATATGATTTTGGATTGTGCCGTATTTGCGGCCGTAATAGGCTAAAAAAGCTACGTAACGAGAAGCAACCAGCGGTTGTATTGGGAAAAAACAACATAGTGTTGTGTATTACAAAACTTGAGATATGATTTAAGATGAGACCGCCGATTGGCATGTGTGGACTCGGCGGAAGCCAGATGGATAAGCTGTGTACACAAATCATCCAGGATCGGCTCCATCCCACCTAAAATATAATGAATAATGAAATATATAAAGTAGCTAACTAATGGTATAATTATTCTACCTGAAACTTGAGCATTGATGCTGGAACTGATACAAAACTATACTGTATATCTAGTTTAGCACACTCGGAATAAAAAATGTCTTGATATTTAGCGCTCATGTGCCATCTGCTCAGTGCGTCCGCAAGTGAATTGTGCACGCCCGGAATAAATGATGCTCTGAGTTCAAAGTCGTGTAAGGCCGCGGTAAACCAAAGCTGACGAAGACAGCGCTGCATGAAACTGTCTCTTGAGGATCCAGAATTGATTGCAGTCACGGCAGCCTGATTATCGCATGAGACTATAACACGTCTATGTGCAAGGACAGAAGACCAAGTTCGTGCGGCGACCACGACGACGAAAAGAGCTCTAAAGCTGAAATATGCCCGGCGTCATTGATAATGTCTGGTGGGAGATCGAATGACAAACACTGGTTGAGACATGTGGCTCCGCCGCCTTGTAAACACGAGTCGGTTGTAAAATGAAAGTCGTCGTAGTTCCAAGTTGAAGATTTTATAATGGTAGTACCGTTAAATTGCGGGAGAAAAGTTAACCACCAGGCGATATCCGATATTAGTGATTGCGTTACTGCTGTGGTGCGTTGACGTGACGGAAAGGCTCGCAGATTATTTAATAGACGTGACATGAAAATGCGACCTGCTGGGACGCAAGCTGTCGCGAACGATAACTTCCCAATTAAGGATTGTAGTTCTTTAAGACGATAGGATTTCTTGTCCTTCCATGTAAATAACTCTTGTAGTAAGTCGTTGATTCTATCTTGAGGAACGTGTAGAGAAAAATTTACGGTATCAACTTTGATCCCTAAACGCACCATGTTCGTAGAAGGTGAACAATCTTTCTCTGGTGACGACTGTAATCCAAGGTTATCAAACAATGTTTGAAGAGTTGTGAAAGCTTGTGTTGCCTGACAGGGCTCCTCAGCTCCATAAAAGTCGTCCAAATAGACGTCTGCGGTGTATCCTTGTTTTGTAAAAATATTAATGACGGCCGAAGTAGTACGTTGGCAAATCATGGCGCTTGACCGTAACCCGAAAGGGCAGCGAAGATCGAAGTAAAACCCTCCATTAAACGAAAATCCTAGTAGATTATAATCCTTAGGATCAATGGGAAGTTGTCGATAAGCACGTTTTAGGTCTTTTTTATAAATTAGGCAGCCAGGACCGTGGTGTACAATAAATTCGCATAACCGATCGATGCCTGGTAGTCGAAGTTTGTACGAATCGTTGAGATAGGAAGTCGATGAAATCCCGCTATTTACAGAATGGCTATCCGGGAAACTCAAGTCCATTACTACACGACGATGAGTTGAACCTCGTTTAGGTACAGTCTGTAACGGTGAACATATCAGAGGCTGGTGTAGAGGATTTGTCTGAAAAGGTCCCGCGATAGCCTGATAGCTTAGTTCAACATCAATGTAATGATTTATGTGTTCTGTATACTGATCCGCAGACGGGTGATTTTTCGTTGAAGAAACTGGCCAGCGATCGGCTGTATAATCGATTGGCCAACCGTAGCGTAAAAAGAGTGGTACGTTTTGATCGTGATAGTCCTTGAGATAATAATCCCAAGCGTCAACCTTTAAGTTCGTGATAACAGGAAGTTTTGCGCCGTATGCGTTTGGTAGACCCGTTTGCGCAACTAACATGTGTTGAATTATGGCTGTAGTAGTGAAATGAGCTTGTTGTGAAAAAATTGGAATCGTGTCCGTAGAGGATAAATCCGAGGGATGTTCAGAAGTCGAAACCGTGGAATGATCTGGAAGTTGGCGTAGTCAAACCGTGTCATTTGGATTTTGAGTGATGTCGGGAATTGCTGACCGGCGTTTGGAGCAATGAAGCATCGGATGATCTTTTGCGCAAACCCTGCATTTGTGATGGCCGGCAAAAGTGGTGGACGAGGAGTCACATTTGCATTGACCAGTATAATTCCACTGGCGACATGCCTTCGGGGTCGTGGCCTTGTCCGGTATAAAGGTGCTGGATGTCGAAACATTTGGCTTTGTATCTCTAGGGTCTCGAGGCTGGTATGCAGATCGAAGATCAGAGTGTTTGAAGTGAATTGTCGCTAGATCGCGTATGACGGCTTGATCTTGAAACTCCAAACGGCACAATTCTACTTGGCGAGCAAGATGAGCATAAAAGGTGCGCACGCTTTTCCAGGAATAACTGCAAGATTTTAACATTACTAATTCGAGTAGCTGGAGCATGACGTCCTTGTGTTGTGGCTCGTAGGGTTTGATCATCGCTAAATAACCAGCCACAAAGTCGGTCATGTCCAGCCGCTCGAATTCAGTCGAGGCCGCACCTGAACAAAATTCGTTGGGCCAGTCGATGACTTTTTTCTTTCTTTGTTGTTTCTTTGTTGTTTCGTCTTGAGTTGGATCGCTGAGCTGGAGACCTCGTTGCGTGATCGACGTTTTTAGTTTTATTAATTCAAGCTCGAGGGCCAACTTGTCGCGCTCCGCTTCTGCTAGTCGCGTTCTATCTGAAACGGGACTGGGAATATGGCCTGTTGTAGGACGAGGGCTTGCCTGTTGGTTAAATTGTTGATCTTGCCGAGGCGTCGACCTCGTGGTTGTTCCTTGTGGCGGTGGCGATAGAGACATTTCTTCTAGCCCGGCTTCTAGGAGCTGACGTTCGATGTCTGCATACAAAAAATCCGGGTCCGACTTTGGTTTTGTTTTTCGGGTTGAACGTCGAAGAGCGTGAGCCATGTTGCTTGAAATAGGGACGGGAAAGAGCGTGGTTATGTCGAAATGAAACAACCGATGTTGTCCTCTATGTCATGAGATTACGACTGAGGTCAAATAACCTGCCTCAGACTGTTAGAAAGCAATATGATATCAGTTAACAATTACCTATCATCACTTACTAGGTAATGATATACCAATTTATTGAGTCCAACGAAAAGGTTTTGGTTTGCTACAGCAGAAGTATTGGCTTTCCTTCGCACGATCGTCAGTGAGTATCGAGTATATCAGGTAGCATTTTAGAAATATTTAACGGTTGTTGCTGGTCATTTGATATTAGTCCTTGACCTTTTGGCTTTTAGACAGTATTTCAAAATCGTAGCATTTTTGTCGGTGAAAATAAATTATTTCAATGAGGTGGAAAGGAGCTAATTAATTAATATAATATGAATCATATCCGCCATTATCCGCAATGCGGGGATATCATTATGAAGCGTATTTTTGTCTTGTTCATACAGACCATCGTGTGGGCATGACTCGTTCATTCCCTTGGAAGACAAAAGTTCAGGCTTGAAATTCTTCAAGTTCTGCTACACATAGCGTGACGTCAACTATATGTTATATCGTGTTCCACGCTGCCTTACGACGTTTACGTTGATAAAACCGTTGTTTCAGGTCTTGAACCGTTCTGAACGAATACTAAATCAACCAGGCTGAAAGAAGTACGATTTCCTTCATCAAAACGGTAAGTTTTTCACAAATAAATGAACGGTAATAATACCATATATGCTTCACTTCAACGTTCCACTAGGGTTTACTTATAGTGTTTAATATACTTTCTAAATCAAGCTGGCACCAAGCTAGGCATAGCATAGGTATAGTACAAAGACATAAAATGATAATACAACGATGGGCTGTACCCCAGGAGGGGTACTCGGGGTATCAGTGACGGGGAGGTGCGAAGACCTTTTTGGGGTTTGAAATTCGCGGCTTGGGACTTTTTTGGGGTTAGCAATTTTCTGGTGGACTTTGTTGGATATAAAGATTTTGGCAAGGACTTTTTTTGGGGTTGATCAAAATGATATTATGTAAAACGATTTCATTAACAAGTTTAAACTAGTTACGTAAATGACATGACATGACACAGAATTATACCACAGTTATTTCGTTTTTGTAGTATAAAGCTTCCGACTTTAAAGAATGACTGCATGCAGTCTGCCTAAAGTTTTGTGACAGATACACGATGAATAAATAAAGGTCGATGCATAAACTATCTCGCATTCTCTTGGTCTTTTTGGGGGGTTACGTTCTGGGCTGTTGGACTTTTTGGCCGGGTCTTGTTTTTGCGTAATGGACTTTTTTGGGGTTAAAAAGTTTGGCCTCATTCGCACCTCCCCGTCACTGATATTTTGTACGTACTATTTATATCAGTGTCACGTGTCACGTACTATATTACCTCAGGAGCCATATCGATATCAGTGTCACGTACTATATTACCTCAGGAGCCATATCTATATCAGTGTCACGTACTATATTACCTCAGGAGCCATATCGATATCAGTGTCACGTACTATATTACCTCAGGAGCCATATCGATATCAGTGTCACGTACTATATTACCTCAGGAGCCATATCGATATCAGTGTCACGTACTATATTACCTCAGGAGCCATATCGATATCAGTGTCACGTACTATATTACCTCAGGAGCCATATCGATATCAGTGTCACGCTTCTTAGATCAATTCACCATTAGGTTCCTGACGTCAAAGCTAAGCCTGTATTTGGTTATCGAAAGTAGTAAACATTTTGTAAGCTATTTTGGCCGTAGTGTAGAGCGTGATACTATTTTAAACAAATGACTTTCAAATACTTGAACATGACACTAATCAATTATAAATAAAGCACTTGCAGCATTTAGCTAATTTGAAGTGAAACAACCGACTATAATCTCACTGAGTGACGGAAAATGTGTTCAGAACTGTGCTGTGTTTCAAGGCACCCTCTGTATCCCAAGGGCTGGCTACTCAGGGCGGCCGAGGGAGAGGACCCGTGACGGGAGAAAAGGAGAGAGGGCAAAACGTTCAAACAAATGCTCTTCACAAGCCTTACGGCCACCCCGGTTATTACGACCACTTCTAATTACTTTTGACCCGAATAACGGCTCATTTACTCTATTCTATTGACGCTATTACGGCCACCCCGTTAATACGGACATATATTTATGGCCCGTTGGCGTCCGTAGTTAAAAGAAATCATGCAAGTCACTTCCTGACAGGACGCGCGCTTTCACTGAACAACTGAAGGAGTTTGAGTACTGTGACGTAGAGGGAATTGGTGCAAAGATGAAGTGCTATAACTTATTATCCATGAAAACCGGCCCTCTGAACGTTAGCAAAACATCTCCGGACCCCGATGGGATTCGAACCCATGCACCCGGCACTCTCTGAAATGATCACCGATGCTCTACTAGCTGGGCTACAAGGCCAGACTGGAAGCAGACCTTGGGAAGAACTGAAGGATAAAAACATTTCAAAAAATGTTGTCGAGGATTATAGGTTATTCCAAGACCGAACTGCATTATGGTAATAGCTTGAATAGCCAAAAATGGCACTTCCTGTATTAAAACGCTGTATGATATCGTAACTATTTGATTCCAAACAGTTTCAATCAAATTTTCTCTGACATCCACGACATTAAAGCTGTTCGGTCTTGGAATGAACTGATGTCGGCTTCGACAACCGTTTTTGAAATAGGTGTATACATAAATACTAGGAAAGTAGCACTTATGAAACAGAACTGGTCAGAGATGTTTTCTCTTTCTCCCTTCATTCTTTCTTGGGTTAACGGTGGATAATATCAGAAGGATTATTATTAGTAACTTGTACTACTTTGCCTGATCTTCTATCTATCATGCCAAGACAGTAAGAAGGATATATATAGCTCACTCTATCATACCAACTAGGGCAAGGTTTTTAGTGATTAGCAGTTCTTATATATTCCCCGCGATTAATGAGCGTTATTTATAGAGGATTGATACTGAATCATGTAGCAACATGTTGACTAAATTCGTACAGTTGGACTACAGGACTGTAATATATTCTAAGTTTAGAATGATTGAATCAAAATGTCATGTGAGTATGAGAGTAAAAAAAACTGACTCTAATCAACAGTAACCAAAAAACTGACTCTAGGAAAAGTAGCACTTAAACAGCAGGTAACAGTGAGCATCAACTACTATACAAAACTTGTGAGAAGGTACTAAAGATGATACCTCTAATCAAAAGAATGTCTAGACGGAAAATCTTTGCATTGAGCTTTCATCTCGTCACAGCTGACGGACTGTAGTAGTTCAGTAGCTAGTGAGTTCTAACAAGAGAACCTGCCCACTCGATCGACCAATATCAGGCATGCAATATGTAGGGCAATGACACTCGTAAGCGATCGACAACGGGCCCCCTAGAGAGTGTACTCCTTTAGTTTACTAGTTAAACCCGTTTATCAGCATCCCTAGAGTTACTAGGCTCGTATGGGTTGATACTGCTCCTTAAATATAAAGTGTTGACTATCCTGATTCCAACCTTATATCAGCCCACGCGTCAGATAGATGACGTAATCATGCGTGAGTCAAGTGTAACGTACAACACAATATTACACTATTTGGGGACAGAATATAGAAACCCTTTGTTCGGTCGAGTCAGTGTATTTTTTTGGCATCGTTATTCGGCGAATGAAGATAATAAACCAAATTAGATCATCTTGGATAGAGAATGCTGCCCAAGTAAGTATAAAAATGGATGTTATAAGTTTGTTTTCTCCAAGATAGTTTTTGTAAGTCAGAAAAGTTCATAATTAGCAGTGGGACATTCTTCATATAGTTTTGCTAATAGACACTATAGCGATCATATGACATTATGATATGCCAAGCCACACTCATTATATCCATCATTATGATAGCAGGATTTCCATATGCCAGCTACACTCATTATATATCCAAATCTTTAGTTCCGTGATAAATATACATGAAATAATCAAAAATACTCCATTATACTGAAACTACGTATTCAATCAAATATCCTTTCAAAGATACAACGTGCGCTTTATATTTCATACTGTTTAATAATTACAGCTGTATACTACATTGTATATGATATACATTTTATTTAATAATTATATAATAATAATAATAGCAATAATAGTAATAATAATAATAAGCATTGACACTGACATTTACATTTACTTGATAATGACATCTGACGATGTCGAAACGTCGTAACTTATTATCGCTGATTTTTCTTATTCAATGTTTCCCTCAATCATTACTTATAATAATAATGGAAACTTTATTTCATGTATTTTTTACACAAACAATTGCAAATCTCACTACATGTAGGTAATTTACAATTGACTACTTGAACTCGAAAATATAATTAACAAAAAGAAAATGGTAACATAAGTATATTTATATATATCAATAAAACATTTAAAACTTCATTAATTCGGGATTAAGCCAGTCCTTATTTCTACAACAGAAAATATAATATGTTGACCTGATAATAATATTACTTATTTTTCTAACAATATACTTTTGTTGTTTTCTTTCTAAACCTATTTCTTTTAACATTTCGATAAATTCTGCGGATTCTTTCGCAAATACACCTAAAGTGCTGATTGACAAGTTGACGAACTTTACTTCTTTATATTGATTCTTCTGTTGGTTGACAGTTTCCAGATATTTGCATTTTTTACGCAGTACATTATTATGAAGATTAGATTCAAATCCAACTGTTAGTTCCAGTATGTATAAACATTTGTTGGAGATGGACAAGAGTAAATCAGGTCGTATTATTATTAATAATAATAATAATAATAATGGTTTATTCGGAACAATTACATATTACAAGATAATTATAGGTGATTAGTTGCTTCATTATACGCTAAAATGGCAAAGCTTTATTAACTAATAGAAGCTGCTATACAAAGGTACTTAACTGCCCGAGCAATGCGGAAACAAATTGGTTTTAAGGGTTCTTAGTCATCAGTTCTTATCATAATAACAATTATTATTATTATTATTACTATTATTATTATTATTATTATTTGATAAAGAAACTATGATAAGTATAGTATAGAACAAATGTTCGGAAACAATCAGACGCCTCGAGCGGGATTCGAACCCACGACACCCCGATTTCATGACAGGTGCTCTACCCACTGAGCTACCGAGGCAACTACAGTGGTGTGGAGTTCAAATTAGCTCAAAGACGCTGATTTTAACCGAACATTTGCTCCCAGGCCTCACGGAACTGGGAATTGCTTCTGTAATGATGTACGAACCGCATCACGCAGTCACAGTAGTCATAGTAATGTACATTAATGGCTTAACTGCATCGCGCAGTCACATTAAATCAGAATAACTGATATCAGAGCCATCCAACCATCCATCCAAATTACTGAAAAAGAACTATGATGAGATTATGTACAGCGAACTATGGTCATCTCACGGCAGTAAATTCTGGCGTCGTGGTCAAAATACCTCGATTTGTATAATCTATTGCTTGGTTTCTATAACTGCTATGTTCATTGTAAACATTGCCCTCCATTGTGCTATCAACCACAGCTTTCCCGGTACTACGTCACGAGACATGAAATGACGTCACCAACCAATCAACCAACCAATCAATCAACCAATCAACCAATCAACCAATCAACCAATCTACCAATCTACCAAACAACCAATCAACCAATCAACCAAACAACCAATCAACCAATCAACCAATCAACCAATCAACCAATCAACCAACCAACCAACCAACCAATCAACCAACCAACCAACCAACCAACCAACCAACCAACCAACCAACCAACCAACCAACCAACCAATCAACCAATCAATCAACTATAATTAGATCATAATCAATCTATATATCAACCAACCATACATCCATCCAACCAACCATCATAAATATCAATCAATCAATCAACTATAATTAGAAATGCGCCGTGCAACCCTGATTATGTCAATCATTGTAGGTCCCGGCTAATGTCTATTGAAGGGATCACATATGATGCGCCGTGGAACAGTACAACACCAAGTGAACGCGTTAAGGACAACATTCGCTTATGGGGTAAGAAATACACATGGGGGAGAGGTGGTACAGTACGTAGATCAGTCTGCCGCAGAGGGAGGGATATACTGCCATATAAGTGCCATGGGTATGCGTGCCCCCAACACAGTCTTTTTTACAAACGCCTTGAAACAGGGTAACAAATTCGACCATTTGAACTGATAAATGATAATAAGTTAGGTATGAAAACAGACTGAAACTACGATTCCTGTGCGCCAAGTTTCACGAATGAATCAGGGTACGAAAATCAACTTTGTGCACTGAAACTTATTTGTAGGGTGATGGTTCAGAGGTCCGGGCCGCACACCCTAATTAGAACCCACGGGATCTACCACATGATTGATTAACGTGTATTATGGTTTATAGGTCCGGTGGTGTTTGCATGTGTCGGGCTGCTAGCAGTAGCCATAGTGTTTATAGCAATCTACCTATTTATCAAGAAGATTAAGAACCAATCCACCAAACACACCACCATAGAAAGCAGCGAATTTACAGTACCGATAATACAACTACCATCTCTTCCGTCTGATGGGGACACTGAAGTCATTCAACCGCGCATCGATGAGAATTTATTAAATCCTGATCTTTACCAGTAAGTAGAACAGCATTAACGATAAGTGAATATGGCTGAGAACTGAATGCTGCTCGCACAACAAGCGAATAGTTACAGCTATTTCAAAAACGGTTATCTTGTGTTTAGCGTATTGCATTGTTTATTCAATAATTGAAATGTGTCTTAGGTGTATATAAAACAACTAAAACAGTCATGACGCCACCATATATAGTGATTGGCTTCGATGGAAAGTTATTTGGTTTGTCGACATGTTGAGCTCAGTGAGTAGAGAAATGATTGTCAGTATAATCACATGCAAAACACAATGTGCAATGCGCACGAAGCACAGGACAACGTTTCTTGAAATAGCTGTATACAGTACTTGGATGAATCAATGAGCAAACGCATGAATTAATGAATGAATGAACGCACGAGCGAATGACTGATTAATCAAATGAACGAAAGAACAAACGCACTAGCGAATGAACAAACGCACTAGCGAGAACAAACGCACTAGCGAATGACCAAACGCACTAGCGAATGACCAAACGCACTAGCGAATGAACAAACGCACCAGCGAATGACCAAACGCACTAGCGAATGAACAAACGCACTAGCGAATGACCAAACGCACCAGCGAATAAACAAACGCACCAGCGAATGAACAAACGCACCAGCGAATGACCAAACGCACCAGCGAATGAACAAACGCACCAGCGAATGAACAAACGCACCAGCGAATGACCAAACGCACTAGCGAATGAACAAACGCACTAGCGAATGACCAAACGCACTAGCGAATGAACAAACGCACCAGCGAATGACCAAACGCACTAGCGAATGAACAAACGCACTAGCGAATGACCAAACGCACTAGCGAATAAACAAACGCACCAGCGAATGAACAAACGCACCAGCGAATGAACAAACGCACCAGCGAATGAACAAACGCACTAGCGAATGAACAAACGCACCAGCGAATGAACAAACGCACTAGCGAATGAACAAACGCACCAGCGAATGACCAAACGCACTAGCGAATGAACAAACGCACCAGCGAATGAACAAACGCACTAGCGAATGACCAAACGCACTAGCGAATGAACAAACGCACCAGCGAATGAACAAACGCACTAGCGAATGAACAAACGCACTAGCTAGCGAATGAACAAACGCACCAGCGAATGAACAAACGCACTAGCGAATGAACAAACGCACTAGCGAATGAACAAACGCACTAGCGAATGAACAAACGCACTAGCGAATGAACAAACGCACTAGCGAATGAACAAACGCACTAGCGAATAAACAAACGCACTAGCGAATGAACAAACGCACTAGCTAGCGAATGAACAAACGCACTAGCGAATGAACAAACGCACTAGCGAATGAACAAACGCACTAGCTAGCGAATGAACAAACGCACTAGCGAATGAACAAACGCACTAGCGAATGAACAAACGCACTAGCGAATGACCAAACGCACTAGCTAGCGAATGAACAAACGCACTAGCGAATGAACAAACGCACTAGCGAATGAACAAACGCACTAGCGAATGAACAAACGAACAAACGCACTAGCGAATGAACAAACGCACTAGCGAATGAACAAACGCACTAGCTAGCGAATGAACAAACGCACTAGCGAATGAACAAACGCACTAGCGAATGAACAAACGCACCAGCGAATGAACAAACGCACTAGCGAATGAACAAACGCACTAGCGAACGAGCGAACTAGTACTAACATCCCTGTACCTCTGTTATATAATGCAGTCATGCATGTCTATGTTTCAGCTATGACTACGATGAGTGTCTGCCTGGATCACCGTACATGGGTCCAAGTCGGCTGTGCTTTTCAGTTCAATATCATGAAAGCTCAGAAAATCTCAAAGTCACATTAATCAGAGCTACTCGTTTAACTCCACAAGGAACCAACGTCACATCAACTCCTTACGTTAAACTATGTCTACTGCCCGACAAGCGAAGGAAACTACAATCTCGAATACAACACCGAACTTCTAATCCCGAATTTAACGAAGACTTTTTGTTTCTCGTCCCTAAAGACGAGCTGCACACGCGAATGTTAAAGTTTACTGTTTGCGACTTTGATCGCTTTTCGCGCCAGCAAGTGATTGGTCACGTGATGTTTCCGCTGACCGACCTTGAGTTAATAATGTCTACAGAGAGAAATGAAATTTGGATGGAAATCAGCGAAGATGATACAAAGGTAATGATTTCTTACCCCAAAGGTTTCCATAGCGACCGCTGTGACTAAAACTAGAAGGTTTCCATAGCGACCGCTGTGACTAAGACTAGAAGGTTTCCATAGCGACGGCTGTGACTAAAAATTTTCTGTGAAACTCTCCATTGGTGATATAAGCATTGATGGATCGGCAGCCCGACCATTTCTATTGAAATCAATATGTTATGCGCACGTCGTTTTGATGGGCTTCCTGTGGTAGAGCTCGCGCGATAAGATATTATTTCGGGCTCCCTGTGGTATACGCACGGAATCGTCTACGAGTGTTTGCAGTCTATAATATATGTGACGATTTAACAACTACTTTGTTACACGACAGCCTGGCAATCCAAAAGGAGATCTGCTTTTTTGTCTTCAATTGCTGCCGACTGCAAGTCGTTTAACTGTAGCCATCTTGAAAGCCAAGAACCTGCAGCTGGAAGGAGAGTACGGAGAGCTATGTAAGTATCATTGGGTCCACTTATATATTGCTTGGTTTCAATCAGCTGTTAAAACTCCTTGAATCTCATTATTTGCTTCAAATGACGGGCAAACACTGCCCTCCATGTGCTATCAAGCAGAGAGTATTCTATTGAAAAGGTGCAATTCAGCTGATGAAAATTCCTCACGAGTAGTTACTAGCTTACTTACCGTTGCTTCTGCAGATCCTTACGTCAAGGTTTCCATGGTGATGGGTGGTAAAATCTGCAAGAAGAAAAAGACAGGCATTAGTAAGAGGGCAAACAGCCCAGTCTATAACGAAGCTTTTGTGTTCACTATTCCTCCTTCATGTCTGGAGCAAGTCAGTTTTATAATATCAGTCATTAACGCACCAAGACTTGGAGGAACTAAGAAGCTAATAGGACGTTGTATAGTAGGTCCTTATATGTATTCAACAGGACCTGGATTAGCTCATTGGAATGACATGTTAACATCTACACGTAGTGCTGTAGCCCAATGGCATTCACTTATCTGACATATCCCTCTCCCCCTGGGGAAGAAAACAAAGAGACTTCACAAATTCATAAGCTGGGCGTACAATACACGACTCGACCACGACTCGACTGTCTTGTGGTACACGACTCGACCACGACTCGACTGTCTTGTGGTATACACGACTTGACCACGACTCGACTGTCTTGTGGTACACGACTCGACCACGACTCGACTGTCTTGTGGTACACGACTCGACCACGACTCGACTGTCTTGTGGTACACGACTCGACCACGACTCGACTGTCTTGTGGTACACGACTCGACCACAAACCGCACACTTACGATTAATCAAACGTGGTCACTATGATTGGTATTAAATGACAAATGTCATGTGATGACGTATCTGTGTACAATAAATGACGATATATTAGGCGCACTAAGCATTACTGGGTAATTTAACAAAGCATTGTGGGTAATTGACATGATGTATGGACTGCAATGCTAAGGAAGTGACGCCCAACATTTGTAGGGGAGGGGTGGGTAGAGTCAGTGTTACTCACAAAGACTCCAAGCGTAATACACCTATTTCAAAAAACGTTGTCATCTGAATCTGTGACCGCAATGGATCGTAAAACGTTTTTAAAGTTCATATTAATTGTCATCATTTCATGATTTTATTTCTGTCCATGATCCATTGCGGTCACACTGGATTCAGATTCACATTTCAGATAACAACGTTTTTTGAAATAGGTGTATACACGTGACACTCTAGGAGGTCAGGTCTTCGTGTAGCAGCACAAAAATCCTGGCTATTGTTCTATTGTCGTTCTATGCAGTATGTAAAAATAGCCAGGACAATTTGTGCAGCTGACACGAATACCTTGTCCTCTTAGAGCGCTTTCCGTCATTCGTGGTTTCAAAGTAAACACGCTGAATTAAAACTGAAGAATATGTTTTTATCATCGTATTTCTCGTGTCTCTAATAATAGGCGACTTGCGTGGTGACGTCGTACACTACAAGCACCAGAATGCTTTGCCCATTTTCTTTTGTTAGATAATTAGCACCAATAAAAATCTGAAAAAAACCTGAAAGAAAATTCCCAAAGCATTCTGGTAGTTGTAGTAAAACTCCGATCATTTTTTTAAGCGCAATCCCACATGCAACCCAACCATTTCTTCTGAACCTAAATGTGATAAATGAAAAGTTTTTCTTTGGTGGGTTTCCTGTGGTAGAATGCGCGGAAACGAATACGAATTATTTCGGGTTCCCTGTGTTTTACGCACGGAATCGCGCGGCGTAGAAATGGTTGGGCTGGGTGCTACTATGACCAAAACCGTTTTCTTCGTATCACTCGCGTTTCTTCATTCCAATCATTTTTTTTCGGCATACCGAATGTCTGTAGCCGAGAGTACGATCAGAGAAGGCTGTATATGTACGTCCAATTGGTTCTGCTATATGTCGAGTATCCAACACAATGTCGCTAGAAAGATAATTCACCTGTAAGTAAGACGTTCGTGCAGCGAAGAACTTATCATCAGTCCTTTAGATTCAAAGTTGCTGAAATGTAATTAAATCAAACCTTTTTTCAGGTGTTTGTGAACCACACAAAACGGTTTTTTAAAACAATATTACAGGGGAAAAAACTCTACAAACCTTGGAATTGTTAATATTACATAGTAAGATATACATTTTTCTTAGTTTTAACACTGAACGTTTTCGATCATTCGATCATCATCAGGTTCAATATATCTTACATATGTAATAACTATATAATATCCTGACGTGATGACACACGTATTGGTAATTGGTCGGAGTGTTCTATTTCCAAGGTTGTGTCATTTAATTTCCAAAGAATGTCCAATGTTTGGAAATTAGTTGTAAATTGACTCCACATAATGTCTATGTCTATCAGTGGCGGATCCAGGATTTTACAAAGGGGGGTGGATAATCATAAAGCTCTTTCAAGGTATATATTCTCCCTCATAGAGTGGACTGATTATAATTGTCCAGGCCCGGTGTTTATTGACGCCAGGAGCGTAGTTAGGTAGACCTTTTTTTTGGCTGGTCCACAAAAGTGAACCAGGGCTGTAGCAATGGCCAAGCGGTGGAGAAGACCCCGGGGGGAAGACGCATAGCGAGCGCCGTAGGCGTGAGCCGGTAGGGGGGTATGGGGGCATGCCCCCCAGAAAATTCTGAAATCTAGAGGCTCGGAAATGCTATTTCCAGCGTTCTCCAAGAGTTATTTGTGATTTACACATATCGCTAATTACTTCCTACACTTCAAACCAATGCTGACTAACACTTGAGAATTTCGATGGCTGAATCGATTCGGACAATCCTTTAATTCACGAAAGTCTGTAAGAACGCGCTATGAATCGTGCTCTGCTCTGACCAAGGCTGGTTTACAACCGGTTTCTCCTAAACCGTGTAATAACGCGAAACATGAAAGGGAGTGTTAGAACACTTACTATACAGTGGAATTCGAACCCGGTTAATACGGACACCATCCGTATTAACCGGGTGTCCGTATTAACCGGGTATATTTTATAGGCATTTGTTTGAGTTTCGATTCAGCCGGGACAGAACAATGTCCGTAATAATTATAACCGGGTGTCCGCATTAACCGGGTGTCCGTTAGGCCGGGTTCCATTGTACTTCTAATTCATATTTTCTATCAGTTAAACCTCTAGAGGGGGGTGGCTAGCCACCCAATCCACCCCCCCCCCCTGTATCCGCCCCTGTCTATGTCCACTGGATGGACAGTGTCTACGCTGTTACCTTAGCCTGCGTTACAGCTGGAACCAAATAATAACGCAGGCTACTGATACCTTATTCTACCTGCGAGAAAATATTTTTTGACGATAAACCAACATAGTTTTGAATGGCGTTGGCATGGCGTTGCCATGGAATTGACAAGTGCTTTACGACCGCCTATCTCAGTTTCTACTTGTCTTAGCAACTGTTGCCATGGTGATGGACGTCATGGTTGCTATAGTAACAGCGAGCAGCAAAACGGGTGTTGCTCAGTTCTTGGTTTCGTGCGTTGCGTTGGGAGACCTTACCATCGGCATGAGCTTGTATCTCACGTCAAGAAATGGTGCAATTCAGTGATACTAGCTACAGAAACAAAATTATGCACTTTTATGGAAGCCCTTTCTGAAAACGTCCAGACCAGAAGTAGTTAGCGCTTCGTCGCCAAACTGAATGTGCAATTCTGGCAGTTACGGGCCCATTCTTGATTGCCATTTTGCCGTACACAGCTTTGGTTAAGCTTACATCAGCCCGATACTGACTGCACACCCACTACTGCGCCGCAATATATTGGTTCTGTGCAATACTTGACCATTCTTGGCTCAATTGTAATGCTTTATACCTTTTGACCATTCCACTGTACAGTAAAGTAAAGTAAAGGACTTTATTTAACGTCGGTAGCTCGTAATAGTAATCATAGACTAATAAACTTGAGGCCGACGGTGCACACTTTACTCCCCTCCCTCCATCAGTGCACTGAGCTACACGGATTAGAAAGAAGTCGAAACAAGGATGTGAGGTCATGAAGAATCGAGCCGCCGCGCACTAACCAACTAAGCCATGCTTGCTCCTTATACATGTCACATGTATATTTATATTGGATGCATACGAAAGTGACGGGGATGCTCGTCGGATTTCGAATGACCCCTAAAAGGTACCTGAGTCTCCCCCAAGTGGGCGTGGCATGAAATAATTTTCACTCCTAAGAGGTACCAAGTCTAAAACAATAAATATATTAATTCCTTTGCATCTTGCGGTTAATTTGCGACGCCTCAGAAGCTTCGCAAAATAAATATTAGGGGATGCATGCAACTGTCATTACTATGCTAACGGATCTTGGTGTTCCTTTTAAATCTGAGGACACCCAAAAGCGGTACTCCATTGAAGGAGCACAATAATTATCATACATGAAGTACTTACCACACTGGGTAGTGTTGTCACTTGACCGCTGGCTCGGCAAATCGCGGGCATGTAAGTAGATTCAAGATGGCGGCGTCGTTGATGAAGTTTGCTGTAAAGTGTGGCGTAGCTGGTGGAATAGTTTATGCAATCGCTTCACTCGATGTTTTCAGTTCCCAGGACAGAGCTATCACCTCGTTTAGAGAGCTTAAAAAGACAGCGAATACACGTGTCCCTTTGAACGTGCCTGAGGTAAAAGTCATTGTATTTTTAAATTTGTAAGCTTATTAATTTTTCAACTTTTAAAATGTCTAAGCTTATCAATGATCCGTCAAATTTGGGAGAGATTTAAACTAAGCTTGATTGTGTTTATAACGCTACGTACATGTAGTGTCTAGTGTACTGTCAGGGGTCAGATAGGTTCAAAGGTTTTTATTTTCCACACAATACTTTAGATCACAAGTAAGCTTACATAAGCTTAATCTGAACAAGACGCTCAATGAGCGTACACTCGGGCTTATGACAAGGACAATGTCAGTTGCGTGAGGAGGGACCTGACAATGACTGACAGTTGCGTGACGAGGGAGACTATGTATATATGTGTCGGTGAGCATAGATAAAAATCTCCGAATCGTACTTCCATAGCATGTACTTGGAACGTCCAGTTGAGGTTCATATTCATGGTCAGACGGTTCTGATAACGTCTTTAGTTTCTTCGTTATCGCAGAGGAAAGTCGAACTTCGTATCTTTTAAACATCCAGTTGATTCAGACTATGGTATGATGTGACAAAGCTCGACCAATCTGCTGTCTCTGCCTATACATTGAAAGATCTTGTTCGATTTATCTCGAAATCAGAAAGGAATTATCGATTAAAAATCAAAAGCTGCTTCTGTTAGATTTAAGATCTGACCTCAAGTGAGCTCACATACGTTTAAAGACGTACCACAGCGTACATTGAAGAGTCGGAGATCTTTATCTATGAGTCACCGACACAAATAGTCTCCCTCGTCACTGAGCGTCTTCTTCTGTAATACTAGATCCCTAAAATCTAAGGACGTTTTGATTTCGATTGTATTTTTGCCATTTACTGACCTGTTTTGAGCGTGGAAATTCTGTTCTAAATAGCGCTATGCGGCGGTTCTAAAATTAGGTCGCATAATAAATGTATGACTCACACAAGGATCACACAACTGTGATCGTACTGAATTTTTCAAATGTGGAATAAAATAAACATCCATCGTGAGTTACTGAAAATAACTCGACTGGTTCGATTGTTTGCATGACTTCTGTACATATAGCTTTCTGTCGTAATAGATCCCTAAAATCTAAGGACGTTTTGATTTCAATTGTCAGTTTGCCGTTCACTGACCTGTTTTGAGCGTAGAAATTCTGTTCTAAATAGCGCTACGCGGCGGTTCTAAAATTAGGGCGCGTAATAAATGTACATGTATGACTCAGACAAGGATCATACAACTGTCATTTTTAGTATTTTTACTATTTGACCCTTTGAGCATAGAATTACTTCATTAGGCATTTGGATATCATCGCCCCTGTTTTCAGCCAATCGAAACCCTGAAACAGACATTCCTGACCGATGCGATCACATACTCCGCATTTTGTGTACTACCAAGAAAAAGAAAAATATACAAGAAAGCCCATTTTATAACTCGGGCTTCCTTCGGAAGGGCCCGAGTAATAAATAGTGGTGTAACAGCAGATAGACAGCAAAGTGAACTATATATTAAATATTAAATTTGCAGAGATAGATAGTGGTTTTATATTTAGTGTTCCATTCCTAGATGATGTACATGTTTAGTATAATTTTAGACAGTGAATATAGAGTTTCGCATGCTGTGATTGGTCGAGCGACCAGTGATTATGAGACGATAATCACTGGTTGAGAGCAGAAGTAAAATCATCATAACGTGGATTAAGTACTAATTGAATGGGTTTTTTTATCCTGAATTTCGTCTTTTCTCTGATATTCAAGTGTAAAATTATACTAAAACAATTATTCACCTCAGGCTCAGTGATTATGGTGAATATTTACCTCAACTTCGTCTCAGTGATTATTCCCGATAATCACTTCGCCTTCGGCAAATAATAATAATAATTGTTAAATACATCATTACATGGGAAAACAAATCTTCAAGACTTTTCTGATGATTTTTAAAATATTATGCAATTGCTTCAAAAATACACCTACTGGCTTATTGATACCTATATAAACATGATTTGGTCACTTTCAGAGCGATTACACTAGAAAAAGAGCTTGTTTTGCAGTTTTTCATAGAAATCAAAAATGCGCGTTTTTGACGTCATGACAATAATGTGCGACATTTGACTTTGATTTTCTTCCAAAATACATCATTGTGAAACAAAACGCTACTTGCTCAGCAAACTTCCATCTCTCTTCTTGATATATTCGGGGATTTTCAATTCGACTATTTCAGGATCCATGTTGTTTTCGAAAGCATGACCGAACTGCATTCTGGGATATCATGAACATTTTTGTCAGCGACATTCCGTACCTCCATGATATGGACCTTTCCGTAGTTTCCCAGAATGCTTCATGATTCTGCGCGTGCAAGCGAGGTCAGGGATAAAAATAGATCGAAAATATTAAGAGAGAATGAAGAAATTCAGTAAAAAACTTAGACTTTTAAATTAAAGTGCGTAAGAAGAATCACAAAGATAGATGCAAATTCTCAAGCAAAGAAAATATTTTTCTTCTGTTTTTGATTCGTTACAGTAGTCATATTTTCCTCAATACACGATCAATTCTAAATATTTTTTACCCCTGACCTCGCTTGCATGCGCAGAATCATGAAGCATTCTGGGAAACTACGGAAAGGTCCATAGAGATATTTTATAAAATCTTTTATCACCCGGGCCTACAGGCAAACTAATGCACTGGTTGCATTCTTTACAAGTCCAAAGTCGCCAAAACTGCCTTAGTAGGTCCTCGAATCCACCACAGAACGACCAGAGACAACAACTCTCACTCAGCTGAATCCGCCATTTTGCAAATCTGACACCGTGTTTGCAGATTCAGTTTCATCGTGAAATTGCACCTCACCCCTGATTTCTTCCAGGAGAACGGCCTCTACCACCACAATCAAGCTTAATGATGCTGTTCTGGGGGCTTCTGTGGACGTGAAAACATGGCAATAAAAGACTTTAAATAGTGGCAAATGGCACAGTTCTGCGAAGCACTTCCAGAACCGATAGCCACGCCACGAGACAACTTAACTGCGTGATAGTTTGAGCCCACGAGCTCTCAAGATTTCCATGGCAACAAAATTCGCTAAAAACTTCTAAAATCTCTGGAAGTGAAAGGTTTGTTATTGGTGAACAACACGAACAGATCACTGACTCGTAAAAGTTTCCTAATTTGCATATTTTCACGAACTAATCCTGATGAATTCAAGCAGAAATTAAATATACTGTAGTGCCCAAAATTCGAGTGTAATCGATCTAAAAACACCAAATCATGTTTATATAGGTATTTAGAAGCCAGTAGGTGTATTTTTGAAGCAATTGCATAACATTTTGAAAATCATCAAAATAGTCACTTAGGCCGTTTTCATGGACAACCCTTCAATTGGTCATTATCACTATCATACATCCAATACTTGGAGAATCTGTCGTTTTCAATGTTTAAGTTGTCAAGTTTTCTCTTGAAGATTTTTTTCTCTTGAAGATATTCAACTGGCGTCATAAACTTTGGAACAATTTTAGAATAGTATATCCCACCATGGGAAGCTAACCCCCTTGAAGCAAGCGGTACGCCATGCTCGAGAATCCAGCGGTGCTCTTCGGCGCGGGCGCGGATGAAACGTCGCCCCGCCAGAGAACCGCTGGAGAACTTGCCTGCTAGAACGACTTCTGGGGCGTGATTCGCACTCAAGCGCATCAACCTGGACGGAGACATAATCTCATTATGGTTTCACAGTCTGCTCGCACAAGGTAACATACTTGTCGTCTCCAACCAAAACTTCTAGACTTTCAAACAAAATCTGGACACGTATTTTGCCATTCAGGATTTCTCTGTCGTCTACTCCGGCAATGTCAGTTGATATTCAAACTTTTATCGAAAAAAACATGGCTTCGATTTTTTTATGAACGTCTGTCTGACTATGAAACATGCAGGGAATGACTGAAGTGCATAAATATTTTTAAATATCTTGTAAACAACTTTGATCTCTTGGATTCATCTTTCAACAGTCCTTTCATTTGCTGTCAACACTGCCAACTGCGTCCGTTTTAATGAATGAAAATATGGCTGAGCTCTGATTGGCCCTATTTTTTGTGACAAAAAATAGGGTCAATCAGAAGCCAGCATTGTCTCACACCCCAGAAGTCGTTAGCAGGCAAGTTCTCCAGCGGTTCTCTGGCGGGGCGATGTTTTATCCGTGCCCGCGCCGAAGAGCCCTGCTGGATTCTCGAGCATGGCGGTACGCATATGCATATCTAAAGTGTAGACTTGAATATGAATGAATAAACCTTTATTTAAACAGGGTTGTCCTTTCAGTGTATATAATACACTGTTATCAATAGGAGCCCTAATATCAGAGAAAAGACGAAATTCAGGATAAAGAGAACCGTTCAATTAGTACTTCCGCGTATTGATGATTTTACTTCCGCTCTCGACCAGTGATTATCGTCTCATAATCACTGGTCGCTCGACCAATCACAGTGAGTGAAACTCTATTTTCAAGTCTAAAATTATACTAAGCATGTTCATTGTATATCATCTAGGAATTGATGTAAATCTTCCAAATATGTGTACACATTCCATGGAAAATGTACACTTCAAATTAATAAATTATTTATAAATCAGAAATAGGAATATATTTTGAATTAGTAATAATTAATAAAACAAAGTCCATCATTGTTTCCTAATAATGTTTTCATGCTTGTTTACCAAGACAACATTTTGCATTATTGCAGATGCCATCCAGGTCAAACTTAAGACACAAGTGGAATTCTGGAGTACAAACCGTGTTTTCTTACTTTGAAGTTGCCCCGGATAAAGCTTTGGATGCCAGCATTACAGCAATGGAGAAAACTAAAGACTTTGTGTCACAGCAATTGAACAAGTGAATTATTGCTTTCTATTTTAATCATTAGTTAATTGTGTTAACATTGTGCAAGTACATAGACAGAAGTCTTGTGAGAATGAATTCAAATACTTTATATCGCTTGGTATGTTTAATCAATGTCAGCAATAGAATACCAATGCCAAAGGAAGATGTCATGAAGCAATCATCCTGGTTCCATTCTGATGTGATTATGATTTTGTTGATGTTTAGTTGGGCAGTGTTTAGCTGACAATAAAACACGGTCAACAGCTGCAAATGACAGCCTTGGATATTTGCATAACATTTCTGTAAAAATGAATTCTAAATTGCCTCAATGCCTGTGCTTCAAATTTACGTGACATTTAGGTCAAATGTCCCCACCAAATGGTTGTGGACAAATGGTGAGGAAGCAATAACTGGGAAACTGAATTCAGAATAAAGCTTGGTAATAAAAATATCCAGTGTAGTCACAAACTATTGTATGTATCACCTTCCTCTCTTTATCAAGAAGTTCCAAAAGAAACATAGATTTTATTATTACCGTATGTACAATGTAGAGTCTAATATGGTGTTTTGGAACTTCTAGTGACAGTGCATGATATACCTATTTTTGTTGAGTCAGCATTCATGTAGTCTCATTCGCAGCTGCCCGGGGATGGTAAGCATTGTGCGACTCGACCTCAGGTGGCTGCGAAGGAGACTAGCATTCATGAAGACCAAAAGTACTTCTGAGAATACACCACTGACTACCGGTATCTTCATGGTTCCGATCAGTAGCCACAAACAACAGTACAAAGTTGAGGTTGGCATTGATGTTTCCATACATTTACTGTATTTGATCAATGACAACCTCGACTTGGAACCATTGTCCATGGGTACTCAACAGAACTGTGAAGTGGTGTATTAAGCAAATAGATTCCATTTTCCCGTGCGTCTGTACTCTTTAGATGCACAGATGATGTCAAAATGTGGCGAGAACAAAAAAGATGCCACAAGACGAAACTGAGTGGTGTCTGTACATCTATAAGAGTACAGATGCATGGGAAAATGGAATCTATTTGTTTTATATGATATTTTGAGAATTGAGTGCTTTTGTATCTGTACTCTAATAACACATGGTCCTCGACCATTGAATCAAAGTGTGTGTAATATACCAATAAAAATTATTATTATATAATAAAATATAGCTTCATTAAAACAAAAAACTATTTCTATCCATATATACTTGATGGGTTTTGTAAACTGACTGGTATTAGGATTCATTTTCTTCTGCATAGTAAATATCATTAGCTGCTTTGCGAGAAACCCTTCTGGGCTTATAGCTCCAATGAATTCAACTGCATGGCAATGATTGTGGAAATAGGTATATAAGGGACTTCTTGGCCTCAATAATGGTGTCCAGAATGTCATAGCTAGAGATGCTAAACAGCCCCAAAAATATATGAATGCAAGTGCTTTGTAGAATTTAGAGCTCTGAGCATTAGATACAGTATAAGGCCACGAGGGCCATGCCTTTATACCCTGCTAGACAGAGGCTCCTTTTTATCCCATCCCTCTGAAGAGAAAGGGTTCCTTTCCCCTTTCCTTTCTCTTCAGAGGGATGGGATAAAAAGGAGCCTCTGTCTGGCAGGGTAATGCCTTTACTGACCAAATTAGAATCTAGAAGTTGATTTTTAGTTAGGGAGGAAAAAGTATCCAGTTAAAAAACCCTAAGCAAGGGATATAGATCTACAAAATAGTACAACTTACATGTATGCCGATCCTAATATGAGTCCAAGAGTGACCTGGCTCCTTGAACACACAGGTTTTCTTTCATGTAAGGTATCAATATGTTTACACATTATTTTGATATTGCTACAAGTCAGACTTAGTCAGAAATTTCATGAACCAAGTCAGTCAGTTTGAGAAAATATGCCAACCCTTCCTCTCAACATAATAATAATAATAACTTTATATATGTGTCAAAATATTTAGCATTTCTACCACCGTATTCACCGGCGTATAAGCCGCACTTCGAGTTTGGCAACGCAAATTTTGAAATTTTTTTTTGAATAGAATTAATCTTGAGAAAGCTACATGTACATTACATGCTTTGCATTATCGGACGTAAACTCGCAGAGAAATACTTCAAAGGCTTACCAATAATTTTAGTTTGGTAATATTGTGGACAGACTAAAAAATATTTCTGCACCGACAGTGTTTATCAACTACATGAACAAAGTCAATTAATACAATGTAAGTTACTCTTGTGGTCATACCAAGAATAGATATTGAGAATGTTTGTGCAATGCATGCAAGGTCTAACTCAATGAACGGCAAGTCACATGATTACCCCTCCTCCCCCCCTCCCTCCCTCCCAGCTGCACAATTTAGGCTTGCAAAGGATAAATAATTTATTGTGAAATTAGAGAATTTGTTACACAACTTAGCTTATTTATAAATATTATTGTGCACTATAAATATATTGACGAAATTTGAAATTTGAACTCTAATAGAAATATTAGCAATGAAAAGCACAAATAATAATAGTAATAATTTTTAAATTGTCTTATAATCTTTTCCTTAAAATTACTTTTAAAAACTTTTGAAAATATATTTTAACTTAGTTTGATTGAGATTTTGTGATGACGCCCTATGACATTTGATCTGTAAAAACTAGCAAAAGACAAATTATTTAAATGTATTGAATATATATTGGAGCTATAAATTATACATTTTTTTTGTCCATGTGTTTGATTCAGTCGCCATTCGTTAAATACCATTGCTAGTACATCTGAGTTCTAGTAGATATGATTATATGGAGTATAATAATTGGGTGTGGTAGGTAGTGATGGATAGTAGTACTGAGGGGGGCATTGTGCTACTTGATCGCTTGCTGTGCTTCCCTGGTATTCCTCACAGCTGCTTGGTGCTGTGGTCAAGGGCATTGGTCGTGGCACTGTGTTCTTTAAGCTTAGAAGCAGTTGAACAACCATTTGTTCTTCTTGTAGCTTTTGGTACATGTACTGCTCTACGGCGGCTGTCTCCAATGGGTCATGATTTTGTGGTTTGAAGGGATAGTTGATTGGATTCCCGAAGCCGACAGCTTTAGTTGGCGTGGTCGACCTGCTATCTGAGCTTGTTGTTGATGAAGTCTCACTGTCACTATTTTCCTCGTCAGGTCCAACGCACTCGTCACTGTAACACTTGTACCTTTTTCTGCTGCTGGAATACTTTCCTTGAAGGGATGCAGTGCGCTTTGTGAACTGTGTCTTCACACTGCGGTTGACTTTTTTATTCTTTCTTGGGCAAGTACGATGTACCAGGTGCATCAGTTCGGGGGTTTCGCGCTTGAAATTCTGATGTTCAAACTTCATGTTCTTTGAAGGATCTCCTTTGCCGTTCACGGGTACTTTTTTGAAGCCATAAAGGTTGAGCTGTCGAACAAAGCTTGTAAAATTTCGAGTCTTGAACATTTTCATTTCTTCGCTTCGGTCGAGGACGACCTTCTTAAAAGTTTCGCCATCAGAAATGACGATAGCACAGCCGTTTTCACACCATCTTATCGCTCGACGAAACCTTTCATCGCTCAATAACGCTTTGAGTTTGGAAATGAAAGGACTGACAGGTTTTCCTTTGACTGGAAGGAAATGAGAAGAGTCAATGTTCATGTTGTTTGAGTTGACACGATGGCTCTTTCTCGTGGTATTCACTGGTCTCTTCTCAAATAGTTAGGCTACTCAAATAGTGAGCTTGAACTGAAAAAGAAGCCAAACATTAGAACAAGAACAAAAGCATTTATTCTTTTATTCTGAGAACATAACAAATAAAAAACAAACAAGCTAACCAAAGTTTGATGTAATTTTTAACAAAAGAAGGTGAAGCTAGTCGGCAAAGACGCTAAAGTATGAATTAGTTCGACTAAGCTAGTCATGTAGAGTTGAAACTGTGAAGAAGATGTAGTGGTTTGAACATAACATTGTACGAAAAGAACTTCTCTTTTCTTTGAATTTACATCATATTGGCGAAATAACAATAGATAGTTATACAATAGCTGTATGTGAACCGCTGAATTAATGAGTTTAAGGATAAAAAAGGCAAAATATATCAGTAATAATGATACAAACCTGACAGGCTTCCATTCGAAGGAAACTGACACAAAATGCTGAGAACTCTGAAATCAACCCAAAACACTTGATGGATTCCTGTCCATTCAACCAATCACAATCAAGACAAAATTTGACGAAAGTTCTGATTGGACAGAATTTGACAGTTCATGTCGACAGCCAAAATTGCGTGTGCGTACGCGAGAAGAACGAAGTTCGAGATAAAAATGGTTTCAAAAATAAAACAAACAAAAAAGAGAAAAAAGCTTTTACATCAGTTTTCTTGAAGAATAAGCAAACAAACACAAAGCAAATGGCGCTTTCTTGACCGACTACAGACCTTTATGACTTTAATCAGATACGCAGTACGCAGTTCAAGTTCGCTTTTTTTTTTATAAATAAAAATGTACACCAACATGGTGCATGTTTATATTTATCTCTTTCACATCTGTCAAATAATTGAACAGTGTAGTAATTTCGTAGAAGCAATGATAATTCGGTGAAGAACATGCAACACATCTTTAATACAGAGACCGTTTTTAATCATAGCCAGCCTTTGGAACTGATTCAAATTTTTTTTTTTCTAAGTCCAATTCAAGTAATTCAGGTATTTCAATACGTGTTGCAAATGATATGTAGATGCATATATCCAATACCCCGGTACCGGAGTGGATGGGGACGTGCCCGGGAAGGGAGTCACTCCAAAAACAGTCCAAATCTTGTGCGGTGGGGCTGTTTACTTACGTACGGTTCGACTCATGCGAGGTAATTAGATAATGCAACAACTAGAAGACCAACCATTCAATTTACTATAGTTTATTACTTTTAGGGTATTTTCAGTATTGTTATAATTTATGAATTATAAGAACAAGTCTTTCATATATTGTCAGTTAAATTCTCTAATTTCTTCCTTCACACAGGTAGCCCAAATAAACAAAATATTTCAAACGTATAAAAATCAGTTTGGGCTTCCTGTGTTTATTGGGCGCGTCGCTAGCGCAGGAAGAAAAGCGCGCATATCTATATTATTTTTTACCAAAAGGGGTGCGGTGACAATTTCAACTAAAATCGAACGATGTTATATTTGTACTGTTGGTAATTTTTCAAGAACCTTGCATCACCTGAACAAACCCGAGTCTGTGTAGATGTTTGCATCAGATTTAGTAATTTTCCTTTACAAAATTAGGTTTTTTTTCACTTTTGGATTTTTAAAAAACTTGTTTATAAAACAAAACAAGGAAAAATACAGAAAATAGTTGTCAATCACAAGACTGGGTTAGGCATTCATTCCAATCTAAAATATACAAATACATAGTAGTTAACAGAGGTCATTAACACAAATTGATGTACTCAACTGATACATGCACCTAATCGTTGTCGGGTTGAAAATCATGAACCATCGAAGCTATGATCGCTAGGATGTCTGGGAAAGCAGTAAAAGAACCACGCTACATGCAGATAAAATGAATGTTTCTTGGTTGAACTGTTCAGCTACGTTTCAATAAGTAGTGTAAAAATATTGCGGGATTTACAGTGTTCTTCCAATGACCCAGAATTCCTTGTGGTCATAGCTTTCATGACTTTCAGCCCGACATTTAGGCAATGTCGACATATACTGTGGAACATTGATAGAGTTGATAGCATTAAGGCCCAGACACACGGTGCAACGTTGCGCGCAACAAGAGTTTTTTGGGGTGTCACACGATGCAACATTGCGCGCAACATTTGCAGAAGTAGAACTCGATGCTACTTCTGCAACTGTTGCGTGCAACGTTGCAATAAAAGCTGCAGTGTATGTCCAGGGGCGGATCCAGGTTTTTGTCAAACAGGGGGTTGTGTTGCGGCCGTTGTGTTGTGTGAGCGGCAAAGCCGCGAAGTACTAGGGGGGTGTGGGGGCATGCCCCCCCAGAAAATTTTGAAATCTACAAGCTCTAAAATGCAATTTTTAGAGATCTGGAGTTGTTTTATTAACACAACAAAACTCAATTTTCAGTAAAATTGTGAGTTTATTGGACATCCAACAAAGATGCTTGGAAGTCTTCTTGGGTGAGCTTACAAGTATGAAGGCTTCACATACGTTTTTGACGCTAAAAACGGCAGGTTCTTTCTGGCTATCAGTCAAACCAGCCTCGAAGTCGAACGGTCGTGTAAACAGTATGAATTAATTGTATTATTCTCAGTACGAGGGAGAGAGCTGAAAGTGCAAGAGAGACCTACGGACAGACATATCTATACAAGCGGTATTAAAAAAATATCCATAGGGGGGGTTGCAACCCCCAGAACCCTCCCCCTGGATCCGCCCCTGATGTCCGAGCCTTTAGAACCATTGCAAACCAAGGAAGCTAATGAACTATAAGGTCATTTGGGCTCTTACTTCTTGTACCGGCACAGTTGGGCGTAATTCAATAGCAAACCTATTGTATTCTTTGCGAACTTCCTATTGTCAGAATAACTTGTTACACGAAGAACGAGCCGTCATTTGGTTGTAGTCATCAGCTACAGAACAATCAACACCCAAATACTAAGACCTGACATACACTGCACATTGTGACTATACAAACAAATCAATGTCTAGCCTTGTTGAACATACATGTATAGCCTCCATTTAGCTTTGAACAGGAATATTCCCCTACTGCTTGTGGCAGTTTGCCTGCTTTGCAGACTTGATATTGTTGCCCAAACTAATCTCACCAAGAAATAGGAGAGTTCTATTTTGATCAGATAGTTTGACTTGTATATCAAGTCTGCAAAACAGGCTATGCAGGGGTGGGTGTAAATGCTACACATAAGATGTATGCAGGTCACAGTTAAAATACCAACAACTACTACATGTAAATACTCTAGGCAAGCAACATCATATGCATAAAATGGGAACCCGTCCTGCATACAGACTAACATGATTACCATTTTATCACAAAATAGGCTTAATTTCACTCAGAGCCACTGTAGGCATCAGCTATTACTCTTACAAAATAACAACAGACAAACCAATTAGAGCGAAATAAGTATTTGCGCACATGACAAAAATTATTTTGACCTCTTAATATTAAAACATAGATGGACTGAAGCCACGAGTTTTACTGATTAACATCCATGTTCTCATTTGTTCATACATAGAAAAATAACTACATTTCATAGGAGAATTTAAAATCTCATCAAAGAAAGTATCATTGATTTATCTGCTAATGTAACATTTAATTAATTGAAGGCCTTGGAATGGAAAGTGACTATTTGGGTGTTTTGTGAACTTGCCAAAATCTGACCGTACATGACATGTACAATCACCATACATCAATGCATCTATCGGTACGTGATTAATGGTCCAAAAATATGCATTTTTCAGAGATATTCAAGTATTAATAAAAAGAGTGTAAAAATATGCAAATTGTACAAAGTCACACATCACTACTTCATGTCCAAAACACAATGATTTTCAGTTGCACAATAGACCTCTTTAGCTTGTATGCAAATTGCCCATTTCAAACCATGTGATGTAAACACTGATATTCTCTGGAGAATTGTTCCTTTATATTTCTGAAATTTATTCGTTCAAATTGAAAGGACTAATTCTCCAGAGAACACCATGTTTACATCACATGGTTTGAAATGGGCAATTTACATACGAAGCTAAAGAGGTCTATTTCAGCTTTTTTGACATCAGTGCTCCCCAAAACATACAAAGATGTCATTTCTATAGATAAGCTTATTTGTGCAGTTTTATATGAACCTGATAATCGTGGGAAAATTCATCAAAATTTGGGCAGATTTGATTCCACAAAAGGCCTTCAATTGCTCGAGAAACAAACTGATTAGTGATCAAGCAAAATAAAGCTGTATTATTTGTCTATACTCCATTTCTGTCATCTCTATCCACAATTTGAACATAGTTGAATGGAAATTTTCCAGTTTTGTTTTTAACCTCACCAAACCATGAACCATCCTCGTGTTTCTTGATTATTTTTATTAATTCTCCTTTCTGTGGATACAATAGAAAAGCAAAGCTATAAAATAATTTTTGTCTGAACACAATTAGCTTGACATTTGTAATACACAGGTAGAAACCGCAGAACTACATCCCCCATCCCTCTACCCGGCTGTATCCATGTATACTACCCCCCACCCCCACAATACACCAACGAATACACACAAAAAGGATGTTTTCATTCACTGCTACGGTCCATATAGGAAGTTATGGAATGCTAATTGACCAATCACAATTCAACAATTTTATTTGCCATAGAATAAATTATTTACCAGCTGGGAGGTCCAAATGGGGAAAACTGTGCCCAAGGTCTTGAGCATATGGACCGAGGCCATAGGCCGAGGTCTGTTTTCAAGGCTGAGGACACAGTTTTCCCCTATCCGGACCGACCTACTGTAGGCCGGTAAATAACTTGTTTTCCTTTGTGATAATTTTCTCTAACTGATTTAGAGATTGTTTGTGTGTAGGATTCATTATTTGAAAATAAACATAGTTTCTTCTACACGACGTTGAAGTTTAATGGACTCCGAGCTTTCGGGTCAATTGACCCATCATCAGGGAAATAATGGAATGCTAACTGATTAAAACAACAACAACAACAAAGCACACACACAAAAAAAAAATTCAAATTGTGTTGTTGAAGGGCAGTCCGGTATGCTAGGATACTGCAGACTGTGGTCAGATATAGAAAATACCGCCCGCTTCAACAACCAATCAGAGCATGCAATTTCTTAGGATCATGTTATTTGGTGCACTTACTTTGAAGAGCAGTTGAGTGTTGTCATAAGGTACAACACGATCCATGATTGCCACTGCATACTCAAACCCATCATTGGGAATATTCTAGAGAAACAAGTTGACTCTCTTACATTTGTAATGCACATTTACACAAGGATGTACGTCCCTAACTTATAACTCACTAGTATTTTTAACTGCTTATTACATTTGGCTAATTAATAATGATTAATGCATTATAGTTACTTTTAAAACCGTTTGGAACAAATGCCGTTACATTTTGCAATTAGTATTATCGAATTCATGAATAATTAATGAGGGAAATACAATAGAAATCATAAGCGTAGCCGACATCTGTAAATTGGATACAGAATCGTCCTCATTTGCATTCAACTTTAACTTGGATTTTCTCGGCCAAACTGTTTCCTATCATCCAAAACTTATACATCGTTGGATTCGATAAGTCAGATACAATATTCGCGTCCGAACTGTATGGTATTTACAATGGCTCGCCGAGGGGATCTATTACATACAATACAATATTATCTTTTTAATATTATTATTTTTTAGCTATATACATGTATATATATATATTTAGGTTTTAATTAGCATTCCAAGTGCTCTGATCATTGCTATGGCTAGTGGCGCTATATAAAATGTATTATTATTAATATTATTAATATAAGGTGCAGCAATCTTGGCATATTTGTGCAGCATAGCATTTTATGGAAGACATAAAATCATATGTGAAGGAAGTGCAACTTCTGTATGCATGCATGCTACAATCATTGTATCAAGGAATTGTTACATGTTTGATGTACACTAATAATGATTATACTCCTTACTTGCGGCATAGCAACTGGTGGTGGTGGAACAGAACAGTCAATGCTGGTTCTTGATTTTGACCTTCCAGCTGGTGTATTAGGTGAGCCTGTTGCTCCAGTTGGAGGAATCTTTATAGAAAATAAAATAAGGGAATTCAACTATCCAATCTTGCCACCTTTGCTGTTAAGGGTGGACTAACATATTTATTTCGACTGTTGCTAAGGAAAATTTGAAACCTCAAAAAAATCGTAAAATTCAAAGAGAAGAGAAGGGACTTACAGTATAGGAAGTGATTGTAAGGGAGAAAGCTTTGTCAGAGCATGACGTCACCAAATTACGTCACAATGACGTCATCAAAACAGAAAGCGCTCTTTTTTTCCAAGGATTTATAAGATACTGTAAATCTATGATTATACACTTGTTCTACAACACAAGGAGCAGACAACTGAGCATGGATTTGGCATTTAAATGAAAAATGATTTTTTTATGGACGTTTTTCGAGCTGTTTTTAAGGATTAAATTCCATAACTTGTCATATTGTCTTCAGTTTTTAAAAAGCATGCTCAGCAATGTTGACTACTAGGTCGTTGTTGATATCCTAGGTTAGAAAAAAATAACCCTCAGTGAACGTGCTCGAAAATTTTGAAGGTTTTTGAAAACAAGAATCTGCGCATGCGCAGTGAAGTCTTGTTGAATTTACCGTTCTTTTTCAGCATTGAATTGATGGATTTCGGAAAAGAATCCTACGAAAATGTTTAGACAGTTATCTATTCTGTCATTTGGCATAAAAATTATTATGCTTTCAATTCATAAATTGTATGCTTGCTCATTTCTGCTAAAACGAAATTTAAAACCCCTAGAGAGAAGTAGGATGTTTAACAAGGCTATAAAATATCAAAATTTCAGAAAAAAATCCTCAACAAAGCTAAAGAATTGAAGACATGTAAAACCCCATAGCAACGCGGTTGCATAGTAACGAAATATGTTAGTCCACCCTTAATGTTACATGTACATTGTTATTGTACATGTAGTGTCCATGGTGATAGATGTAGCAGTAATATTTGTAATGATGGTGGAGATACATGTATTGGTAGTGGAGAGGTAGCTGTAGTCTGTGATAGTCAGTATAACTCCTTTTTTGAAGCCAGGATAGTTGTGGTAGTGTGGTAATGGTGATTATAGTGCATGGTTAGTGGTAGCACTGGATGGAGTACAAAACATGACTTACCAGCTGGACGTAAGGTTTTGGGATCATGCCTTCTTTTCCTGTGGCATCCCTTGCTCTCCACCAGTGCTCCTCTTCTTTCTTGACTACTGTTAATATGTCCCCTTTTTTGAAGGCTAAGTCCTCAGGATCCTGGATAATAATAATAATAATAATAATAATAATAATAATAATAATAATAATAATAACGGTTTAATGACAGCATTTCCACCGAAGTGGATCTTCGTCTGTCCAACGATCAAAGTAAAGTAAAGTTATAATTTATATATACACTGTAATGAACTATAATTATAATGATAATAAGCTATTTACAAATGTATGTATTCATACAATACATTGTTAACATGTAGCTAGCTAATGACTACATGTATAACATGATAACTCTTACACTATGTAAGAGCATCGAAACCTTGTGGGATGCCCCAAATACTTATTATTATTATTATTATTATTATTAATAGTTGAGTATAACAACTTACATTTCCTGGGAAGTTATACATTGCCCTAACTTTTTCACTGTGTTCATCAGGCTTTGGAACCTAATAAGTACAATAATTATTCAACCATTAATGTTCAGATGTACAATACAGAGAGGTAGAGCTGGTAATAATATACATTTACACTGGTTCATAATATTGCTGATATATAAATTATATAAATGTCATGGCGGCATTACGTTGGCACCCGATAACAAACCATTCCGGCTTCTCTTGTTTGTACCACGAACATCTTTGTACTTTAAATCTCCACATTCTCCAGGGAATGATTCCTGGTTTGCACGTGACGTCATGGCAGCCATGTTGCTGCCCGAATACAACAATGCATTCCTCATTAACTTCTCTTGTTTATACCACCAAAATATGCCCAAGGTCTTCATGTACATGTACATGTACTTGATGCCAGCAATCATTCTTAGTAAATGCACAGTAACATTTGTACTGATGATGATGTTTGCTCACCGGGTCTTTAAGGGTGGTAGTATCCAAAAAGTGTCGCTTATAAAAGTCAATGATGTCTGGCAGATTTTGGAATGTTTGTTCTCCTATCTGGTAGCAGGTGCCCTTGAAATTGATGATGTAGTGACTAACTTTTGAGCTTTCACTAGAACAGACAGTAAAACAGTGTAAATATTACTCTGATTGGATGAGAGCATGAGTACAATATATATTACATATAATTCTAAATGAAGTTTCTATATGGCATAGAATATTACGCCAGGGCCGTACACAGCACAGGGGCAGGGGGGCCGTTGACCCCCCCCCCCCCCCCCCCCCCTATAGCAGGATGAAAAAGATGTATCAAAAAGTACTGAGGACTGTACTATTTTTATTTAATTTTTGCTGTTATATACGTACTGTCCCCCCTTGGATTTTGGGTTATGTACGGCCCTGTACGCATGACTATATCATAAGCATGGCAAATTTGTAAGCAAACAAAAACAAAATGGCCGACAGACAATTTAAATAAAGTCTTTAATAAAGATATATTTTATATATTTTCTGTTTCTAAGGAATGTACCAGAATGTACATGTGTACTACAGAAACTAAAAGAAAAAGCAACCAATGACAACACACGTGGAAAAAACACAAATCTGGTTTAACGTTTGATGTAGCAAGGCCGAAGAGCTCAATATTAATCCTGAACTTGAAGGATTAACTACATGTAGGCTGAAGAACTGGACGAAATCCTCAGCGATTCTACGCTTTCAAGAAAGAAACCAGCATCAACAGCAAACACATTCAAAACACAGTATTACAGTCCAATGTGCTCACAATGCATAATGAGGCCAGCGTAACAAGTCAAATCACTTGTTTTTTATTTTATAATATTTTGTACTTTTGTTGACTGAACTACATGTACTATTTGATACATTTATGTATAATTTTTTCAAACTTTTCTGACTGCCGCCCGGGCATTTATTTTATTTGAGGCCATTCTTGGCTGCCGGGATTATATACTCACAACTACTTGCAAGCAATAAATGAAGCCTCAAGATCTTATCTTTTCAGTTTCTGAATGCAGTTGCTCTTTTGCTAAATATAGTCAAAGACTTCCTCATGTAACAAACATTAAGAAAACTGTATCTGGAGCACAGAGGAAGCAAAGAATTCACAAGAGATATTGTTTAGTCTTACTGCATGACTGCCAAGGGTTTGTTCTAATCCTGTATAAATATCATACAATACTCTCAGTAATATTATAACATTTAAATCACGCTATGTAATAAATTTATAAATAAATACATGTACCCAGGTGAAGTCTCAATATAAACTAAATTAATTGTCAAGTGGAAAACACTACATTCATAGCCATTTGTAACCAATAGAGTATTTGTTGTGATTTCTGTGATGATATTCTGGTATTTTAACCGGTTCAATCGGTGTTAAGTTCCTTGGTGTTTGTAGATTCAGCGAAGAAGAGGAACTATGAGTTTCATTACACAAACAACGTCATTGATTGGAAATATATTTAGTCTTCCAGCTGAGAGTACTAGACAATAGGAACGCAAGGAATCCAAACAACATAAACAACACTGTAACAAACCAGCAAAATAGAATATACAATACTACAAAGAATTAGGAAACATTCGAATGAATGAATTCGTTGATCAAGTGTTCGATTGGGAACATACAGCAGGATTGAGTTAATCAGTTACTGTCAAATGATGCTTACCTTACTGACAGAACATAATCTCCTGGTATAGTCGAGCTCTCACGAACTAGAAATGTTCCTGGTGTTTTCCCACTCAATATCCCTTCAGTCTTTGGCCTCGATAGATAGCCGTGAAACCAACTAATAATCAAACAAACCAAATCCCTTAATCAGCACTCAAATCAATAATCAATCTGCATTATGTGTACATGATCTATATAACCAGTCTTCATGGATTATAACTGATTATAGCTCGTGTTATAGGAAGTATGAACTTACCTTTGATTCCCTGAGAAATTCATTATTCAACAGGGTCTAGATCTCCCACCAAACTAGCAAAATTCACACAAAACGGGCTGATTTCAACCAAATCGACGGCGTATTTGAGAACCGAGAAGCCGACCCGCTTATTTCCACTTGAAGGCTTCCATATTCAAACAGTTATCGACTACCAATGCCTTAAGGTCAATTCTTCCTGCACCTTTGAAGTATTCTAGTTGGTTTTAAGGAGCAAATTCCGATAGATCGCCACACTAAACCCAAATCAACATGGACGTTTAGAACATTCTCTCACCAAATCCGGAAATTGACACGCAGAGGGGACTGGGGCGAGATGGGACGAACCGTCAGCGGTTTTGTAACACAGGGATACCGTTATGTCATGGAATTACGTCACAAGGGCAAATATCAGACGGTATTGGCCAACAACAAGGAAGAAAGCTTTGGTCGTCTCGGGTGCTTTTTCTAATATTCTAAATTTTCTCAAAAGGTCAGTACAGGCAGACTTTACTGGTTCTTGACCCGGAAATAGCGTACCAAGAAAGGAGAGCGTGGTCATTTATGGACCAACGCATTGGCTCTAGATATACAAAGAAAACATCTATTTTTAAGAACATGGCAAATGTCTTCCGTTTCTGTTTCTGGCTCCATCACACAGCTGTGCCACAGGAAGCCCATCGCCTAATTTTATGACTGCTAGCTAGACGGCACGGTTACTCTCAAGGTTACTTTATAAAACTATGAAGCAGCCGATTGCCTTTACGTTGATACCTGTTAACGTAAAGACTTTTACGTGAAATTACGTACTGATTAGTTTTGGATATTTCCAAAGAATTTCCAAGGTATTTTTAGGTTTTGTTGGAAAGCGAATTACATACGGGTACCTTGCGCAGGCAATCACGCCATGGCCATTGTTAGTTGAGTATAGAGCCGGTCGATTTCGAATGAGTGGGAAAGTTACGGTACTGTAGGTCACGGCACTCGTACGAAAACCACTCTACACTTGATTCTAAACCCACGTCATACCAAAGTGCTCGACGTGCGCAATGATTCACTGACGGGCAACACTGACTTCAAGTTGCACTTGAAAAATCATGCAGCCGCGTCTCGATCGTTTTCAGCAGATCAAATGCAATGCAAGCTCAGTGAAACATTGTTCGGTAATGCTTTTCACAAATTATTGTAATGAGGGTTTATCACTGATGTAATTTCAAAACTCATAGGACAAAAATATGATTATCATAGCTGGAACTGAGCTCGTTGAAATTAGTAAAAATGTCATGAAGTTTGGAAAAGATCGCTAGCTTCACAAATTGGATATGAATTTTCAAAAATCGAAATTTTATATGAAAACATTTGGAAATTTATATTACGCTGGTAGGCAACTCTTGCCTCCAACAAAGGCCTATGCTATGCATACTAAGTATATGATGGCTCATCCAACTCCGTCCTCGTTCTGTTCTTCGGATATATTTAGAATCATTCACGCGAACTTCAGTGCTATTGTCCCGTATCTATATACAGAAGTGTGCAAACTTTTCATCCAATACTCATGCAGCCAATACTCCAGTTTCGAGTTGTTTAGACACCGCTGTCCTTGACAAAAGACGCATTTGCTCAGGCTTAGCCTCAATTCAGTGTAGAGTAAATTATGCACAAATACCGAAGAGAACGCGAAAAAGTGTTGACATTCAACAGTAGAAAGCATTTTTAATTGCGCGGGTTATTATACATACATACATAAACTTTATTAACGTGTCATGACTTCTAGCATATACCACAAGTGGTACACTAATCGGGGACACTTAATTAAGACATAATTACATTTACAAATAGATCTGGATTGAGGCTAAGCCTGAGCAAACGCGTCTTCTGTCAAGAAGTACAGCGGTGCGTAAACAACTCGAAACTGGAGTATTCACTCTCACTCTCGAAGATTGAACAGATCAGTCGCGACGAGCCTTCCGTACAATTGTATTATTGAGTTTCTTAGTTCGTTCTCTTCCTTGCTTCGAGGGTGTTTTCCTCCCCTAGTATAAAACGAGCTATATAGTAAGATGAGTGTTGGGTGTATAGAATATATAGAATGTAGAGTAGTGAGTGTGAGAGTAGTGTCTCCACTAGTGAGATGCATGAGTGTTGGGCAGGTGTTGGGTGTATAGCCATAGAATGTAGTAAGTAGTGTGAATGAGTGACGTCTCAAGAAAAGAGACGTAAAATATTATTATTTTCTTATTTAGTATAATATTATTATTATGTTAGACATCAATTCAACCAATCACAGCACGCAAAATCATGATCATTAATTGCTCAACCAATCAGAATGCTTGGTCACCGCACGGTCACAGCACGGCCGGTACGAACAATACCGCAACTACTTCCCACTCATACGTAAACGACTCTATGCATTTTGACTGAAATTCATAGCACAAAACGAGGATACGCCATCGTAGAAATATTAGGAGAGATTGCATGGCGCAACGAATGGGAAGGAAAGAGAAGGGGAGGGGAAGGCTAGAGGGAGTCATCCTCCCCCTATACCCCCTATACCCCATCTACGCAGGCTCTGAATGGCTCAGGTCAGTTCCGGCGGAATTTGCTGAGGAAAGGCTGGCCCGGAGTAGGGCATTTGTCACAAAAGCCCGGCATTTTGTAGTACAATGTGTGTCTTTTTCATTTAATATTGTCAAATAATAATTGGAAACGTTGGATAACGCACCGCCACCCACACATAGTTTACTTACCACACTTGTGTTTATATTTGCACTCTTATCGGAGACCCACTGTTAGTACTATGTGTTGTTTTTTTTGTATTTATGTGCTGACCACACCTTGGGGCATTAGCACCGCTCTGCCCGACACATTCCCGGGGGGACAAGGTAACCGCTGGGATTGACTGAGCCATAAGAAGAGATGGATGCTACTAGTAATTGCATGACTCCTAGAGTCGGTCCCATTCTCCACGCGCGCTCTTAAGGTGACTCCGTTATCATTCTCGGCGCACTCGTCTATGACAAACTTTGGGTCATAACTTCCTCTGCTTTTATGCAATTGCCATAAAACATTGGCAACAATTAGAGCTATCATTCACCTATAATACAATATAATTCGATTGCACTGCAGAACATTTTTGAAAATAATATTAGAACTTGAGTAAAGTCAATGTTTTGGATAAAATTGGATATTGCGAAAAATCTGTCCGTTTTTTTTGGATGAAAGTTTTGGAATCACTTTAGATTGACATAATTCATAACCTGAGCAACTTTTAGCAAAATCGTTGGAGCTAAAGCACGGCCGCATGAAAACAACCAAAATTAAGCACGGAAATTAGCTCCAACGATTGCTTTCGCTCCAACGATTTTGCTAAAACTTGGTCAGGTTATGAATTATGTCAATCTAAAGTGATTCCAAAACTTTCATCCAAAAAAAAACCGACGGATCCCGTTCTAATATTATTTTTTTTAATTTTCGCAATATTCAATTTTATCCAAAATATTGAGAATTTACTTAAGCTTTTCGTTAATAATCAAGCTTAAATTATCGCCAATTTTTTTTAATGTTCTGCAGTGCAATCGAATTATATTGTATTATAGGTGAATGAAAGCTCTAATAGTTGCCAATGTTTTATGGCAATTGCATAATCAGGAGAAAATTAATTTTCCTCTGTGCAAATCTATAACATATAGAGATACATTAAACGTGGTAACACCTTTAAAGGTCACACGGTAAGAGAGACTGGGTTCCCAGTGTTACAACAAGAAGCGGCCAACTTGAGTTGCTGCTCGACTCACACATTATGACTAGGCCCTCCTCAACCATTAAATGCCTACAAGCCTATTTTATTTATTTATTTATTTTGGAAATCAATTTAGTACGAAGTGAATATTGGCGTGATTCCTGAGTCAGTTATAGAAGTTTTAAATCATGTTATCATATACTCAGCAAAATTTCTGGATTCTGATTGGTCAACAACGAATGCATAAAAAAGTTTTATTCTCTACTTTCTCATAGCACATAATGCTTTGTGCCTTGGGGGGTAATACAAAAGAAAATGGTGCTGCATAATTACATGGTTGACAGAAAAAGCTCCCATTTTCTTTTGTATTACCCCCCAAGGAGCAAACCATTATGTGCTATTGCCATGACAACGATAAGGAATCGCTAATTTTGAAAACAAAAATGTCTGACAGCCGCTTTGCGAAAGTAAACCAAAATATCGTTGACAAACATCAAACGAGCAGTACAAACTTGGATAAATGTATGGCTAGACTGGGCACAAGAAAGTAACCCGTGATTGGAGGATTAATACGAGCCCGAACATTTTCAACAAATTTCGACAAAACTTTACAGAAATTTTACGTCGCGCACTATTTAGTTAGGAACATTTTTCTGGGTATTGGATAAACAAAATGTCGTATAACTGCTCGTGCAATTCACTCATGATGCTTGGAAAAATCGCTTACGGCTCGTGCAATTTTGAGATCTTTAAAAGCATGATTCGAATTGCCCTATACCACTGTGACGTCAAATCAAAACAATCTATTGTTTAAACGCTAAGGATCGTGGTCGCTAGAGGGGGACAAAACAGCAACAACACAAAGGATTTTCCCAAATAAACTGGTATTTTACAGACGATCTGAAAGCGATAAAAGTCACCAAACACAGTAAATATTGTGGGAAAAGCATCGATGAACATAATATCAGGAAACTAGCCAATTTGAAATCAAGCGAACCTCAGCAGAGCAGATTTAGTTCAAATTTCTATTGTTCTTCACGATTCTGTCCCCCTCATAAATAAGCCGTTACGTCATAATGGTATAGGGCAATTAGCCACTTTAGAAACGAGTAAAGGACTGGGAACGAGTTTTGAGAATTAATCTAATTAAAAAATGAACCCCATCACAAGAAAGAGCATATCAGAATTAGCATTATTACAAAGTTTCAAAAGGTTTTGTTAGATATTGAACGAGTAACAGCTTTCCAAAAATTACAAAGAAATGTATGTTTAGTAGGGACGCTTGTCCCGAGTAACCATACATTTCTTTGTAATTTTTGCAGTTTTTAAATGTCTGCAGTTCAGTTGCTGTTTCTCCAAACCCTATCAAACTCCTAAAACTTACTAATTCTGATATGCTCTTTCTTGTGATGGGGTTCATTTTTTAATTAGATTAATTCTTAAAACTCGTTCTCAGTCCTCCACTCGTTTCTAAAGTGGCTAATTGCACTCGCGTTTATGCGATTTCTTTACGTTATGCTAATTTGGTGATACCAATGGAGGAATCAATAACTGCCATAATTTATTAAGTGTTCTTCAAGTAACACATAATTTCAACTAAAATAGCCAAAAAGTCTACAGAGTTATGAAATGAAACTGACTAAAAAAAGTTTCTGCAGTTTCAAAATGTCAGTAGTTTGCACTATGGTGTTTTTGTATAATAAATGATGCCTCCCCTCACGTCACTTCATTTGCATTTTGAGATTTTAACCCTTAAACTCACATATCCAAAGCCCCAAATCACAAAGTATCAAATCTTGCAACGGATTCACCTTACATAGAATACATTTTCATTATATAAAATAGGGTTGATAGGCAAGTGCTTTAAATGGGTATATTGATGAACCTTCGAACTTTGGCAAAAGTTTCTACAGCCTAAATATCTAAAAATGTCTAATAGTTTATCTAACCAATATTCTGCACTACTGGTTAACTATACATTACAAAAAGAAAATTAGAAGTCCAGAAACGCGTCTCCTAATTTAACTAAATATTCTGATACAAATAAATAATTGAGAAAACGTTGTGTCAGGGTACATACTGTGCAATAGTGTAGCCCTGTGTTGATACCATAGTTTCAAAAGAAAACGTTGTGTCAGGGTACATACTGTGCAATAGTGTAGCCCTGTGTTGATACCATAGTTTCAAAAGAAAACGTTGTGTCAGGGTACATACTGTGCAATGGTGTAGCCCTGTGTTGATACTATAGTTTCAAGAGAAAACGTTGTGTCACGGTACATACTGTGCAATGGTGTAGCCCTGTGTCGATATTATAGTTTCAAGAGATAACGTTGTGTCAGGGTACATACTGTGCAATGGTGTAGCCCTGTGTTGATACTATAGTTTCAAGAGAAAACGTTGTGTCACGGTACATACTGTGCAATGGTGTAGCCATGTGTTGATACTATAGTTTCAAGAGAAAACGTTGTGTCAGGGTACATACTGTGCAATGGTGTAGCCATGTGTTGATACTATAGTTTCAAGAGAAAACGTTGTGTCACGGTACATACTGTGCAATGGTGTAGCCCTGTGTTGATACTATAGTTTCAAGAGATAACGTTGTGTCACGGTACATACTGTGCAATGGTGTAGCCCTGTGTTGATACTATAGTTTCAAGAGAAAACGTTGTGTCACGGTACATACTGTGCAATGGTGTAGCCCTGTGTTGATACTATAGTTTCAAAAGAAAACGTTGTGTCAGGGTACATACTGTGCAATGGTGTAGCCATGTGTTGATACTATAGTTTCAAGAGATAACGTTGTGTCACGGTACATACTGTGCAATGGTGTAGCACTGTGTTGATACTATAGCTTCAAGAGAAAACGTTGTGTCAGGGTACATACTGTGCAATGGTGTAGCCCTGTGTTGATACTATAGTTTCAAGAGAAAACGTTGTGTCAGGGTACATACTGTGCAATGGTGTAGCCCTGTGTTGATACTATAGTTTCAAGAGAAAACGTTGTGTCACGGTACATACTGTGCAATGGTGTAGCCATGTGTTGATAAGTAGTTTCAAAAGAAAACGTTGTGTCAGGGTACATACTGTGCAATGGTGTAGCCCTGTGTTGATACTATAGTTTAAAAAGAAAACGTTGTGTCAGGGTACATACTGTGCAATGGTGTAGCCCTGTGTTGATACTATAGTTTCAAGAGAAAACGTTGTCACGGTACATACTGTGCAATGGTGTAGCCATGTGTTGATACTATAGTTTCAAGAGAAAACGTTGTGTCAGGGTACATACTGTGCAATGGTGTAGCCCTGTGTTGATACTATAGTTTCAAAAGAAAACGTTGTGTCAGGGTACATACTGTGCAATGGTGTAGCCATGTGTTGATACTATAGTTTCAAGAGATAACGTTGTGTCACGGTACATACTGTGCAATGGTGTAGCACTGTTGATACTATAGCTTCAAGAGAAAACGTTGTGTCAGGGTACATACTGTGCAATGGTGTAGCCGTGTTGATACTATAGTTTCAAGAGAAAACGTTGTGTCAGGGTTCATACTGTGCAATGGTGTAGCCCTGTGTTGATACTATAGTTTCAAGAGAAAACGTTGTGTCAGGGTTCATACTGGGCAATGGTGTAGCCCTGTGTTGATAGTATAGCTCCAAGAGAAAACGTTGTGTCAGGGTACATACTGTGCAATGGTGTAGCCCTGTGTTGATACTATAGTTTCAAGAGAAAACGTTGTGTCAGGGTACATACTGTGCAATGGTATACTATATACTATAGTTTCAAAAGGTTTCTATTCCTTGACTTGGTGTCAGCCTCACAGAAACACACTCTGGTGTGTCTATAGGACCAGGGACCTCACGTGATCATGTCAATCAAAAACATATTGACAGTAGTACAGCTAGGATGCCACTAATAAAAAGTGCCTGTCAAAATAAGCAATCTGTCTTGTAGATTCATATGTTTGAAATTGAGGCAAAGATGTTTTTTTAAATGTCCAAAATTAAGCAAAGTTTCTGTGACTATCAATTCAAAGACTTCAAATAATTATCTGAGCTGCAGTTTGAAAGATCTAAACAAAAAACTGACATCCTTCCTGTGCTACTGTCTTCATGGAGGTTGCCACGAGACAGGGTCCTACAATGGGCCTAGCTCTTGTCAAATATCAATAACTCGTGGATATAAGAATGGCCATAACTGTGAATAAGAGACAGTTGGCTAACAGTGAGTCTGGCAGTAAAATAAGGACTTGTTCTTAAAACACATGGCATTGAGTGATATTAACATTGGGTCCCAGCCTGGTGAGGGGATGGCTGAAGTACCATGTGCTAAGGGACTGAATTTTCAGACAAATATTAGCCTGTGTTACAGCCAATAACTGTAACACAAGCTAACAAATATTTGCCAAATGAATTCCAATATATCACAGTAAAGGCAAGCTATAAATGTGACAGCCTAAACCAGTTCACATTTTGGAAATGTACACATCTCTCAGACCACAGGGAACCCATATTTATTTCTATGGTAAAAATTGCACTTGCAACATTGGGTTCCCTGTGGTAGACCTAAAATGGATCTAAAGGATTCTTGTGGTAAAGACTGTATGCACCTAAAATCAAATGCACTCTGTATGCATGTACTTTGCAATCCAGTACCACTTGAAACCCATTGACAGGCACCACGGAGAGGGCGGGCTCCAGGGACTTACCCCCCCCCCCCCCCCCTCCCCCTATATTAATTTTCTGGAAAGTAAAATGTTTTCAAGAAATATCGTATTCTAGCTTTACGTTTGTAGCGTCAGCACTCTCCGTGGTTCCTGATTGACAAACCTAAGAAATAAAAGTGCAGGCACAGGAAACCTTGGAATACCTGTGGTTTCCCTGACAGCTACAATTCTACATACTACTGTAGTAACTTTATGCGTATGAACTTCTTGTCAATATACAGGGATATATGACAGAACCTATTGATACTAACAAAAAGTAACTTGATTTTTTTCTGATCCTGACTCCGAGTGATGAAACACAGATTTATTCTTTCATATTGAACAAATTTGTTGTCTTTTCTATGGTTTGCTGTTTTCAATAGATTCTGTAATATTCGTCCATGAATCATGAATACTCCCGGAGGGGGGGATGACTCCCATACTGAAAGGAACGGGGATGATCGACGTCTCTTTTAGGGGTGTAAATTACGGTTTTTAGTATCCCTTAGGGTGTTCACGATAGAACGCCAATATTTTTAGTCATCGAGGTATCATTTAGGGTTGCGAAGATATAAAACTTGACACATATTGTGTTGGTGGTCTAGACTGATCAGGCAGGAAATCTGTATTATTTATGGTTTAGAATGTTATCTTTTCGGGTCCTGTACAGGTCAATAAAGCGAAAGCCACACCCAGATTGGTCCAACCTTCAGGGGTCTAATTCAAATTTTCCGACGATCATCCTAGTCCTTTTCACATGGGAGTTTCCCCTCGGGTGAATACTATATCTGGTAATGACTCATTATTCTATTCTGTTCTTGGAACACTCTACATATTGGTAGTTTACACTCCATTCACCCTATCTTGTGGTAATAATTGCACATAAGTGAAAGAAAATTTGCCAGTTTTGTTGTTAAGCTCACCAAACCAGGAGCCATCCTCGTGCTTCTTGATTATTTTGATATACTCTCCTATCTGTGGATTAAATAAACAAGCTCATTAATAATTCATGAGCAATTTGGCAAGTCAGTCGCATGCATGGACCTTTATTCTCCCATACAGACCTGATTAATAAAACATCAGTGTCTGTGATGTTTTTGTTATTACTCAGCTCAGTCTATATTATCAGTGATACAGACAGGACTGCCTGAAACACAGGTCATGCTAAATGTCTCAATAAATGTTGGATCATTGAACTTAGCATAGACAAACAGTTTGAGTTAGCTCCCGGCTTCCTACGTACTATGAATCAAGAAATGAGTATACATGTACACCTCAAAAAAGGTTGTCACAGCCGAAAGCAACAGGCAACAACTCAAGACTGCGAAAACCTTCATTACACGTTTAAAACTCTAATTCATTTATTCAAACATGAATATTTTAGTTGTTTTGCAATACCCTTGACAGCCTGAAATACATAGCTAATTAAAGTTTGCTTGTTGGCGGTCTTGGCTTGTTGCTTGCCGCTTACCGCTTTCGGTTGGACAACCTTTATTGAAATAGGTGTAGATGGTTGTTGGAGGATACACAATAATGCTCTTACCTTGAAAGAAAGCAGAGAATCGTCATATGGCTTAAAATGATCCATTACAGCAACTGCATACTCAAAGCCATCATTCTACAGAAACAAGTGAATAATATTAAGATTGAAGGAATGAAGTCAGCCCAAGGGACTTCTGGATAAATTTTCCAACTTTTATCACTTTCATAAAATATTGCATCAATAAGCCTACATGTATGTATTTGTAAAAATAATATAATTTGTATGTTCGGGGCACCCTAATGTCAAAAATGTTGAATGGTGCAACCTAAAATAATTTATTATGTTTGGACTCATAAAGCATAAAGCAGTGGCATGTGACTTTGTATAATATGCATATTAATAAATATTTTAATGCTTGAATTCTTGGGAAAATCCATATTTGTTTGACTGGTATCAAATCACATGAACATTGATATAAGGCATGTAAGAGGTTGTACATTTCAGTTTCAATCAGATTTAGTTGGCAAAACACCCATGCCAACAAGTAGTAATACTGTAGTAATAATAATAAATAATAATTATATTTAATACTTTAGAACCAATACAAGCTATCAACCAGCTACTACATTACCACAGTAAAGCAGCCCCAAACTTTGGAAGGATTAATTACAGCAAAATCCTTATAATCATATAACAATGACTCTAGCTAGGGTCCTTAAGATACCCTGTTTCTGCTGTGGTACTAGTAAGGGTACAGTGTTTGTGCTGTGGTACTAGTAAGGGTACAGTATTTGTGCCGTGGTACTAGTAAGGGTACAGTGTTTCTGCTGTGGTACTAGTAAGGGTACAGTGTTTCTGCTGTGGTACTAGTAAGGGTACAGTGTTTCTGCTGTGGTACTAGTAAGGGTACAGTGTTTCTGCTGTGGTACTAGTAAGGGTACAGTGTTTCTGCTGTGGTACTAGTAAGGGTACAGTGTTTGTGCTGTGGTACTTGTAAGGGTACAGTATTTGTGCTGTGGTACTAGTAAGGGTACAGTGTTTCTGCTGTGGTACTAGTAAGGGTACAGTGTTTGTGCTGTGGTACTAGTAAGGGTACAGTGTTTGTGCTGTGGTACTAGTAAGGGTACAGTGTTTGTGCTGTGGTACTAGTAAGGGTACAGTATTTGTGCTGTGGTACTAGTAAGGGTACAGTGTTTCTGCTGTGGTACTAGTAAGGGTACAGTGTTTCTGCTGTGGTACTAGTAAGGGTACAGTGTTTCTGCTGTGGTACTAGTAAGGGTACAGTGTTTGTGCTGTGGTACTAGTAAGGGTACAGTATTTGTGCTGTGGTACTAGTAAGGGTACAGTGTTTCTGCTGTGGTACTAGTAAGGGTACAGTGTTTCTGCTGTGGTACTAGTAAGGGTACAGTGTTTCTGCTGTGGTACTAGTAAGGGTACAGTGTTTCTGCTGTGGTACTAGTAAGGGTACAGTGTTTGATCACACCTTTTGATTGAACTTGCTAATGCTAGACACTTTGACTGGGAAATTCTACCCATACAAATGGGAATATGTTCTGACAACTATCCACACCTAGGCCTGTTTCAATACTACAATACAGGGGTATCTTAAGCCTGACTTACACTTATAGTGACATATACAATGTACAGTGCACTATTTCTGTAATAGGTGTGAGAAAAGACAAGTAAATTACTGAGCAATGTATACTGAGTCTGTGTATGTTGCTTGTGCTTATATTGCTAGTCTAAGAGTGACTGTAAGGTCTACTTACACCTGTATTTACATGTACATACTTACAAGTATATTTGGCACTTGTGTTCTGTCACCTGGATTAGAGTGCCTGCTAGCTATAGAGTTCTGCATGTATTACAAAATAACATACATTATTTTACATTCAAAGGGAGGACGTTTTTGTTGCTTGATAGAAGGCTGTCTTAATTCATAGTTAGGTTGACTGACGTGGAGCAGCAGTTATAAACTAAGTGCAATAAGCAGTTATTGTCACCCAGTTAACCTGGTCATGTTGACATTGATGTACATACATGTATTACAATGGAATGGCACCTTTATTAATACAATAAGGTCGTGAGAGGAAAAGCAGTTCTGTAATAGTTTCATCAATAAATGAGAAAAAGGAATCTATTAGCAAAATATATTAAATCTTCAGTAAAAGAGATGCATATTATCAAAGTTAGGATACAAACTTATCAGCATTTTGCTTGGGATTATGTGATATAAGGGTTGAGTGAATTGGTGAATGTACATAGACCTGATAACCCTGGAGCTGCATGCATCACACAATAGGGTACCATCCAGTCAAACCCCTATTAATGAGCCACCTATTAGCGACCAGTTATCAAAGTCAGAAACTATTATTAGTATGATACTGTATACATATGAAACTTCTATAAGTGGCCACCTTTTGGCCTTCCAGATGAGGGCTTTACTATTGCTTTTGTCATCTAGGACCTTGTCGACTGGTGGGGCCCATATACTATGTGTACAATTTACATACATGTATACTTGAGACTTGTGGCCTTTCTTGAGGAAGGGAGTTCCTGCTACCACGGTTACCAAGGTACTACAATACAATTTTGTATGTATAAGATATCAAAACACTCAGGTCTGTTATCTTTAGTTAGTAATAAAACCACAATAAGAAAGAAAGGCATCTCACATCTGTCAGCACTTTGGGTGGACTAGCCAGTGTTTGTCCAGATGCACTACCCTGTGATATCTGGAATATAAAGCACATTATTGGTATTTGAACATATTAACTGTAACAAGGTTGTCAGTAGATACCGACAGCCAGTGTAACTCTGTCCTCTATCAATATAAAAGTAGTCGTCTGTTCTGGTTATGAAACTTGCCCTTGTGTTTCAACTTCTTCAAAACTGTATCCATTACACACCTTACTTATAGTATAAATCTACTGAGATCCTTGCTATATAAAAAGAAGTCTACAGCATAGTGGTAATGTACAGTACAGCATAGTGGTAATGTACAGCATTGTCAGTGGTAATGTACAGTACAGCATAGTGGTAATGTACAGTACAGCATAGTGGTAATGTACAGTACAGCATAGTGGTAATGTACAGCATTGTCAGTGGTAATGTACAGTACAGCATAGTGGTAATGTACAGCATAGTGGTAATGTACAGCATAGTGGTAATGTACAGTACAGCATAGTGGTAATGTACAGTATAGTGGTAATGTACAGCATAGTGGTAATGTACAGCATTGTCAGTGGTAATGTACAGTACAGCATAGTGGTAATGTACAGTACAGCATAGTGGTAATGTACAGTACAGCATAGTGGTAATGTACAGCATTGTCAGTGGTAATGTACAGTACAGCATAGTGGTAATGTACAGCATAGTGGTAATGTACAGCATAGTGGTAATGTACAGTACAGCATAGTGGTAATGTACAGTATAGTGGTAATGTACAGCATAGTGGTAATGTACAGTACAGCATAGTGGTAATGTACAGCATAGTGGTAATGTACAGTACAGCATAGTGGTAATGTACAGCATAGTGGTAATGTACAGCACAGCATAGTGGTAATGTACAGTATAGTGGTAATGTACAGTACAGCATAGTGGTAATGTACAGCACAGCATAGTGGTAATGTACAGTATAGTGGTAATGTACAGCATAGTGGTAATGTACAGTACAGCATAGTGGTAATGTACAGCATAGTGGTAATGTACAGTACAGCATAGTGGTAATGGACAGCATAGTGGTAATGTACAGCACAGCATAGTAATACATTATTAAAGGATTGGTGTTTGTCTCTGACTTCTGTTTTTCATATAGACGTTTCGGCCATTAATCAATGGCCTTCATCAGTATTAATCGGAAACGTTGCGATCTTTGAAATACTTAACGTTTGCGGCGCGCGCTTGATGTCCTTGCGCGCGCTTATTTCTTAGTCCCATGATGGTCTTGTAGACTTCAGAAATTTGAATGCAATCATTCCCTGCGTTGGCATCTTGGCCCGTGAACCACGCTTCAAGGAAAAGCCTCTGGTGGTAGTTTTTTTCTCTGTCCACAATTGTAATGTTTTTAAAGTCAAAAGAATGTCCTGTTTCGTTGCTGTGCTGTGCTATCTTTGAGTTAGGGTGGTTGTGAGCAATGGCTCCTCTGTGCTCCGAAGTTCGTGTTTTCATTGATCTGCCTGTCTGGCCATAGTATACAAAATCACATTCTGAGCATTTGATTTTGTATACTATGTCAGTTTCGCTGCTTGCATCTTTGCGATCTTTTGGTCGTGGAAAGAGATTGCACAGTTTGGTCAGAGGGCGGTAAGCAATGACCAACGACGTCGAGGAACAAAAATGATCAATTGTTGTCCTTCCTTACGTTAAAGGCGTGTCCGAGAAAATTAGCAGAGTTTTGAAACAACACAACTTGGATGTTGCTTACCGCCCTCTGACCAAACTGTGCAATCTCTTTCCACGACCAAAAGATCGCAAAGATGCAAGCAGCGAAACTGACATAGTATACAAAATCAAATGCTCAGAATGTGATTTTGTATACTATGGCCAGACAGGCAGATCAATGAAAACACGAACTTCGGAGCACAGAGGAGCCATTGCTCACAACCACCCTAACTCAAAGATAGCACAGCACAGCAACGAAACAGGACATTCTTTTGACTTTAAAAACATTACAATTGTGGACAGAGAAAAAAACTACCACCAGAGGCTTTTCCTTGAAGCGTGGTTCACGGGCCAAGATGCCAACGCAGGGAATGATTGCATTCAAATTTCTGAAGTCTACAAGACCATCATGGGACTAAGAAATAAGCGCGCGCAAGGACATCAAGCGCGCGCCGCAAACGTTAAGTATTTCAAAGATCGCAACGTTTCCGATTAATACTGATGAAGGCCATTGATTAATGGCCGAAACGTCTATATGAAAAACAGAAGTCAGAGACAAACACCAATCCTTTAATAATGTATCGTAAACCTGACTGCAACTTCAAGATATATATAGTAATACATTCTCATTGTTATAATGCCCACTCATTGTCTCGGCTGGTTAATTAAGTTATGGGAGGCGCGACTTGCCGAGGCAATGAGCTGTAATATGCAGGGAGATATAGGCACATCGCCGAAGGGGAGGTGGGTGGGGCGAAATAATCTGCGATCGTGCTAGCTTCTCATGTAACTTGGCGGAAAGGGCTGAACACATGGTTCGGGCTGCTTATAAACCTTATCGGTAATCCCATGGGACTCAAACATGCGCATTCCGCGTGCTGTGCTATTCGAAACCAATTAACCAAGCCGAGTAGACCATATTCGTGGTTATTTTATCAATGAGAATAGTAATACATTCTCATTGTTATAATGCCCACTCATTGTCTCGGCTGGTTAATTAAGTTATGGGAGGCGCGACTGTGCCTCCGGCCGTTTACTGATATATAGTCGGGGGCAAACCGTACACAAAAGAAGTACTAAGGTGAACCAGAGTTTATTGAACCGATTTATTGCTACCTTCTCCCAAAACTCAGAAAACCCCAGGCCTAAACCCTTGACCACCAAAATTTCGCTAGCTCTGCGTTACACCTTGAAAATCTGACTTGACGAAGGGGAGCCCCGCTGGCACAAGATTGTAAATGTTTCCAGCGACAACGCTGACAGGGTCTGTGAAATCATTTCGATGGACAGTAATGGCCTAGCCCCGCTAGTGGGATTTCCCTCCCAATGACACCAACGTTCCCTCTTTAGTAAGTGCCAACTTTCATACAGCTAGTGCGTTCATTTTCCTTTCGATACCCGGCCAACACCAAAATAACCTAAACTATGTGTATGTGTCGTATGCTTGTTCCAGCCCTCGCAAATAGATCCGTTGGGTTACTGGCTGTAATACGAGTTATTAGAGGCCTCATTCATGCCACCAGCAACTTAGGCTCTACTGAATCCAGCAAACTGGCCTCAATGCTGGGAGTTCAGGCCACACACGTGCACACCGGGAACTACGTGCCCTACTCTTAGTCGAATAATAATAATATAATAATAATAATGAAATAAGGGAAGCTGAAACGAAATTACACGAATACCAAGATAGCCTATGGGACAAAAGAGTAATGGAGGCTAACGTTGAATGATCACGTAAATAGTTTTGCCTTAACAGAATCTGAATGTTGTTGTTGGTTTGGAGTCCCTGCTGTAAATTACCATCCCGTGGATTGAACAGTCAAACTTACTCTTGCACTTCTTGCCGAAAAAAGCATGGCCAAGAGATGTTCTATATACATACACGTGTCATATCTATGTGCATTCATTATCATAATTGGGGTAGCAAATCACGATTCACGCTGATTCTGGCCCTCGGTAAAAAATGGACCCTATCTAAGACTCGAGGAAATTCTATACCCTATTTTAGACAGTTATTGAAAACTTAGCACTAGTTAGTAGTAACCCTGTATGGTAAGGCACTTTTATTTCAGAAATCAAAATGTAATACCTTATCTAAGACTCTAAAAACTGAAACTTACGATCCTTGTCAGAATTGCAGACTCTATTCAAGATAGTTTAGGGTGAAATGTATACCCTATCTAAGACAAAAAGCTCAAAAGCCATACCCTATCCAGCGGCATATACCCGTATAGCAAATATATGGGACCCCCCCCCCCCCCCCCCCCCCCCCCCCCCCCCCCCCCCCCCCCCCCCCCCCCCACCATGGCGCATTTGTTCTCTGATTTCTCAACAAGCATACCGAAATAAATATATTTTAATTTGTTTTGTTGTGCTATAGTTCCATTGTAAACCTCGGGTTCTTGTGACAGCCATTAAACTGATACTGTGTCCGTATCATCAACATACTTTTAGTAGCTGGCTGGGATCTTATACTCTTGTTCAAGTTCGCTTAGATACTAAATAGAGCACATAAACGTATTGACCGCATGTGGTAAACGTGTGGAACCATTGCCACGCCCTCAAAAATTGTTCAACATCTTTCCATGATACTGAAAGAGTTGATTTGCAGTGGCCGGCTATAGATGAAGCTGTACTAAATTCGTCTAGTTGATCTTTACTAAAGTTCAGGTTGTAGGTCTTATTGAAACAATCATCAGAACATGCTCAACTTTCTCAGTCTGCTAAGATGTTGGTAGTCTCGTGAACAGGAACATTAATAAATAAGGCTCTAACGCCGTAAGATACTATTGTAGGATATATTAGCATACTATAACATCGCTGTTGCGGATTTCCTAAGCGAAATAAAACACATCGTTGCTGGTGTAGACATCGTTTGTGTTCTTAAAGTCAACAAGACGCACTGTGTGCGTTCACTCGGGCTGAACTTACGCCTGACCAAATGAAATGTTGGCGTGACTGCGCGATTTGCGTTCTGAATTTGTAATTGCTGTAAAATGGAGTCAAATTCACTGGAGAAAGAGTGCCGGAATACAATGCCATTTTTTTTTTTTTTTTTTAAATATAAATCAGTCAAATGATATAAGTAGTCTATTGAGAGTTTGGGGGACTCAGCGCACACCCGGTTGCTTACGAGAGGTTCGAACTTTTGGTATTTTGGAAGACTGGTCGCTTGGTGGAGGTGCAAATGTATTTCATTTTGGCAGAGATATTTGTAGACTTGTGCACATCAACTAGAAATGTGACTTTTTCAGTCATTTACGGCAATTTTTTGTTTTTTTGTTAAAAGAAATCCTTGTAAGAGATGTTTGCGGTGTCTTTTGTTCTCTGTATTTCCCCGGCGTTTATTTAAAATTTGAAGTTTTAGAGGGGGCGTTTATTAGAGGGAGGCATATATTTCGAAACTCCATATTTTGCCTCTGAAACGTTTCCCGAGTCATCACAATACGATGAAAAACCTAAGACAATTTTGTTCAGCATTTCAATTCTCAACTGCGTTAAGTAGCATTCTAACACAGTCGATGGAGAGAATCTAGAACCGATAAAGGTATACGCGAATGTATAAAGACTGGAGATGAATGGAGGAAAATCCACCCACTAGCCGAGTCGGACCAGGAACCCGTCCGAAGACAGGTTATAGGGATTTTGTTTAGATTGCCCTTCTGGTCCAACTAAGCCGTGGGATGCTCGCGCGCGTGGCCTGCTTTTGTTTTTTTTGTTTTGTTTTGTTTTTTCCCCCCGCTATGTTCCGTAATAAACGACTACTTGTATGCTTAGTTTATCATTAAAGTCAACTTTCTAAACAAAATGAACTTTAAAATAGCAACGTGTTTGAAAACTTATTCGTAAATGGCAAATTTATTCGCTAATGTTTTCAGAAGTTATGACGGATCAAAAGCAGAGAGTTTAGTATTGAGTGTCACCAGCCTCGTTCTAATGTTTTTGCCCTACAAAGCGCAAATAACTTTGCAGAAACTCTATATTTCAACTTCAAACTCGCAGACATAGTTTATTTGAAAATTTTATACCCAACGCCGCGCCGACCCTTCCCGCCTTGTACAGCTGTCGTATAGCGCATGCTCTTCTAACTAGTAACCGGGACGTCCCGATAGAAAAATACACCATCACTCAATAACAACACAATACAATAAAACTTTAATTCATGCACTTGCAACATACTTTCAAAGGAATAACTGCTAACTGAGGACACTACATTTTGGCTAACGGTCGAAAAACGACCAGACTACAGAAACCAGGGTCGACACACAACCAGACCTGAATTTGGCTAAGGGTCGACAAACGACCAGACTACCGAAACCGGGGTCGACACACGACCAGACCTGAATTTGGCTAAGGGTCGACAAACGACCAGACTACCGAAACCGGGGTCGACACATGACCAGACCTGAATTTGGCTAAGGGTCGACAAACGACCAGACTACCGAAACCGGGGTCGACACACGGACCAGACCTGAATTTGGCTAAGGGTCGACAAACGACCAGACTACCGAAACAGGGTCGACACACGACCAGACCTGAATATGGCTAAGGGTCGAAAAACGACCAGTACTAATAATAATGATATAATAATAATACTACGCCTATAAACGCTAAGGTAAGGTTAAATATAAACAACAACAAAAACTAATATATAAGCATGTATCATGTACTGGTAGGTAAGCAAAACAGGAGGAAAACAAATATAATAAAACCATACGTGGGAATTACACAAAAAGCAAGAAAGGGTAAACATGTAATAACACGGTATAGATATACTGAGTAGATGAAAAAGAAAGTTAACACGTGGCTAGCGCTAAACCCAAGGGGAAACTGATCTAGATAAAAATGTGACGCCTGAGAATAAGGCTAACGATGCGCCGAACGGTAAAGCACGAGATGAATCAGAAAAATAAAAATGTGCGAAGCGGAATAATTGAAAATTCTACGACCAGCACAAAACTTAAACAGCAAAATTCCTCAGGGTCCGTGTAACCGCGTAGGTCTAAAACTACAAACAAAAGAATGGAATAACTAACGAGCCCAGGGAAGGTGGAAATACAGTGGACAATAATAAGCGAACAGAACCCACGTGTAAAAAACGAAGCGAACGGCCTTACACAAGAAGCAAGAAAGACGAATGAAAATTCTTGTGACTAACTGTACTGAATAATAAGTACAAACAACTATAAAACGAGCAGAGCAAACCGGTGAATAAAAAGGAATAGCTAAGACTGACAACAGTCCGGTAGGCAGCAAATAAACTAAGAGAGTATAAACTAAGAGAATATACAACCTTCTGAGTCTTCTGGCATGGGGCACAGCAGCGCAATATAGCTCAGTGCTACAGCTTGTAGAGTTCTTGCGGTTGCCATTCTGTTGTGGAGGAACTGGAGCCATTGTGCCCGTTGTGGAAATTGCTGTGGTTGAGCTTAACGTTGCCTTACATCTCTCAAGCGGTCCAATAAGTCCTGGTCGATTTGGCTTTGGCGACGTAAAAGTGAATGTACTGAAATATACTGCGGTAAAGTGCTAGCTTCTCATGTAACTTGGCGGAAAGGGCTGAACACATGGTTCGGGCTGCTTATAAACCTTATCGGTAATCCCATGGGACTCAAACATGCGCATTCCGCGTGCTGTGCTATTCGAAACCAATTAACCAAGCCGAGTAGACCATATTCGTGGTTATTTTATCAATGAGAATAGTGGTAATGTACAGTACAGCATAGTGGTAATGTACAGCATAGTGGCAATGTACAGTACAGCATAGTGGTAATGTACAGTACAGCATAGTGGTAATGTACAGCATAGTGGTAATGTACAGTACAGCATAGTGGTAATGTACAGTACAGCATAGTGGTAATGTACAGTACAGCATAGTGGTAATGTACAGTATAGTGGTAATGTACAGTACAGCATAGTGGTAATGTACATTGTAGCTTCTCATGTAACTTGGCGGAAAGGGCTGAACACATGGTTCGGGCTGCTTCTAAACCTTATCGGTAATCCCATGGGACTCAAACATCTGTGCTATTCGAAACCAATTAACCAAGCCGAGTAGACCATATTCGTGGTTATTTTATCAATGAGAATAGTGGTAATGTACAGTACAGCATAGTGGTAATGTACAGCATAGTGGTAATGTACAGTACAGCATAGTGGTAATGTACAGTACAGCATAGTGGTAATGTACAGCATAGTGGTAATGTACAGTACAGCATAGTGGTAATGTACAGTACAGCATAGTGGTAATGTACAGTATAGTGGTAATGTACAGTACAGCATAGTGGTAATGTACAGTACAGCATAGTGGTAATGTACAGCATAGTGGTAATGTACAGTACAGCATAGTGGTAATGTACAGCATAGTGGTAATGTACAGTACAGCATAGTGGTAATGTACAGTACAGCATAGTGGTAATGTACAGTACAGCATAGTGGTAATGTACAGTTTACAGCATAGTGGTAATGTACAGTACAGCATAGTGGTAATGTACAGTACAGCATAGTGGTAATGTACAGTACAGCATAGTGGTAATGTACAGTACAGCATAGTGGTAATGTACAGCATAGTGGTAATGTACAGTACAGCATAGTGGTAATGTACAGCATAGTGGTAATGTACAGTACAGCATAGTGGTAATGTACAGCATAGTGGTAATGTACAGTACAGCATAGTGGTAATGTACAGTACAGCATAGTGGTAATGTACAGTACAGCATAGTGGTAATGTACAGCATAGTGGTAAGTACAGCATAGTGGTAATGTACAGTACAGCATAGTGGTAATGTACAGTACAGCATAGTGGTAATGTACAGTACAGCATAGTGGTAATGTGTACAGCATAGTGGTAATACAGTACAGCATAGTGGTAATGTACAGTACAGCATAGTGGTAATGTACAGCATAGTGGTAATGTACAGTACAGCATAGTGGTAATACAGTACAGCATAGTGGTAATGTACAGTACAGCATAGTGGTAATGTACAGTACAGCATAGTGGTAATGTACAGTACAGCATAGTGGTAATGTACAGCATAGTGGTAATGTACAGCATAGTGGTAATGTACAGCATAGTGGTAATGTACAGTACAGCATAGTGGTAATGTACAGTACAGCATAGTGGTAATGTACAGTACAGCATAGTGGTAATGTACAGTACAGCATAGTGGTAATGTACAGTACAGCATAGTGGTAATGTACAGTACAGCATAGTGGTAATGTACAGTACAGCATAGTGGTAATGTACAGCATAGTGGTAATGTACAGTACAGCATAGTGGTAATGTACAGCATAGTGGTAATGTACAGTACAGCATAGTGGTAATGTACAGTACAGCATAGTGGTAATGTACAGCATAGTGGTAATGTACAGTACAGCATAGTGGTAATGTACAGCATAGTGGTAATGTACAGTACAGCATAGTGGTAATGTACAGCATAGTGGTAATGTACAGTACAGCATAGTGGTAATGTACAGTACAGCATAGTGGTAATGTACAGTACAGCATAGTGGTAATGTACAGCATAGTGGTAATGTACAGCATAGTGGTAATGTACAGTACAGCATAGTGGTAATGTACAGTACAGCATAGTGGTAATGTACAGTACAGCATAGTGGTAATGTACAGTACAGCATAGTGGTAATGTACAGTACAGCATAGTGGTAATGTACAGTACAGCATAGTGGTAATGTACAGTACAGCATAGTGGTAATGTACAGTACAGCATAGTGGTAATGTACAGCATAGTGGTAATGTACAGCATAGTGGTAATGTACAGCATAGTGGTAATGTACAGCATAGTGGTAATGTACAGCATAGTGGTAATGTACAGCATAGTGGTAATGTACAGTACAGCATAGTGGTAATGTACAGCATAGTGGTAATGTACAGCATAGTGGTAATGTACAGCATAGTGGTAATCAACTAACCAACTGTACATATGTTTTAGGAATCATTCCCTCTCTGCCTTTGTTGTCCCTTGCTCTCCACCAGTTTTCTTCCACCTTCTTCACTATTGTTAATATGTCTCCTTTTTTGAAGGGTAAGTCTTCGGGATCCTGTCAGAATACACAAACATATTTCATGCAAAACGTTTATCTGAATTACATTAGACTATTAGATGATTGTGACAAGTGCACAGGTCTCATTCCTATATCCCTACCCCAGGGGGGTACTCAGGTATTGTATATGTAAACTGGAGATTGGAGATCAACGAGACTCCACAAACCCTTAGAATCTGTATTTTTGAATTATTATACACTAAATTCAATGAGTATTTTAAGGTCACTGTAAGATATCTGTCAGACGTCAATAAGATGACTGCGCTAAGCTTCAAAGATATGTGTACATGTACATTTGTATAATCTAAATCTTCTACACATATCCTCTATCGATACTATGTGACGTCATGTGTGTTGTGTTTGCACTGTCTACAGGTACTAGTACAATGATGGGAAGGTGTGAAGGACTGTTTTCTCACCTTACTATCAAAATTGAACATTGCCTTCCATTCCTCTAGTTTTGCAACCTGAAATGAGCCATTGCTGCATGTATTAAACTGATACATGGACATTATTTACAAGGTTCATGTGAATACTGAATAATTGCAGATCAAGTCATTGTGATCAATTATCTTTCAGTATTTTCAGAAGTCAAATCTAGTATAATTAAAGGTGTGGATACAAATACAATAACTTTATTTATACATGGTGCAACATTGCGTGCAACATTCCCTGCAACATGTATTGTTGCAGCATGTGTCCACCTCTGCAACATGTTGTGCACAATGTTGCAGAGGTTGAATCGAGTCCTACTTCTGCAACATTGCGAGCATGAACAAATTACGTCGTAGTAGCACGTGCTAGTGAATTGCGCACAATGTTGCACCGTGTGTCCGACTTTAATGTTACCATATATATAGCCAAAAAACCCTTTTTATGAATACAAATTAAATTAATTATACTCTTGTAAGTATAAATGTAGGTAATCATATGGTTTCACATTAGCCAGCTGTGTATTTTTCAAAAGTCCAAAATTCCATGAGCCCATATCTACATGTATGTATAGCCATAGGGCGAGCCCATATCTACATGTATAGCCATAGGGCGAGCCCATATCTACATGTATAGCCATAGGGCGAGCCCATATCTACATGTATAGCCATAGGGCGAGCCCATATCTACATGTATGTATAGCCATAGGGCGAATGCAATTTATTACTTGCAATTTGTGCTCTTTGAAAAACACATGAATTCAATCCCAAATCATGAGATAACCATATGATTGCTTAAGCAATGCACCTTTTCGTAGTTTCCCAGAATGCTTCATAATTCTGCACGTGCTTGCAAGCTAGCGATGTCAGGGGAGGAAATATTTAGAATTGATCGTGTATTGAGGAAAATATGACTGGTAACTAATCAAGAACAGGAAAAAACTGTTTTCTTTGCTTGAGAATTTGCATCTATCTTTGTAATTCTTCTTACGCACTTTTAATTTAAAAGTCTAAGTTTTCTACTGAATTTTTTCATTCTCTCTTAATTAATATTTTTGATCTATTTTGTACCCTGACCTCGCTTGTGTGGGCAGAATCCTGAAGAATTCTGGGAAACTACGAAAAGGTCCATAGAAGTCTGGCTCATGATTTTCTCATTCAACATCCTATGTGATCTATTTCGCCAGTATTTAACCACAGAAATGTGTCTTCTATTGTTTTTATGAATCAGCCAATCAGAGTGTGTATTAAATAGTGTTGCTATATTTTAATACATGTATTTAATTATCAACATAAACAATTTATTGAATTATTTAATTTATAACAAAAACAAATTTTGCAGTTCACACCACAGTGCACATTAACTTGTACATGTCATTGCACTGCAGTACAAACTAATGTTTCATTGACTTACTGGTTCTTTGAGTGTCGTTGTATCCAAAAGATAGTTTTTATAAAATCCAATGATTTCTGGTAAAGTTTGGAACGTCTGGTCCCCTATCTGATAATAACTTCCTTTGAAGTTGATGATGTAGTGACTAATTTTGCCACCCTCACTAGGACAAATCAACCAATCAGTAACTTAGTAGAACTAAATGAATGAATAAAGAATTAGAAACAGAATATACATACATACATACATACATATTCTTTATTTGCAGTTTTGAATGAATAGATACAATAAATAATTGATTACAGAAAAATACAAATACATAGAAAGAAAACAACTAAGTATATAATTAATCATTTCCAGTGGGGTGGGATTATTTCCAGTGTTTGTGGGGGGGGGGGGGGGGTATTATTTCCAGTGTTTGTGGGGGGGGGGGGTATTATTTCCAGTGTTTGTGGGGGGGGGGGGGTATTATTTCCAGTGTTTGTGGGGGGGGGGGGGGGGTATTATATCCAGTGTTTGTGGGGGGGGGGGGGTATTATTTCCAGTGGGGTGGGATTATTTCCAGTGTTTGGGGGGGGGGGGGGGGGGGGGGGGGGTATTATTTCCAGTGTTTGGGGGGGGGGGGGGGGGGGGATATTATTTCCAGTGGGGTGGGATTATTTCCAGTGTTTGGGGGGGGGGGGGGGGGGGGGGGTATTATTTCCAGTGTTTGTGGGGGGGGGGGGGGGTATTATTTCCAGTGTGTTGTGGGGGGGGGGGGTATTATTTCCAGTGTTTTGGGGGGGGGGGGGGTATTATTTCCAGTGTTTTGTGGGGGGGGGGGGGGGGGGTATTATTTCCAGTGTTTTGGGGGGGGGGGGGTATTATATCCAGTGTTTTGGGGGGGGGGGGGTATTATTTCCAGTGGGGTGGGATTATTTCCAGTGTTTGTGGGGGGGGGGGTATTATTTCCAGTGTTTGGGGGGGGGGGGGGGGGGGGGTATTATTTCCAGTGTTTGTGGGGGGGGGGGGGGGGGGGGTATTATTTCCAGTGGGGTGGGATTATTTCCAGTGTTTGTGGGAGAGGGGGGTATTACATGTATTTCCAGTGGGGTGGGGGGGGAGGGGGGGGGGGGGGGTTCAAGAAAGAAAAGTAAAGATGGAAGTGCTGGGGAGTTGGAGTAACTGCAAGCTTTCGAGCCAACTTCCCATTTGTTGATTAGAAATAGACAAATTTTGCCATGTATATGTTGTAGTTCAATATGGATTCTGGTACAATTTGGTTTTGAACTGGTACAATTTGTTTTGAACTGGTACAATTTGTTTTGAACTGGTACAATTTGTTTTGAACTGGTACAATTTGTTTTGAACTGGTACAATTTGTTTTGAACTGGTACAACATGAAGTACCTTGGGGTTAGGTTTAGGGTTAGTATTGGGGAAGACTTTGTATTTTATTATAATCATGAAGTACCTTGGGGTTAGGTTTAGGGTTAGTATTGGGGAAGACTTTGTATTTTATTATTATAATCATGAAGTACCTTGGGGTTAGGGTTAGGGTTAGTATTGGGGAAGACTTTGTATTTTATTATTATAATCATGAAGTACCTTGGGGTTAGGGTTAGGGATAGGGCCGAAGACTTTGTATTTTATTAAAATCATGAAGTACCTTGGGGTTAGGCTTAGGGATAGTGAAGACTTTGTATTTTATTGCTATATAGTAATCAAGAACCTTGGGGTTAGGTTTAGGGTTAGTATTGGGGTAGACTTGGTAGGAATGAATACAATCTGCTTCGTTCTACTATAGAGCAAGACAGGTACATGTACGTTCGAGTACGTGTTGACGTGAATACAAGCTGCTTCTTTCTACTATACTATGAGAGCAAGACAGGTACATGTACGTTCGAGTACGTGTTGACGTGAATACAAGCTGCTTTGTTCTACTAGAGAGCAAGACAGGGAAGCGTTAATTGACACGTTGACGTGAATACAACCTACTTCGTTCTACTAGAGAGCAATACAGGCACGCGTTGATGTGAATACAAATAAATAAATATCATGTTTAACGTGTCAAGTGTTGATATCAGTATAGCTAGTGGGGACAAGACTCTCACACTCACTTCTTACTACATTATATATTCTGTACACCCAACACTCATCTCACTAGTTCGTTTTTACCGAGGGAGGAAAACCGGAGTACCCGGAGAAAATTCCTCGAAGCAAGGGAGAGAACGAACCGGCTCACAACTCAACTCGCGCCCTGTCCGTGAATTGAACCAGGCGCCACTATAGAACAAGACAGGTACGCTTTGACGGTTTAGGAATTTCTTTGCCTTTTCATAAAATTTGTCTTCAAGTACGAAAATCACAAGCAAATTTTTACTTTTAGTTTCCTGTTTCAGGTTGTTATTTCTCGTTAGAAAGCCTCACGATCAACCCATGGTTCGTGATCCGCCATATTGCTAAGTCCACGTTTTGATCTAGCGCGCATGCGTGAATTTAAATGACATAATGACGTAATAGAAAATGAATAACATTAATAAAATGTAAATGTGATGCTAAACCGACATCAAAATCCTCGATGGCATAGTTGGTTAATGCGCTTAAATATGTACTTAATAAATAGACATCTAGACAGATAGACAGAATTAATGTAGGCAGACAGGAAAGGAAAGGAGGGGTAGGTAGGGAGAGAATGAAGGGAAGGGTGGGTGCCAGGAAGTCATCTAGTTCTTTTGAGAACCCCCTAAAAAAATCCAAGCCCCTGTTTTTTTAATGAGTCCCCAAAATAAAATCCCTTTTAAGAATGCCAGATTGTACCAGTTCAAAACAAATTGTACCAGTTCAAAACAAATTGTACCAGTTCAAAACAAATTGTACCAGTTCAAAACAAATTGTACCAGTTCAAAACAAATTGTACCAGTTCAAAACAAATTGTACCAGAATCCATATTGAACTACAACATATACATAATAAATTCATTATTCTCACCTATATTTGTAGAGGTAATCATACATGTATGGTTTCAAGTTCAATTTGGAAATAATTTGCACAAGTGTGTTTTTCAAAGAGTATCAAAATTGCCCATACATGTAGAGCGAGTGCAATTTGAGCTCTTTGAAAACACACAAGTGCATATTTTTCCAAATTGAATGAGAAATCGTATGATTACCAATTAATAATATTCATGAACAAATAATTCTACAGTACTACAGTGAAAATTAAAAGTAATTTGTATTGCAGTGCAAATTACGTACCTTTCAACTGCACTGCTCTTAGCCAATCAGAATCAATAACTTTTTATCATGAATATTATTTTTGTAAATATTATGCAACATAAGCTTAAATATGCATTACTTGAGGAATGTGTAAAGTCACTTTGATCAGCCTTTGCATTGTGATGGAGTAAATTTAGCTTCATTTAGCTGTTTCTATCGTTATAAATGTGTAGTCTGTATAGTCAGTGTAGATAAGTCTTACTAATAGAACTAATCGGCCTCTTGTTGTGTCTGGTTTTAAGCTTAAGGGGATACGTTTCGTTTGCTGTAGAGCTACAAATGTAAGTTTAAGCTTGTGTAAACTCGTTACGTATCAACTGCTTTGCATTTCAACTCACCTGACTTCCAACACATAGTCACCCACCAAACTTCTACTGTCTCGAACCAGGAAAGTTCCCGAAGTTTTCCCGTTTAAGATCGCTTCTGTCTGTTCTCTGCTTATTTTACCATGATACCAACTTGCATTATGTTGAAACAAAAAGAGCAATCAATCTCACATAGATCTCTTTTACTGCCAATATTTAAGCCTAGTAATCCTACCTCTGATTCGAATGATCATTCATGGTTAAAGGGCACGTCTCACAAAACACAACAATCAGAAAGCTATAATCTTGTAGAAGTTGTGGTTTATATCAAATCACAAGAATCCAATGTTTGTTGGGGAAGCACCGTCAAAGATCACATACCGTATCTTTTAACAATGGCAAACAAGTCCGTACCACTTCCTTGTGTACTTTGGGTTTATTTGAAGGTATTTTTACACCAGCAATCACTAAATGATCGCAACAAACAACCTTGTGATATATTTCAGTCAACTTCAGGTTCGATTGGAAGACAGGATCATGGGAAGACTCGACTAGACCTAGGCCACCACGGTACCAATAGCTAGGGATACCAACTACGAGTACTGAAAAAAGAGAAAAAAGAAAAAGTCATAAAAATCGAGATACTCTATGAAAAGAACAATACCACAAAGAAAAAGAAAATAGAATTTATATCAATCAATCGATACTACTTTATTCAAGACACAACTACGCATAAATTATAATAATTATTCGCAACGGTAGTTCGAAAAATACCGAGTATTATTATTATTATTATTATTATTATTATTATTATTATTATTATTATTATTATTATTATATTATTATTATTATTATTATTATTATTATTATTAATATTTTATTATTAATTATTAATTATTATTATTATTACTATTAATTATTATTATTATTATTATTATTATTATTATTATTCATTATTATTATGATTATGATTATGATTATCGTTATTACAGTCGTCTAAAGGTCTCTAAATAATCAAATTACTGCATTGTCTCAATGCGGAAGCGATGGATTAATTACGGTATTCCGGTTATTCCCCTAAACGAAACACTCAGCTTCCTTATTCTGACGACGTCACTCTTAATTGCTAGCAGCAGTGTAGCAGCATTGGTATCTCCTATTTTCCCGTATTTTTTATATTCCTGTTATACTATATTTCAGGTTCTAATTTACTTGTTATTCAGTGCCACGCTTCTTCTTGGATAGAGTCGTTTTCGTATGAGTGGGAAACCTACGGTACGGAGTTACGGTCACGGTACGGAATCTAACACATTGTATTCAACCAATCACAGCGCGCGAAATCATTTCTCAACCAATCAGAATGCTTGGATACCGCACGATGATGGCGCGATACGGTCACTGCACGGCACGAACCGTACCGTAACTACTTCCCACTCATACGAAAACGACTCTATGCATTAATGGTTGATAGAGTCGTTTTCGTATGGTACGAACACATTCAACCAATCATAGCGCGCGCAAAATCATCGCTCAACCGCAATCAGACTAGAACAGCTTGGATACCGCACGTAACTACTTCCCACTCATACGAAAACGACTCTAGTGAAAGGGTTAGTTTTCGATGCACTGATTCATAATTACAACATTTCGAAAGAGAAAGTTCTTCTTGGACTTCCTAGCACTTCCGGTGTGATTATTTATTTTTTCTAGCGTCCAGTCCTCCGCGATTTGTCACCCTTTGAGGTCACGTGACAAGAATCAAAATGGCGGACGAAGGAGAGAAAAGTGAGATGATTGCGGAGTTTTCAGGTGTTACAGGTTCTAACGCTGAGCGAGCACAGTTCTTTTTAGAGTCTTCTGGCTGGCAGTTACACGTGAGTGATGTTTAACGTGTCTGTACTAACGATTACATGACTATCGACACATCGTTGTCATTTCGATTTTTCTTTTCTTAACGAATGAATGAAGTTTGGAAGTAAACTAACTTAATTAAAGATCGACACAACGAATCCTTGTTTAGTTGAAGGTTTATTGATGTTATAGACGCGTGAACCAACATTGTTCAGATATAGGTACCGTATATCAGAATTAATTTACTTATAAGTTTACATGTCTACATTTAAGATTGATTTAAGGCTTAAGTTTATTTCGTCAGCAAAAACTATTTAACAATCAGTCTTATAACTTACATAATGTTGACATAAAACATGTAAGTTTTTAACTGTGATATTCAATGAAGTCTTTTGACGTGACTAAATAAGTTTGTGCATGTAACGATGTACAGTAACATGACTGACCATGTGTGCAACTCTTTTAAATGTCGGCATTTGGCTGTTACTATCTGTTCAGTCATACAATGTAGATAATATATGTCAATATATGTACATTTGTACCCGTAAGCATAAGATCACTATCGAAACTGTATTTCTAGAACACAATTATGACATATGGAAATGCATATTGTCCAAAACAATCCAGAGATTGGGAATACAATGATTGTACAATGTATTTTGGGTTCCCTGTGCTAGATCCACAGGTATCCCAACAGCAAGTATTTGATTGTATGATTGTTGCATTTCAGCTTGCTCTTAGTAGTTTCTATGAAGATGGAGCTGATGATTCTCCTAGTCCACCACCACAGTCAACACCACCACACCAACAGGTACATGTTCTTTGTAGCCTATAAATTACATGTACATATATATGTCCTGCCTATTTGTACATACATGTATGTCCTGCCTATTTGTACATACATGTATGTCCTGCCTATTTGTACATACATGTATGTCCTGCCTATTTGTACATACATGTATGTCCTGCCTATTTGTACATGTACATGTATGTCCTGCCTATTTGTACATGTACATGTATGTCCTGCCTATTTGTACATGTACATGTATGTCCTGCCTATTTGTACATACATGTATGTCCTGCCTATTTGTACATGTATGTCCTGCCTATTTGTACATACATGTATGTCCTGCCTATTTGTACATGTATGTCCTGCCTATTTGTACATACATGTATGTCCTGCCTATTTGTACATACATGTATGTCCTGCCTATTTGTACATGTATGTCCTGCCTATTTGTACATACATGTATGTCCTGCCTATTTGTACATACATGTATGTCCTGCCTATTTGTACATACATGTATGTCCTGCCTATTTGTACATACATGTATGTCCTGCCTATTTGTACATGTATGTCCTGCCTATTTGTACATACATGTATGTCCTGCCTATTTGTACATGTATGTCCTGCCTATTTGTACATACATGTATGTCCTGCCTATTTGTACATGTACATGTATGTCCTGCCTATTTGTACATACATGTATGTCCTGCCTATTTGTACATACATGTATGTCCTGCCTATTTGTACATGTACATGTATGTCCTGCCTATTTGTACATGTACATGTATGTCCTGCCTATTTGTACATGTACATGTATGTCCTGCCTATTTGTACATACATGTATGTCCTGCCTATTTGTACATACATGTATGTCCTGCCTATTTGTACATACATGTATGTCCTGCCTATTTGTACATACATGTATGTCCTGCCTATTTGTACATACATGTATGTCCTGCCTATTTGTACATACATGTATGTCCTGCCTATTTGTACATGTACAACATGTATGTACATACATGTATGTCCTGCCTATTTGTACATGTATGTCCTGCCTATTTGTACATGTATGTACATGTATGTCCTGCCTATTTGTACATGTATGTACATGTATGTCCTGCCAATTTGTACATGTATGTACATGTATGTCCTGCCTATTTGTACATGTATGTACATGTATGTCCTGCCTATTTGTACATTTATGTACACATGTGTCCTGCCTATTTGTACATGTATGTACATGTATGTCCTATTTGTACATGTATGTCCTGCCTATTTGTACATGTATGCCCTGCCTAAGACATGTACTTTTCAGCTCCTGTTACATTATAAAACAAATGATATCTTCTCCTTGATACTGCTTTACATAGATGTAGTATATAGTGGTAATATTTTACCATGGTATTACTTTTGTTTTTTAGACAAACCAAAGTCAGGGAACAAGGTACCAAAATTATTGTATTATATAATAATAATTTGGAAGCTAATCATACGGCTAAAGTACTAAGGACGCAACTCAACAGGGCCAAGTAGAAGGCATAATTAAGTCGAAGGCTAGCCTGCATAGCCAAGGCTCTAGGGGAAGGGAATTGGAGGGGGTGGGGGACAGGAAGGGGGAAAAGGAGGGGGATTGAGAGGAGGGAGAGGAAAGAGGGGGAGGGAGAGCCTGCAGTCACCTATTGTTATTTTTCATGCCGGAGTTCGTTCTCCATTAAAAGAGCGATCAAATAGCAAACTTCAAGATAATGTGTTATCTAGCCTGAATATTGACAACCTCGATAGTAAGACTCCAAGAGATCCATTGACTCTACCTCTTCAATTTGATCATTGATAATGCACTGAAATATTTTTAACTCCTGTACCCTGTCGGTAGGACAGCCAGTAAATATTTCCCTCATACAGCTGCTTTATAGCTCTCTTCTGCTCAGGCTTCAGTTAATCGTAAAGCCTTTTTCTTAATTTAAAAAAAACACTAGTTAACAACACACTTCAAATACTCTGTTGTTCTGATACATGTACATTGTACAATGTAGGTCTAGTGCTAGGATTGCTACTCAACAATGCTGTTGTTCTGATAGGTCTAGTGCTAGGATTGCTACTCAACAATGCTGTTGTTCTGATAGGTCTAGTGCTAGGATTGCTACTCAACAATGCTGTTGTTCTGATAGGTCTAGTGCTAGGATTGCTACTCAACAATGCTGTTGTTCTGATAGGTCTAGTGCTAGGATTGCTACTCAACAATGCTGTTGTTCTGATAGGTCTAGTGCTAGGATTGCTACTCAACAATGCTGTTGTTCTGATTGGTCTAGTGCTAGGATTGCTACTCAACAATGCTGTTGTTCTGATAGGTCTAGTGCTAGGATTGCTACTCAACAATGCTGTTGTTCTGATAGGTCTAGTGCTAGGATTGCTACTCAACAATGCTGTTGTTCTGATAGGTCTAGTGCTAGGATTGCTACTCAACAATGCTGTTGTTCTGATAGGTCTAGTGCTAGGATTGCTACTCAACAATGCTGTTGTTCTGATCTGATAGGTCTAGTGCTAGGATTGCTACTCAACAATGCTGTTGTTCTGATAGGTCTAGTGCTAGGATTGCTACTCAACAATGCTGTTGTTCTGATAGGTCTAGTGCTAGGATTGCTACTCAACAATGCTGTTGTTCTGATAGGTCTAGTGCTAGGATTGCTACTCAACAATGCTGTTGTTCTGATTGGTCTAGTGCTAGGATTGCTACTCAACAATGCTGTTGTTCTGATAGGTCTAGTGCTAGGATTGCTACTCAACAATGCTGTTGTTCTGATAGGTCTAGTGCTAGGATTGCTACTCAACAATGCTGTTGTTCTGATAGGTCTAGTGCTAGGATTGCTACTCAACAATGCTGTTGTTCTGATAGGTCTAGTGCTAGGATTGCTACTCAACAATGCTGTTGTTCTGATAGGTCTAGTGCTAGGATTGCTACTCAACAATGCTGTTGTTCTGATAGGTCTAGTGCTAGGATTGCTACTCAACAATGCTGTTGTTCTGATAGGTCTAGTGCTAGGATTGCTACTCAACAATGCTGTTGTTCTGATAGGTCTAGTGCTAGGATTGCTACTCAACAATGATGTTGTTCTGATAGGTCTAGTGCTAGGATTGCTACTCAACAATGCTGTTGTTCTGATAGGTCTAGTGCTAGGATTGCTACTCAACAATGATGTTGTTCTGATAGGTCTAGTGCTAGGATTGCTACTCAACAATGCTGTTGTTCTGATAGGTCTAGTGCTAGGATTGCTACTCAACAATGATGTTGTTCTGATAGGTCTAGTGCTAGGATTGCTACTCAACAATGCTGTTGTTCTGATAGGTCTAGTGCTAGGATTGCTACTCAACAATGCTGTTGTTCTGATAGGTCTAGTGCTAGGATTGCTACTCAATGCTGTTGTTCTGATAGGTCTAGTGCTAGGATTGCTACTCAACAATGCTGTTGTTCTGATAGGTCTAGTGCTAGGATTGCTACTCAACAATGCTGTTGTTCTGATAGGTCTAGTGCTAGGATTGCTACTCAACAATGCTGTTGTTCTGATAGGTCTAGTGCTAGGATTGCTACTCAACAATGCTGTTGTTCTGATAGGTCTAGTGCTAGGATTGCTACTCAACAATGCTGTTGTTCTGATAGGTCTAGTGCTAGGATTGCTACTCAACAATGCTGTTGTTCTGATTGGTCTAGTGCTAGGATTGCTACTCAACAATGCTGTTGTTCTGATAGGTCTAGTGCTAGGATTGCTACTCAACAATGCTGTTGTTCTGATAGGTCTAGTGCTAGGATTGCTACTCAACAATGCTGTTGTTCTGATAGGTCTAGTGCTAGGATTGCTACTCAACAATGCTGTTGTTCTGATAGGTCTAGTGCTAGGATTGCTACTATGGCGGCTTACAGAGCATCAGGCGATGATAATAGTGACAGCGATGAGGAACAAGGACAGGCTTTTTACGCTGGAGGCTCTGTAACAAGGTTTGTTGAATAATCTTAAAACCCTTTAACCACAACACATGTATATAGCTAATTGCATAATCGTTGTCAGGTTGAAAATCATGAAAGCTATGACCAAAAGGAATTCTGGGAAATTAAAACTCTCAAATAAAATCGTCAAATCATCGACCTTTTTATCCAGACTTGTAGGATCTTAGTTAAATAGCTGATATACATGTACTGTACCTTCAAAACTATGAGAACAATGAATATATCAGTATTTATTATAATTATAGACACGAGTGTTTTACTGGAAAATATCTCACTCATAAAATTCATACGAAAACTACATCTGGGACCCGAGTGGTGTATTTTCCATAACCTCACTAGTGAGGATATCGATGACGTCACTTCCGATGTTTTCCCGCTCACTTGATGCGTGTTGCAACCAAGGTCAAAATGGCGAGCGACAGGTTTGTCAAAGTCTTTAATTAGCGAGGAACAAGAGAATGAAAATACAAAAAAGAAGACGTTATACAACATGAAAATATTAAAGAATTTCTTGAAAGTGAAGATGAGAACAGGAATATTGAAAATATTCCTCCAAGCGAGCTACAAGAATTGTCCATTAAGTTTGTCCTTGGCGTTAGAAAGCAAGGTGGTGAGGAGTACGAGTGTCTATATAATAAAAAGAAATTACACGTTGGCTTGAAGATATGATGTTTATCTTCTCGTGGTGAAAAATATTTCACTCGTTCACTGCGCTCACTCGTGAAGCGCCACCATGTAATATCCTCTATGTAATGTGGGTCATGAACTGATTTTCCATCCATCCACGTTGCGGTCTCAGCTTCTATGATTTATGATTTTCAACCCGACAACGATTATGCAATTAGCTACATGTATATAACAGGTACACCTGTTTTCAAAAACGTTGTCCATTTACAAAATACAAAATAGTAAATAGTAGAAAGGAATTAATTAGAGAAACAAAAGAAATTCAATCATGCAGAACTGTGGCTCATTGTTTCTCTAATTAATTCCTTTCTACTATTTACTATTTTGTATTTTGTAAATGGACAACGTTTTTGAAAACAGGTGTATCTAACAGATATCTAACAGGTACATGTATATAACATGTATGTCATGATTATGTTTTACCGTCCTATCTAGTGGTCACATATGTCATGGTTATGTTTTATCATTCTATCTAGTGGTCACATATGTCATGGTTATGTTTTATCATTCTATCTAGTGGTCACATATGTCATGGTTATGTTTTATCATTCTATCTAGTGGTCACATATGTCATGGTTATGTTTTACCATCCTATCTAGTGGTCACATACATGTATGTCATGGTTGTGTTTTATCATTCTATCTAGTCGTCACATACATGTATGTCATGGTTGTGTTTTATCATTCTATCTAGTGGTCACATACATGTATGTCATGGTTGTGTTTTATCATTCTATCTAGTGGTCACATACATGTATGTCATGGTTATGTTTTACCATCCTATCTAACTGGTCACATACATGTATGTCATGGTTGTGTTTTATCATTCTATCTAGTGGTCATATACATGTATGTCATGGTTGTGTTTTATCATTCTATCTAGTGGTCACATACATGTATGTCATGGTTGTGTTTTATCATTCTATCTAGTGGTCACATACATGTATGTCATGGTTATGTTTTACCATCCTATCTAGTGGTCACATACATGTATGTCATGGTTGTGTTTTATCATTCTATCTAGTGGTCACATACATGTATGTCATGGTTGTGTTTTATCGTCCTATCTAGTGGTCACATACATGTATGTCATGGTTGTGTTTTATCGTCCTATCTAGTGGACAGCAAATTCTAGGACCACCAAAATCCAGAAAGAAAGGCACGCCCCATGATATTGCACAAGACATTTTTGAAGAAGCAAAAAGGTAACCTGAGATATATAACCCTCGTTAAGCAACTAGGTGTATACTTTTGACCCTAGCCTTTGCTAAAGAGGTGTTGGCCAGACCGTTTCATCTTAAAACATTTTATTCATACATACATTAGTTTATTTTGTACCACAATTTGTTTCAACTTATTTGAAACTTATTCAACCAGCACCACAGCGCAGTACAGTGTTTCTAATAGCTTTTGCTAAAGAGGTGTTGGCCAGACCATTGAATATTAACATTTTATTCAACCAACACCACAGTGCAGTACAGTGATTCTAATAGCCTTTGCTAAAGAGGTGTTGGCCAGACCATTGAATATTAACATTCTATTCAACCAACACCACAGCGCAGTACAGTGTTTCTAATAGCTTTTGCTAAAGAGGTGTTGGCCAGACCATTGAATATTAACATTTTATTCAACCAACACCACAGTGCAGTACAGTGATTCTAATAGCCTTTGCTAAAGAGGTGTTGGCCAGACCATTGAATATTAACATTTTATTCAACCAGCAGCAGCACCACAGTGATTCTAATAGCCTTTGTGGTTTGTTTTCAGACATGGTGCAGAAGAGATTCATGATGATGAGACAGGTCCAGGTCCAAGCAGTAGGACTGCTCCTTTCTTCACTGGTGCAGGGTACAGACTGGGTGATACTGAAGGTGGACAATCCCAGCCAACAGTAGGAGCATCACGACTCGTGGCAGCAACTGAACAAGATGTAAGTCAGTTACACACAGTGTTTTACTACAATAGGCAAAGTATATACACTGTATATTGGCCTTTTGTGCATGTCAAACTAGTCCACTACACTGTTTTCAATATACATATACAGCTAATTCAGAAAACGTTGTCGGCGATCGACTTCAAGCCTACGTGACTAGACCGAAAAGGAGTATGGGTAAATATCAATGCTTCTATAAATACACTATCCAAAAGGAACGTCTCTCACGGAATATGAATCATTTCACAAATAGAAGATGGCTTTCTATATGTTCTATACAAAAAAGATGCACGCCTGAGCTCTTGAAATACTAGCAAGTGGATGCACGAGCGATACCGAGTGCTGATTCAGTCAGCTGCATTTCAAGAGCTCAGAAGTGCATACATATTAGAAAGCCATCTTCTATTTATTTTATATTATAAAAAGTCGAAAATTATGGAATATTTCACTGGAAAAGACCAATATTCTGAAGTTATTGTAAACGTTCGAGTTAATTAATATTCAACATGAGTTTATGTAAATTAGATAACGACATTCCAGCTTGCAGCGCGTGAACTTCAACTAAAATTTTATTCAAAAACACAACAGAATCCTCAACTTCCTTGCCATTTTGTTCACCATCTACTTCTGTTTTCTTGTTTTAAAACGCGTAGGCATACATTTACAGATTCATCTGCCATTGTCACCAAATACGAAAAGCATGCAAGCCGATTATCATATCTACCCATACTCCTTTTCGGTCTAGTCGCGTAGGCTTGAAGTCGATCGCCGACAACGTTTTCTGAATTAGCTGTATACTTTATCGTTGCTCCCTAAAGAGGGTTTTTCAGCAGCAAAGTTGTGACCATTGTCAGAAGTAAGTGGTCGCTTATGGGAGATGGGAGGTGACCACTATATTGTGGGATGTAGGTGACCATTGTAGGGAGGCGACCATTGTGGGGAGGTGGATGTTGTGGGGAGGTGACCATTCAGGGGAAGTGGCTTTTTTTGGGGGGGGGGGGGGGGGGGTGGCTGTTGTGGGGAGGTGACCATTGTGGGGAGGTGACCATTGTGGGGAGGTGGCTGTTGTGGGGAGGTGACCATTGAGGGGAGGTGGCTTTTGTGGGGAGGTGACTATTGTGGGGAGGTGGCCATTGTGGGGAGGTGACCATTGAGGGGAGGTGGCTTTTGTGGGGAGGTGACTATTGTGGGGAGGTGGCCATTGTGGGGAGGTGACCATTGTGGGGAGGTGACCATTGTAGGGAGGTGACCATTGTGGGGATGTGGCTGTTGTTGGGAGGTGACCATTGAGGGGAGGTGGCTTTTGTGGGGAGGTGACTATTGTGGGGAGGTGGCCATTGTGGGAAGGTGACCATTGTGGGGAGGTGACCATTGTGGGGAGGTGGCTGTTGTGGGGAGGTGGCTGTTGTGGGGAGGTGGCTGTTGTGGGGAAATGACCATTGTGGGGAGGTGACCATTGTGGGGAGGTGACCATTGTGGGGAGGTGGCCATTGTGGGGAGGTGGCTGTTGTGGGGATGTGGCCATTGTGCAGAGGTGACCATTGTGAGGTGGTGGCTGTCGTGTGGTGGTGGCTGTTGGGGGGGGGGGGGGGAGGTTGTTGTTGTGGGGATGTGGCCATTGTGCAGAGGTGACCATTGTGGGGTGGTGGCTGTCATGTGGTGGTGACCATTGTGGGGTGGTGGCTGTCGTGTGGTGGTGGTGGTTGTGGGGGGGGGGGGGGAGGTGGTTGTCGTGGGGATGTGGCCATTGTGCAGAGGTGACCATTGTGGGGTGGTGGCTGTCATGTGGTGGTGGCTGTCGTGTGTTGTGGGGTGGTGGCTGTCATGTGGTGGTGGCTGTTTTGGGGGAGGTGACCATTGTGGGGTGGTGGGTGTCATGTGGTGGTGGGTGTCGTGTGTGGTGGTGGCTGTTGTGGGGGGGTGGCTGTTGTGGGGGAGGTGACCATTGTGGGGGGTGGTGGGTGTCGTGTGGTGGTGGCTGTTGTGGGGGGGTGGCTGTTGTGGGGGGGTGGCTGTTGTGGGGGGGGTGGCTGTTGTGGGGGGGGTGTTGTGGGGGGATGTTGTGGGGGAGGGGTGGCTGTTGTGGGGGGGTGTTGTGGGAAGGTGTTGTGGGGGAGGGGTGGCTGTTGTGGGTAGTGGGGTTGCCATTGTGGGGAGGTGATCATTTGTAGAGATTGATATTTAACAAATCGCAAACGGTTTCTTTTTTACAATAACAAAGTCAAAAAAACATCCAAAAACAAGGATAAAGTTTGAAAGAAAAACCGTTTCAAGCGCGCGCTGGCTTCGTGCGCGAGCGATTCGTCATTGCATGTGTCTGTACTCTTATTGACAATGGCTGAGAGCCAATCAGATTGCGAGATTACGCTAGGTTATTGTAAAATTGTAGATTTTAAGTTTCAATCACATTTTTGACAAATGTTTAATATGCCAAGTTCATGCCTGATCTTCAGGACGTTAAAATGATGGGGAAAAAATGAATAGAAAATACAGTCATAAATCCTAGTTGTTTATATCGAAAAGACGGGCCAGCATGTACGGAAGCCCAGGAGGGTCACTGATGCTTTTTGTTTTTAAGGTTTTCGTTTTTGTTTTTAAGGTTTTCGTTTTTATTTTTAAGTTTTTCGTTTTTGTTTTTAAGGTTTTCGTTTTTGTTTTTAAGGTTTTCGTTTTTGACTTTTGCTTATTGTTTTTTCGTTTTTGTTTTTAAGTTTTTCGTTTTTGTTTTCAAGTTTTTCGTTTTTGTTTATTGGTTTTTCGTTTTTGTTTTTAAGTTTTTCGTTTTTGTTTTTAAGGTTTTCGTTTTTGTTTTTAAGGTTTTCGTTTTTGTTTTTAAGGTCTTTTTTTTTTTTTTTTAATTTTTCGATTTTTACTATTAAAAAATAAATAAATAAATAATTAAAAAATGGAAAAAAAAAATGGAAAAAAAATTAAATTAAAAAAATTAAAAGTTAAAAATGAAAAAGTTAAAAATGAAAAAACCAAAAATGAAAAACACAAAAATAAAAACGCTAAGCATAGACCATGATGCTCTGCGGCTCAATAACTCGCAAGATGGCGGACGACTAGCGACATGGATGGAGGCTACGTACATTGTCATTGTATTGTCATTGTACATGTATGTTTATACATCGGATCGAGTTTAATAAGTGTTTTCCCTTGGCAAATTTCTTCATTTAACTCAAGGTTAAAGTGAAGTGAAGATAAGGTGTCACGTTATATATGTATTTGTATTGCTTACGTGCTTTTGAACGGACCGAAGGTAAGTTAAGTGAGTACAACGAAGGTAAACTTGTGTCGTTCCATGTATTAGTATACTTGTACCGTTTCGTATTTCATCGCCATAAGCGACACTGCCATAAGCTAGCGCGTAAGATGTGCGTGCTTAGCTATCAATTGCCAAAATGTTACGAATCTTAGTATTGCGCTACATGTATTTATATTTCCTATGTGTTGCAATGCTAAATACCTAGGGTTGCTTGGCGTAAATCTATTGGCCGCCCTATATATATCTCGTGAGCCGTACAGTTGCTCAACATTGAGGTGAACTTTGCGCGCACTACTTAACCCCGTGGTCAGCTGTCCCAAGAATACTCGAGGTTCACATTACTAGTGTAACCTTAACTAAAATTTGCTATTACAACGCCTATAAGGCTGTATTTTAATACTCACCATTTTCCCTTATCCACTTTCTTGTTGGCAGTGTCGCTTATGGCGATGAAATACGAAACGGTACAAGTATACTAATACATGGAACGACACAAGTTTACCTTCGTTGTACTCACTTAACTTACCTTCGGTCCGTTCAAAAGCACGTAAGCAATACAAATACATATATAACGTGACACCTTATCTTCACTTCACTTTAACCTTGAGTTAAATGAAGAAATTTGCCAAGGGAAAACACTTATTAAACTCGATCCGATGTATAAACATACATGTACAATGACAATACAATGACAATGTACGTAGCCTCCATCCATGTCGCTAGTCGTCCGCCATCTTGCGAGTAATTGAGCCGCAGAGCATCATGGTCTATGCTTAGCGTTTTAATTTTTGTGTTTTTCGTTTTTGGCTTTTTCATTTTTAACTTTTTCATTTTTAACTTTTTATTTTTTTCATTTTTTATTTTTTTCATTTTCATTTTTTTTTCATTTTGTTTATTTTATTTTTAATTTTTTAATCGAAAAATTTGAAAAAAAAAAAAAAGAGACCTTAAAAACAAAAACCTTAAAAACAAAAACGAAAACCTTCAAAACAAAAACGAAAACCTTAAAAACAAAAACGAAAAACCAATAAACAAAAACGAAAACCCCCTCCAAAAAACCGAAAACCTTAAAAACAAAAACGAAAACCCCCTCCAAAAAACCGAAAACCTTAAAAACAAAAACGAAAAACCAATAAACAAAAAACAAAAACGAAAAACTTAAAAACAAAAACGAAAAACCAATAAACAAAAACGAAAAACCAATAAACAAAAACGAAAACCTTAAAAACAAAAACGAAAAACCAATAAACAAAAAACAAAAACGAAAAACTTAAAAACAAAAACGAAAAACCAATAAGCAAAAACGAAAAACTTATAAACAAAAACTAAAAACTTAAAAACAAAAAACCAATAAACAAAAAACCAAAAACCAAAACCTTAAAAACAAAAAACAAAACCTTAAAAACGAAAACGAAAAACTTAAAAACAAAAACGAAAACCTTAAAAACAAAAACGAAAATCTTAAAAACAAAAAGCATCAGTGACCCTCCTGGGCTTCCGTAAGCATGAGACCTGACAAGATGGACCAGTCGGCTCTTTTTTATTTTTTATTTTTTTTATTAACTTTTTATTTCCACTTGTAAGATTACATTTCTATTAAAAAAAACTTTTTACGATATTTTACATTAATTGCAAAGATATGAATACTGTATTGACATTTAGTACTATTCCATATCTTACAAGCATTTTTTTATAAATTATATATATTTGTATTTGTGCCCTTGGTCATTTTCCTACTGAGTCCTTCACAAGGAGTTTACCGCATTAATTATTTTGCTCCACTTGTTTAAATGTTGTGGTATTTTTTTTTTTGCCTTGGCCACTTTATTTTCTATGTATTCGTAATGTTTCAAAGAGTTTTTAAATAACGACAGAGAAGGGACTTTTCCGTTTTCCCTTGCCTTGTATAATGATAACTAGTTTGTAGATTAGAATAATAAAATTGCTCACATTGTCATCAATTCCTAGTATAATGTTTACTTTGTTTACTTCTGGTAATCTTATATTAAATGTTTCCAGCCAATTTTGAATTTGAAAGTAATAGTTTTTTGATTCCACACATTCCACGAAGAGATGGTCTATTGTTTCTGGATAAAGTAGGCAGAAAGAACAAGAGGAATAATCAATTAACTTAAAACGAAAAAGGTCTCGGTTAAGATAAAGGATATTGTTTAGTATTTTATATTGAAACATCCGTAAGTAAGTATCAATTGACGTTCTATATATTCTACCATAGATACATTCCCATTCAAGTTGTGTATTCTTACTATGTTTTGGTAAAAATGATGTGCTTTCACTTTTCCAACTTCAATTTTTTTACTATTCAGACGTACAAATCGTTCGCTATTGTTCCTGTATGTATCAATGTCTTTTAGTGTTTTCAAATGATCTTTCCATTCTTTTGGTATGGCATGAATTATTCCAGCCCATCTAATAAAGTCCTTATCTTTTAATCCCGTGTGTTTTGCATGGGCCCATTGAAATTAGACCAGTCGGCTCTTGCAGAATATGCCAACACCACTGACCATGATATATTGACTAGAAGAGCACAAGCATACTAATCCAGGAACCCTGTTAGAGCCAAAGATGGTTGGAAGCTTTGTGCATTAGTTGTAATAAAAACACTCTTAGAAGTAACAGAGACATTGGGAGACCAAACCCTATCTAATGTATTCATAACAGAGACATTGGGAGACCAAACCCTATCTAATGTATTCATAACAGAGACATTGGGAGACCAAACCCTATCTAATGTATTCATAACAGAGACATTGGGAGACCAAACCCTATCTAATGTATTCATAACAGAGACATTGGGAGACCAAACCCTATCTAATGTATTCATAACAGAGACATTGGGAGACCAAACCCTATCTAATGTATTCATAACAGAGACATTGGGAGACCAAACCCTATCTAATGTATTCATAACAGAGACATTGGGAGACCAAACCCTATCTAATGTATTCATAACAGAGACATTGGGAGACCAAACCCTATCTAATGTATTCATAACAGAGACATTGGGAGACCAAACCCTATCTAATGTATTCATAACAGAGACATTGGGAGACCAAACCCTATCTAATGTATTCATAACAGAGACATTGGGAGACCAAACCCTATCTAATGTATTCATAACAGAGACATTGGGAGACCAAACCCTATCTAATGTATTCATAACAGAGACATTGGGAGACCAAACCCTATCTAATGTATTCATAACAGAGACATTGGGAGACCAAACCCTATCTAATGTATTCATAACAGAGACATTGGGAGACCAAACCCTATCTAATGTATTCATAACAGAGACATTGGGAGACCAAACCCTATCTAATGTATTCATAACAGAGACATTGGGAGACCAAACCCTATCTAATGTATTCATAACAGAGACATTGGGAGACCAAACCCTATCTAATGTATTCATAACAGAGACATTGGGAGACCAAACCCTATCTAATGTATTCATAACAGAGACATTGGGAGACCAAACCCTATCTAATGTATTCATAACAGAGACATTGGGAGACCAAACCCTATCTAATGTATTCATAACAGAGACATTGGGAGACCAAACCCTATCTAATGTATTCATAACAGAGACATTGGGAGACCAAACCCTATCTAATGTATTCATAACAGAGACATTGGGAGACCAAACCCTATCTAATGTATTCATAACAGAGACATTGGGAGACCAAACCCTATCTAATGTATTCATAACAGAGACATTGGGAGACCAAACCCTATCTAATGTATTCATAACAGAGACATTGGGAGACCAAACCCTATCTAATGTATTCATAACAGTAAATTATTCTCACTCTCACTATTTTTATTTATTTCTTACATTCAGTCATTTCTATTTTGTTGCTTTTGTGTTTTGTTCTATTTTTATACGTGTATCATTACAATGTAATTAATTCTATTGCTCTCTTGTACTTGCAGTGCATGTTCAACTGTTATATTTTTGGTCTCCATAGTTACTATTTGTTGTTTTGTTGTGTACACTACTTAGTTAGCTCACATGTATTTTTAATTTTAATGCCCTGAAGATGGACGCATAAGTCCGAAAGCTTGACATTAAAAATCTGTCAGAAACGTGGTCGAAACTTACAATCTACAAATACATGACTCCCGCGTACAAAGAAACACTTAATTTAGTATTATATTTATGGTTTTGTTTGATATATATTTGTTACAATTTTGTTCACGTTTTAACGAATTTTGTAGCTCCTAGGTGATATGTGTTTATATAAAGTATTATTATTATTATTACTATTATTTTTATTATTATTATTATTATTGTTATTACCCTCGAACTGATCATTATTCATAATGGACTCTATATAAACTCTATACATTGACTAACACTTATCCTTGAAAATGGCGTTAGCAACGCCGAAACGTCGGAACTTCATAATCTTAAACTTTATCGTAAAATGTTATCCTAAAAGATTTCTTCATTGTTATTATTATTATTATTATTATTATTATTATTATTATTATTATTATTGTTATTATTATTATTATTATTATTATTATTATTATTATTATTATTATTATTATTATCATTATCATTATCATTATTATTATTATTATTATTGTTATTATTGTTATTATTATTATTATTATTATTATTATTATCATTATCATTATTATTATTATTATTATTATTATTATTATTATTATTATTATTATTATTATTATTTAATTTAATATTATTGTTGATATTATTGAACATTTGTTTACAGACTGAAGTTATTTTAAAGTTTTGGTCCAACGGGTTCACAGTTGATGATGGAGAACTACAGTCTTTTGATGATCCAAGTAATAAGGAATTTCTTGATTCAGTTAAAAAAGGGTATGTTATTGGATTATTCGACATTATTCACTAGGGATAATGTGGCTGACATGATGGATGGTGTAAAGTCTCGTTTTGATATTGAAATATTATTTTGAGGTTCCTGAGTTGGTACATTTTATATACTAAAACAATTATTCGCCGCAGACTTAAATGACTGGTTCCTGTTTCCTGAGACGAAGTTGAGGAAAAAATTGAGATTCTAGCGAAACAAAATTAACTGTTCTCCCGAGGGAACAGTCATTAAGTGTTTTGTTATATCCCCATAGTCAAACACTGAAAAAATTGTTGTTAACAACGGCGCCACAAGTATTTTCCATCAACTTTGACCTGATCACGTGCGTTTGTTCCCCTCTCACGCTTCGATCATGTGAACTTATTGCGGGAGTTATTAAGATTTGACGCCCGCCACGTGACGTGCTCTCGACCAATGAGAAAACGAGTTCTACTGTGGGGATATAACAATGTTGATTATTTACCTTGTCTTGACTTCATCTCAGTAAATATTCAACAATATCCACTTTGCCTTTGGTTATCATTATGATAATTCAATTCAGTTTAAATAATAGATCAATAATAACGATATCCCAAGAGGAAACTTATAATCACCCAAAAGTGCTTTAAGTTCAAGCGGGCATTCTAAACATCCAATGTTCGTATTCCACCTTCTTGGAACCTACACACTTGCCATGGTGTTACATGTAGATTGTGCTAAGGTGATATGTTGTTCCATAGGGAAATCCCAAGACATTTACATCGTCTGTCACAAGGCGGTGAGGTGCATGTCAACCTAGAAGATCACAGACACGAAGAGTACACACCACCAAAGAAAAAGAAAGCCATTGCCTTTGTAGGGCAAGGACAAAAACTTGGAAGGTAACACAGCTAATGTTACAGAATTTGTACATCTCAAGCCTTGTAACAAAACAGTTAAATCTGTAATCATATTATACATACATGTATGTACACATGCTACAGGCCATCTCATTTATCCATTCTCCCACTCATCAAACAGTGCAACAAACAGTTCTACTATCCTCCCATATTCATTCGTTCATTTTCCTTTCTTCTGTTCTTCCTTTCCTCCTTTCTTCCTTCCATCATTCCTTCATTCTTTCCATTTCCTTTTTTCCTTCCATCCCTCCGTTCTCTCTTCCTTCCTTCCTTCCTTCCTTCCTTCCTTCCTTCCTTCCTTCCTTCCTTCCTTCCTTCCTTCCTTCCTTCCTTCCTTCCTTCCTTCCTTCCTTCCTTCCTTCCTTCCTTCCTTCCTTCCTTCCTTCCTTCCTTCCTTCCTTCCTTCCTTCCTTCCTTCCTTCCTTCTTACTTTCTTATTTTCTTTATTCCTTCCTCCCCCCCTACATGTACATGTACATCTACCAAGGAATTTATTGTTTCTCATTTGTTCCTTGATTCCTTCCATCCTTGTTCCCACTATTTATTCATTTATTCACTGTTTTGTTTGTGTGGTTTGTTGCAGTCCAACTCCAACAGTGAAGTTTAATGAAGAAAATAAAGTAGTATCAGCTGATAGTGTACCAGCCATAGTTAGCTATGATCAATCTAAACCTACTACTAGTATTCAACTACGACTAGCAGATGGAACAAGGTAAAGTAGTATCAGCTGATAGTGTACCAGCCATAGTTAGCTATGATCAATCTAAACCTACTACTAGTATTCAACTACGACTAGCAGATGGAACAAGGTAAAGTAGTATCAGCTGATAGTGTGTACCAGCCATAGTTAGCTATGATCAATCTAAACCTACTACTAGTATTCAACTACGACTAGTAGATGGAACAAGGTAAAGTAGTATCAGCTGATAGTAGTGTACCAGCCATAGTTAACTATGATCAATCTAAACCTACTACTAGTATTCAACTACGACTAGTAGATGGAACAAGGTAAAGTAGTATCAGCTGGTAGTAGTGTACCAGCCATAGTTAACTATGATCAATCTAAACCTACTACTAGTATTCAACTACGACTAGTAGATGGAACAAGGTAAAGTAGTATCAGCTGGTAGTAGTGTACCAGCCATAGTTAACTATGATCAATCTAAACCTACTACTAGTATTCAACTACGACTAGCCAATGGAACAAGGTAAAGTAGTATCAGCTGATAGTAGTGTACCAGCCATAGTTAACTATGATCAATCTAAACCTCCTACTAGTATTCAACTACGACTAGTAGATGGAACAAGGTAAAGTAGTATCAGCTGATAGTGTACCAGCCATAGTTAACTATGATCAATCTAAACCTACTACTAGTATTCAACTACGACTAGTAGATGGAACAAGGTAAAGTAGTATCAGCTGGTAGTAGTGTACCAACCATAGTTAGCTATGATCAATCTAAACCTACTACTAGTATTCAACTATGACTAGCAGATGGAACAAGGTAAAGTAGTATCAGCTGATAGTGTACCAGCCATACAGACTGTAGTTAACTATGATCAATCTAAACCTACTACTAGTATTCAACTACGACTAGTAGATGGAACAAGGTAAAGTAGTATCAGCTGGTAGTAGTGTACCAACCATAGTTAGCTATGATCAATCTAAACCTACTACTAGTATTCAACTACGACTAGTAGATGGAACAAGGTAAAGTAGTATCAGCTGGTAGTAGTGTACCAACCATAGTTAGCTATGATCAATCTAAACCTACTACTAGTATTCAACTATGACTAGCAGATGGAACAAGGTAAAGTAGTATCAGCTGATAGTGTACCAGCCATAGTTAACTATGATCAATCTAAACCTACTACTAGTATTCAACTACGACTAGTAGATGGAACAAGGTAACCAATTAAGTTGCTGTGAAATTGTTTTATTGTTGTTGTACTGTAGTTTTTATTTTTCACTGTTTTATTTATTTTTTAATTGATATTATTTACCGTAGACTGCCGCTTTATACAAGTTCGTAAGGTTTTTGGGGTCGGTATATCAGTAAACGGGGGACTTATATCCTGGGGGTCTTATAACCGGAATTAAAAAAATGTATCGAAATGAGCTGATAAGATAAGTTGAGACGGCATAGCAGTTTTCAATCTACTGCATGGTCTTTACTACAATAAACTCATGATCATTTCAATATTTGGAATAAAATTCAAAATTATATATATAGCGCTATTTCCAAGAAATTGTCCAATAACGCTTTACATTTTAAACTGTAACTTGTTCCGCAATCTGTCCTAATTTTCAATTTGAACTTATACCGTGTTCTGTTCGGGGGGAGGGGGCGGCGGAGGAAAGAAGAGGGGGGATGGGGAGAAAAGACGTAGATGGGGGCTTATATCCGGGGAGGCTTATAACCGGCATTTATTTTTGTTTGAAAGTATATGGGCCTATATAACCGGAGGGGCTTATAAACGGGGGGGCGGTGCTTATAAGCGGCAGTTTACGGTATTTGTTTACATGTTTTTGCTCTCAAAAAAAATTGTTGACTGTATTCGATATTCTTGCACAATTCATAATTAATAGATACACAACGTGATGTTTTGAAAGTTGTCAAATTGCACTCGTCTAAAGGCTTGTGCAATTACGAGAACTTTCAAATCATTACTCGTAATTGCGATTTGTACTCGAGATGACGTGTGATTTCCTATACTGATATATCTATTGCAAACAAATCATTCATATATTTGATATGTATTTGATTGTGTTGTAAGTCATTGTGTTGTTTGTACAGGTTGGTATCAAAGTTCAATCCTAGCCAAACTGTAGGAGACATCAGAGCATTTATAACAGCGTATCCTTTTTACTGATTAGAACATCTCGTCTACTTAGCCTGTAGACGAACAGTAGGAACATAGTAGGAAAAATGGAAAAGGCAACGGGCCGGGAATGAATTAAAAGTCATTCTCCACATTCATTTGACACATGAAAGAATCAAGATATCATGACAACAGTTTTATAATCCCAACAACTGGGAATTCCCTATGCTAATTAGCATATTGGTAATATTTAATAATAATAATAATATTAATAATAACGTTTTAGGTGCACTCTACAAAGTCTCAGTGCTCTTACAAATTCTATGCAATATTAAAAACTAACTATAATTTACAATTTCAATATCTTAAGTACTAACAAATGATATTACAATAGATATGACATAAGAATTAGTATGGCTTTAACTCTGTCCTTAACCATCGTTATTTCTTCAGTTCAAGACCTCAAATGGCGGGAACACCTTTCGTTCTCATGACAACCTTTCCAAATAAGGAATTAACGTCTGATGGACAGACTATCCAGGAAGCCAATCTATTAAATGCCCTCATTATCCAACGGCTTAAGTGAACCATTGCCATAGTAACCATTGACGTCACTGAAGCGTCATCATGTTTCCATGGTAATTGTTTTAAAATGGTGTTATTATCCAGCAGTCAAAGTGACATGAAAGTTTCCATGGTGATTACTGACGTCATTATCCAGCATAGCTAAGGTGACAAATTTCCATGGTATCTAATGACTTCATTATCCGGTGGCTGGCGCGTTTCCATGGTAGCTAATGACGTCATTATCCGGTGGCTGACATGTTTCCATGGTAATTACTGACGTCATTATCCACCATGGCTAAGGTGGCAAGTTTCCATGGTAACTAATGACGTCATTGTCCGCTGGCTGACATGTTTCCATGGTAACAAGGGACACTACTGTGTTTGTCCAAACTAGTATATTTATGAACAATGAAGCTTATGAATAGAAAAACATCGTTATTGGAAGATGTCATTAAAAAGTGTAGAGATTTTGTTAGCGTGTCTCGATGTGATAGATAATATAATATGTAACCGCTCCTTTTCTACTTAAAGCGCGCCGGTGCACAGTTCTGCCATCCTCTCGCCGTCAGCTCTCCTCCCTCTAACCTAGTATGGACTAGTATGGCTTCCGATAAGCAGATGGAAGCGGCATGTTGCGGAAAACGTACCGAAACGTAGACTTCTTACGTGATAATTAATAATTTTTGATTCACATTTTTTTCATTGCTATAACTTTATTTATTTCTCCATTCTTTACTGTACTTTAGTATCTATAATCATAACTATTATAGCTGAAAGTTCGGCCTGTGTGGTCTGCAAGTTCGGCCTGTGTGGTCTGCAAGTTCGGCCTTCTCCAAAACCAATGTCCATAGCGCCGGCACAGTAGTGGTATGGCCCACCGGCCAAAAAAGATAAAGTTCAGTCCTACTGTTCTCAGCTTTTTTTGCTATAGAAATTGATTGACTAAAATGTCTTGGCTGTACTATCTTCTGTTTGAGCTTCATTTTTGTTTGAATTTGGTCTCCTTTAATATGGTATATATTACTACCATAGAGGTGTTGGTGTTTATTTGATTGGGTTTCCCTTTCTCGGATTAGGGCGAGCAGCCGAGCTCCATTTCGTTTCTCTTTTCCCTTTATAGGTCGTTTTGAAGTTTGCTCCTTCCTGATCGGATTAGGGCGAGCAGCGGGCGGAATTTTCTATATCTGACCACGGTCCGGTATCGTAGCATACCGTGCTGCCCTTCAATAACACAATTTGAAGTAAGCATATTTTTTTTCTTTCTTTTTTGTCTTGTTTGTTGTGTGCTTCGTTTTGTTGTTTTTTGTGTTTTTTTTTTGCAGTTCACGTTTTGAGTAGTCATGGCTGGCAGTTGGCAAAAAGGAAAAAAATAAATAAGTTATTTACCGGCCTTGGTCGGTCAGGATAGGGAAACTGACTACATATCATCGACCTTGAAATCGTATACTCGAGACCTCGGGCACAGTACCTCGCGACCGGTAAATAACCTCTATATATTCACCATATATCCGTGAAACAGTACTAACTAATTAGTATTATAATATTCATGAATAATTCATTAGGCAGCTGTCCAATCTGTGCTCAGCATTCTGGTCACGTGGCTACCTTGTAACTCCCATACAATTTCCAAGAAACTAAAAGCACGGGGAGGGTTTGAATAGTTGGCAGGGAATAGGTGGGGTTGATTAATTACTGCAATTGTTCATAAGTATGATACAGAATAGTAATAAAGCTTATTAGTATTCTGTATCTGATACAGAATACTAATAGACCTTATTAGTATTCTGTATCAGATACAATACTAATAAGCTCTATAAGTATTCTGTATCGATCAATGCATTATATGAGAGGAACAATACATTATCCTAAAAGCTAATTAAGAAAAATCAGTACACGTTAGATTTTGTTCCGCAGTTTCTTTAATGTAACTTCCTTCCTCTATTGGAGCTTAGCACCTTCACAGTTTTAGCTTACTTACTAATGATACAATCATTGGATTTCTAGCTTTGTGCGGCAATACTTTCACAATCTCAAATAAATTATAACAAACTTTGAAAGACACGAGATTACTTCAAAATAAGTACTTCGCACAGTTCTCGCTAAATATTGCGTTACTTGCTACGTTATTCTTTTCAAGAACCTCGAATTAGAAGATGGTAAAGTAATGTTAGTCGAACTAGAACTTCATACGGAATTTATGTGTCAAACGAAAGTCAATAGACTCTTTCCTTGCTACCTTGTTTTTACGAGATATCTGCCAGAAATCCGTCTTTACACTCCACTTCGGTGCTATGGGCACATTCCCTCAACAACTGACTCTCTTGTGATGCACTTTTGGCAGTTTACGAAAATTGTCATATTTGCCGTATTTGTTCTTTGTATGTCTTAATGAGCAATCAACTCTATTAAAAAACTATCAAGTATGAAAAGGAATAAAACATTTATTAAACAATCGACATCTTAACTAAGCTATAATACGAAACTGCTTTCATTGTTTAGTGCGGTCAAGCAATCGGAATGAGAATTGAATGCTAAAAGAACAGTTATTTAATTATTATATTCTTTTCATCTCGATCAGATATTGACTACAATTCTGGTTGAAACGCCTACCTGGTTCAAACAATGATTAAACAATATCATAAGTAATTTACAATATTCGTGACAATGTTGTATCTTATTTACAACTGATCTCTCGCCTTCGGCTCGAGATTGTAAATAAGATACAACATTGCCACTCATATTGTAAATAATACATACCTATATATAGCACTGATGACATGGTTTGCACTCTATTGAGTTCACATTATATATTCACATTTTCTGGGTTGGCTGTCATCAGGACCATGGTCGTTACTTCCCAGCCAACGTTCGAATTCCTTCAGGTTTGAGGCAGCGAGGGCGGCAATATTTATTGTCTTGTCAATCCTGGTGAGATTGGGTTATACCATGGGTATTGGAAAGTCTTGTTTGAGTCCTGTACAGTCCTTACTCTATTTGGGTCTCGTTGATTCCAAGAGACAGGCTTTCCTGCTACCTAAACAAAACATTTTGTCGTTTACTTCTCTGAGAGAAAGTATTCTAAAGTGCAAAAGGTTGTTGATATGAAAACCATACAACGACTACAAGGAAAGTGCATTTCAGTCGTATTCTTCCTTGGCGTGATGAGAAACACGTCCGACTATCCACAGATGCGTCAGAATGTGGCTGCGTGCTGCACCTTCTATCTGGTGATCAGATTTTCCGTGATTATTATTGGTCTATGGAAGAAAAAGCCTTGAACATCGCTACAATACGACACTCATACGAAAACGACGCTAAACGTCGGTTTCAAAAGTGTTACATGCAGCTATGACCGAAATGAATTCTGGGGAAATACCCCGTTCACACCAAACCTTGTTTAGTTAAACTGAGTTTATTCTCGCTTCTCTAATTCGAGGGCATTTGATTTCACAAGAATCAAACTACCTGGAATTTCTACTGTGCAACAGAAAGGACAGTTTACCAGCAGTTCTGTGCCAAAGGTTGCATGGCGTTTGTAGATAATTTCCTAAACCCGTTTAGTTAAACCACCTTAAAGTGCCTATAACCCCTGTGAGATTGTTTTAAAATTCTATTCAATATAAGCTGAATAGTTGGTGGGTTCAGTATTTTGTGATTTGAACCTTGCGTTTATGAGTTATAGAGGTTTGAAATCTCAATATGCAAATTTGATGACGTCTACTAAGACTTTATTTATTATACAAAAACGCCCTTGTGCTGATTATTGACATTTGAAAACTTACAGAATATTTTCACAGTCTTTATAAATGATTTTATAACTTTTTCCCCATTTCAAAATATAAGCTCTTCTTGAAAAAGTCTACATAAGTTATGGCAAATTCCTGGGTTGACGTCATCAAATTTGCATATTGACATTTCAAACCTCTATAACTCATAAACGCAAGGTTCAAATCACAAAATACTGAACCCACCAACTATTCAGCTTATATTGAATAGATTTTTGAAAGAATCTCACAGGGGTTATAGGCACTTTAAACCATGTTTAAGCCTTGGTGTGAACGGGGTATTAGATAACCTCGTTTAATTAATCAAACAATCTTCCTGTCAATAGTTGTCCCATTGTAGTTGAACAGTTCTTCATTCCTTTTAACTGCGTACAATGTGCCTGTAAGCACACCGGAAGTGATTCTAGTATATGAATATTCGAGTAAAAATCACGTGCGATATGCAATACACGTGCGATATGCAATACACGTGCGATATGCAATACACGTGCGATATGCAATACACGTGCGACATGCAATACACGTGCGATATGCAATACACGTGCGATATGCAATACACGTGCGATATGCAATACACGTGCGATATGCAATACACGTGCGATATGCAATACACGTGCGATATGCAATACACGTGCGATATGCAATACACGTGCGATATGCAATACACGTGCGATATGCAATACACGTGCGCAATACATGCAATACACGTGCGATATGCAATACACGTGCGATATGCAATACACGTGCGCGATATGCAATACACGTGCGATATGCAATACACGTGCGATATGCAATACACGTGCGATATGCAATACACGTGCGATATGCAATACACGTGCGATATGCAATACACGTGCGATATGCAATACACGTGCGATATGCAATACACGTGCGATATGCAATACCCTAGGGATATAATACACGTGCGACATGCAATACATGTGCGACATGCAATACACGGGCGATATGATACACGGGCGATATGCAATACACGAGAGGGAGGATTAGTGTGCAATACACGTGCGATATGCAATACACGTGCGATATGCAATACACGTGCGATATGAAATAGTTGCTTGCTCCGTTCCCCTAGGGATAATACGGCACAATTACATGGTTACCTGTCGGGGAGTGAGACGGAGGATTAGTGTGCAATCGTTATATGTGGGGGAGAGGAAAAAGGCGTACAATGGTCGGAAGCAGGGGCGTAGCGTGCTTTTTTTGCAATGTACGCACATAGCAACGAGCGCCGAAGGCGTGAGGTTCTAGGGGGGTGGGGGCATGCCCCCCCTGAAAATTTAGAAATCTAGAGCCTTGGAAATACCATTTTCTTCGTTTTCCAGCGGACTTTCTCGCTACATAAATACATAGTAAAATGCATTTATCACTCAGCTTTATGGGGGGATTTATGTAAAGGTTGTGTAGATGATTTATCAGTGTTGGTTGTGTAAAGGATTTATGTTAAGGTTGTGTAGATGATTTATCAGTATTGGTTGTGTAAAGGATTTATGTAAAGGTTGTGTAAAGGTTTTATGTAAAGGTTATGTAAAGGATTTATGTAAACGGGTTATATACCGCTACCGTTATATATAGCGATATAATAACCCGAGGCGAAGCCAGTTTTTTGGTATTTATTTTATTTGAGACTACACTAACTACAATTATCATTATACATGCCTACAATGACTGACTGAAAGGGGAAATTTATTGGGGACACAATCTGACGAGTGGCGAAGGTGCGAGCTCGTAGGGGGATGCGGGGGCATGCTCCCCGAGGTATAGGGTCTCCAAAATAGCATTTTCCTGCCTTCTCTGAGTAGTTTCCAGCAAGTAATCTGCCGTGAGCTGTTAAGATTTCGTCTTAGATTTCATTTTATTTTAAATATTTTTATGTTTTTTATAATATATACATATATTAAGGATTTTAAATTGTACGCACGTGCGTACGTGCGTGTATGCACGCTACGCCCCTGCGGAAGTAAGTCGAAACAACTCAGTAAAATCTCTGATTGATGTTAATATATTGAATGGCTTGGAACATTTTACGTTTTGAATCAAATATAACTAGCTATCGGTATAGTCACTCGTTCTTCCCATTTCAGTTACTGTTGTTAGCAGCACTTAAAAGCGGGAGACAAGTTTTAAGTAGGCATAGCTGGCGCTAATTAGCCGTCGAGTTGAACAAATCTTGCTTTACTGCGCCATTATCCAACCATTAATCAATGCTTTCTTTTAGAGGATTACCGTTCATTAGGATGTTATTACGGGTACTAATAAATAATGTATCTCCGTGATGTGCTATTAATAGATGGCGTAAACTCTTTATCGCCAACTGTTTAAGCGACGATATTTCTCCTCAAATCGAAACTCGTTGCATTTTGGCCGGAAAAAGCCGCTCTTGAAGTTTGAAGTTGATGTACCGTTTTACTGAGGGCGTGGCAATCAGTAGCGACAGATTGTGTGTTTGTTTGGTAGGCATTGTCATTGACTATAATCGTGACGTCCAACGTTCATGTAACACATGTAACATGTAACAGAGGAGGAATATAAAAATTGGGATACGCTCACCAATTCAAGATGGTTTCTAGTGACTGACAGACGTCCAAATGCCTGTACTGATATGTGTGGTTTTGGGGGAGTGGTGCAAGGGGTGCGCTTCCCCTTCCCGGCCCTCGGACGACTTTGTGCCCTTTTTTCTGGCTTTGTGTCCTATTTCACATGTTATTTTGTGTTTCTTATATCGCTAACACCCAATTAAAGAGGTATAGAGCATAGCGAGAACAATCAATCTCTATGCTGCAAATGGTGTATCAGGTTTGCGTGCCTCGCGCGCGTCACAGGATATCAGAAGAGAAGGTGCTACCTTTGTTATTACATCATGGTTAGACCTCTCCACTCGTGAACATCCATGAACATTGTACGTCTTGTACCGGCGGGACGTAAAAGAACCCACACCACTGTTCGACTAAGAGTAGGGCTGACGGAGTACCCGGTGTGTGTTGTCTGGCCTACTGACTCCCAGCAATGAGGCCGGCTTGTGCGACTAGAGATTAAGCTACTGGTGAATAATACCTCTATGTATTACAACTAGTAGTCCAATGGATGTAGTTGCGAGGGCTGGAACTATTTATGGAGGGGGATTGGGGAGAATGGTTTATTTGGTATTCCAATTCAGTGATGGATGTGATTGAAATAAGACATCAGCGTGTGTACTCCATTACTTGTGGTTTGTGCTGTTGCAATATTTAACAATTATTCCCCGAAGGTGAAGTGATTATTGGTGAATATTTACCGAGAACAATTGTTAATTAGTATAATAATATTCATGAAAGAAATGCTCGATTCTGATTGGCTAAGAGCAGTGCAGTTGAAAAGTGCAAATTAATATTTTTTCATGAATATTATTAATTGGTAATCATACGATTTCTCGTTCAATTTGGAATAATTTGCACTCGTGTGTTTTTCAAAGAAAATTGCACTCGTGCAATTTTGATGCTCTTTGAAAAACACACTTGTGCAAATTATTTCCAAATTGAACGAGAAATCGTATGATTCACCTCTACCAGGAGCCAGGCTCCTGCCTCTACTCATTACACAGGTGAATATCAGAGACAATAGACATAATTCTAAACGAGTAGTTTTACATTCGACCGCCATTTTAACGCGTTCAGTTGTCTAAATGTTTCCTTGGAAAACATCAATAAACAATAAATTCATTACAGAACCTCAAGATATCTTGAAACTGAATTCTGATTCTCCTTTTGTATTGTTAAGAGATGCATTTTCCTTTATTTTCGTGTGAAACATCGATAAAGCGACACACGGCCATTTTCGTACATCACTTTTCTTTTATATTCACCGCGCGGTGACTATTGGACATATGACGTAATTATTGGCCAATCAGAGCGCGCGCATCTTGATATTCACCAGTGTAATTATACTAAAGGTATTTACTGATTATTCATTAATTGGCGCAATGGATGTGCAGCAGTAGCTATTTAAGAATCATTGGTTCATGCTTAGCGTGCGTCTATCGAGTTTTAATAGAAACCAACTAGCACACTATCACGAATCCTGCAATCTGATTGGCAAACATACTCACTAGTATTGAGTGATAGATAGTGAGGAGCGAAAAAGCCGGCGTCTTGAACAAAAACAAATCGAAAATCAATAAATATTAGTATAAACTCGAAGGTAGTATGCTAGTTGGTTTCTACTAAAACAATTAGACTATACTCGTTCTCGACTCGTTTTCTATATGAGTTCAAATAGTCAACTCGACGCAACGCGCCTCGTTGACTATTGCCTGGGTCAGGAGAAAAATCGATAAAATTACTGATTTTCGTTTTTGAACGTGGTAACTCAACCAAATAGTACGAAATTTGGCATATTGATGGAATGTATCGCGAGAAGTAATCTTAACTGTGTTGTGGAGATTAGGGTGATCACGTGATCACATGACGTCATTATAATATGTCAAAATTCGTTTTCACTCGGGGGTTACGAGTTTTATACATAAGGGATTGACGATGTTTCTAAATTAACCCAATTACCTAACTCTACGACTCTACGATTAGACAATTGGAAATTATATTTTATTTACGGAGATATTTGCACATATATGCTAAAATAGGTCACGTGACAAACGTCTTCCATTAATATCTCTTTTCCTGACGGGAAAGTACAAACTGTCTAAGCGCTACGTTATTCAGCACTATAAGCTAAGTTCATTTTGATATTAAACATTTCCACCTTACAAAATTCAGGACCCCATTTAAGGATTAGTGCTTCTTTAGTCTATGACGTCATCAATCACGTGACCAGCACAAAATCTGAACCAAAATTTAAAAAATATTAAAATCAACAAAATACGTAAATATGACTCGAAACTGCTTTTTGTTAGCCGTGAAACGGTCAATTATACGTCCAAGGTCAAATAAGGTCAAACCCAGGCCTTTAACATACTTGAGATAGTCTACTTGTTAAATGGATGCACACGGGAAGTTTGGAGAGCACGAGAGAAGCGTAAGAGTTGCTCGAGGCATAACATAGCGACAATAAGTAATGACGAGAAACAAACTGTTAGTTGTGATTGAATGTTAAATTCTCTTTTAAAATATTAAAATACGACGTGTTGATATTAAACAAGCATTTTTCCGATGGAATTTTGGAAAGTTAGGAAAACCTTCATTTTTGTTCTCCATTTTCGTATTTTTAAAACAATGATTTTTTGCCGTGCAGTGTGGCTCGCTAAGAATAAGTTTCTTCGTCGTGTGGCGACAACATTTGCACACGTCATTTGATGGAACATGGGCGTTGCACCATCGAGTTATGGATGCACGCACGCGCTAATGAATTGGATCGCGAGATAAGATGAACTATGTCATAAACATACTGTTAGCTTATTAAAGCATGTTGGTTAATTACAAGTGTCAACCCAAAGCAAACTATTTGCTTTCAGGCTTTGCCCTTCCAGCTAGAGTGTGGGGGAGGGGAGGGTGAGTAGTTTTCAGGTTTGTGACGAATCAGCTAAGACTGGTCTCACTAAATCATGCTCTAAACTGAGCAAAGCAAGCGCATTGCATGGGCAGTGCTTATGAATAAAATGTAAACGTCCGTAACCCCTTCAGTCGAAACTGTTCTCCCAGGGTGCGCACTTTTACCCCCTCTCTCCATCCGCGCTCCGGCCTATGGGTATTTAAAGCTGCACTGAGCTACACGGATTAGAGGGAAGTCAGAAACAAGGATGTGAGCTAGGTCATCAGTGAAGAATCGAACCGGGCATCTCTCGCTTAGAAGGCCGCACACTAACCAACTAAGCCATCCGTGCTCCTTAAATGGTCGTATAATGAAATAGGACAACATGAAGGATGGATGGATGGCAGGATGGCAGGATGGCAGGATGGCAGGATGGCAGGATGGCAGGATGGAAGGATGGAAGGATGGAAGGATGGAAGGATGGAAGGATGGAAGGATGGAAGGATGGAAGGATGGAAGGATGGAAGGATGGAAGGATGGAAGGATGGAAGGATGGAAGGATGGAAGGATGGAAGGATGGAAGGATGGAAGGATGGAAGGATGGAAGGATTTGAAGGATGGAAGGATTTGAAGGATTTGAAGGATGGAAGGATGGAAAGATGGAAGGATAGAAGGTTTGGAATTAAGGATGGAAGGATTTGAAGGATGGATGGCGCGAGAAGGTTTGGAAGGATGGAAGGATGTGTGAATGTGTGGATTAGTGAGCGAACGAACGCCCGAGTGACGAATGAACGAATATGTGATATAAGTATTACTAAACTAATATCGTGAAATGACCTCGTGCTGTATTCTATATAATTATGCAAACAGTAGTGTTAATGTTACAAGGCCTGTTGGTTGAGATTCTCATGCAACCATAGAGTAGAGGTCGCTTAGCACAATATCGATCTCTATTTTCAGCCCATCTGCCTTCACCTCACTGTCGACCGTATTAATCTAGTATTAGTATATGCGATGACATGCTTGTGATTTGAAATGGTTGTCTAGGCTAATCATGCTCGCGGTAATAGAACTAGACGCTGAGTTTGTGCTAGACTGATTGATTCAAGTAATTAGTCTAAACTGCTTCTATGTGATAGTTGAGCCACTTCAAATAGCAAATTGATGATTTTACAGCCTTAAATGTTTGTGTTTCAACACAGCAGTGAGAAGACGAAGTGTGATAAAATAAACCAATTATTGCAACGATTTGTTGAGCATTTTCACCTTTCAGCGCGATAATTACTTCACTGACGAAATTTGCCTTCGAATTTACTAATAACTTCCTCCAAGTATTGTGTTATTAGATTTCACATATTCAAATTCAGTTTTTGATTTGCAGATTGAATGCCAACCGACGAGAGACCAATTTGGAATCGAATTTTGAGAAAGAGAAAACACGAAGTTCTATGTTGGGTGATGTCACTAGGATGATGTATTTAGCCGGTAGTTTCTAATAAAACCGAAAATATCGGGCAGTTATTGCCAAAGCTTTCGTAGGTTCTTTCTTGAGATTATATTGTCAAGCCTTTGACTTTTCCCCTCGCTCTCAGACTCAGACCCAAACACAATAAACCACACAATTGTTTCTTACGAAATTCAGCAGTTTGTCTATTTCATTATTAGCCGATTCAGTTACACTCTAAATTGATTTTTACTTTCGTCACGATTGTTTCACATTTAATCCCCTTGAGTGACAGTACTTACAACAGTGTATAGCCAACAATACAAGTAACTGGTAAAAGCGTGCTTAATGTATATAATAATAATAATCTTGTATATAGTCATATTAGGCCGTACGGCCATTCTCCTTTTCTTTACCAGCAAAATGAACAACAGCAAATCACCGGGACACAGACTGATTTTTAAACTGTTTTAGCGTTTTTGAAATAAAGTTTTCTTTGCCCTGCGGTGCCAGGGGACGTTTTACTATGTCCCTTACTGACATTGTGCATTGTTGTTGAGCGTGAATTTAAGCTGAGAGAATATCTCGGTAAGCGAAGTTAATAATCAATATATTATATATATATGTTTGTCTGTGTGTGTGCTTTGTCGATCATAGATTTATATCAACCATACTGTATAACGTGAATTTTCTTGTTCATTATATTCGAAGGTACTTTGTTCGCTTTTTCGCTGTTGATTCTAAAGAAAAATAGCAAGAAAGAGTTTAGTAATAGGTTGATAAGATCACATTTGCCTACACACATTGCTGTCAGTAGAGTCACTATATTTTCAGATCATTTCAACTCTTGTTTGTATTTTAATTTTAATATAATTTTATTGGAATTACTCAATCGCTGCAGAAATCGTTTCAATACTGACATTTTCCCAAACAAACCCATGTTTTTGCTGCTGATTTCCATGTCAAATATCGACCTAAAATACAGTAGTGTTTTTCTAATAAAGCGGCTAAATTGCATCCAGGGTGATAGAGTGTATTTTTGGAATATTTATCTACGCTTAGAGGGTTCACATAAATAGGAAGTGAGCTACGGTCGCTTGGAGACCGCTTGATTAAACCAGCTAAAACTCAGTCCAAGTTCCCTGAAATTGCAATGGTGAACCAAGTAAAGATTCCTCAGCCTTTACAATTACTGTTGAAGTCATTTTTGCGGGTTTTTTAAAGGAAAATTAATGCAAGGATGATTTGAGTGCTGTGTTGTCAGCCAGGTGGTACACATCGCTCCAGAAACATATGTTGTTTTCAAGCTTGCAGCTGCATCGAAAAATCGAACTCTACCGGATGAGAAGGACCAAGCCTAGAAAATTTGAAACAGCGAATTTCGTGTTTTCTTCGCTCCGATGCGTGCTAGACGGCTCTGTCTGGACCCGGCGAGTACCCCGACACTATGACTTTCACTACACTTCGGAAAAACATCGAATTTTTAGCAACTTACTTGAAAATTTTGGCCTTCTTCTTGGCATATGTCTTTGCGCTTTAATCATATATGAGGCGATCCGTTGTCGCTTCTGTCGAAGGGTTTTTCGTCGATTTTCTTGCCACTCTACCGCTATATTCTCCTCTGTAACCTCTCCTAGAAGAGAGTAGAGTCATTCAGTAACAGTCAGACCCAAACTCCCGCCTTTTTGCTTCCGGGAGAGCGAAAAATTCAGGGTCTTACCATGTACAGCAGAATCTGGTTGAGTCCTCAAGGCTTGTTGTAGCTGTGCTATGTACTTTATTGCCTCTTCGATAACTTGTATCTGTGAAGAACAGAGAATGCGTGATAAGTTTGTTTGGACTTATACTGAGAGGCTATCATAGTACAGCGAACAACGGAGTATTACTTGTACCTTGGACACGCGTGACTTGGTAGCGACTGACGGCACTAGCGACCTTAGCCTTGCGTATTCCATGAGTTTTATATTTCTATTGTAGTTTTCTACACAGGTCTTGCCGATTCTATGGTCCTGTGGTTGGTCGTGAGGTATATTTTCTCGTTCAGCCATCGTGATACTCTGAAATACAAGCGACAGTTCACTGTGAAAAAGACCGGGAGAGTCGACCCGACAGTACCGGAGAGCCGCGACGTTTCACTTCGCTTTATTTTAGCTCGCTAGAACTCTTGGAAATCAAGATATAAAGAGAGTACTTACGACTGTAATTTCTCCTCTCGCAGTGGTCTGTATTTGTCGATTGTGTCGTTCTTCGAGGCTCTCTTCAGTCGAGCGAGTCCACTTAGTCGAGTCACAAATGCACGAGTGAAAACTTTCTTTCTTATGCTGACTATAAATTACCAATATTACAATTATATTCTGCACCTGTAAATCGGCACTGAGACAATGTATTATAAACATAGTGCTCTCGACCAATAGGAAGCCAGCGTGCTGTGGTTAACAATCAAATTAACCTGCCGATCGACCAATCACATCTCTGTACATACAACTGACCAACCAGTAACACAACACTTAATGAAGTACGCTGACAAAACGTACAGTCGCACACCTACACACAACTCGTGGTGATTTCCCAGTATTGAATATTCTCTCTGAGATGAAAGTCGTTTTGACTTCCCTTCACGACAATGTCAGCTCGCCTGAAGTCGAAATGATAACTGTGGTTTTATGTTGGAGATAAGATTGATGGTAATACTGACAAGACATGATAGTTACTAATGACCATTCCGTTCAAGCAAAACTAACGTTACTAGGCCGACCAAATCCAACTTCGCCAAATAAATACAAACCCTGGAAATGATTTCATTTTTGACTTCAAAATAGATCCAAACAGCGGTTTGTGTTCAAAGTGAAACCTTGGAAATCCAATTAAAGTTTCATAACAAGTATTTTCAGTTTAAGCAAGACTAGAGAGTACTGGACAGCTGGATGGAGTTGTTATTGTTTTGTAAGACAGGGCCTGGCTCGTTAAAGGCCAGGTAAAGCGCGTTCGAATCCTCTCTAAGCAACCAATAACAAGCCTATAATTAGCACAAAATGATTTTCTCATGTTTCGGTTACAAGTTTTCAATCCAATTATTACTTTGTTATTTTCTGAAAACGAAATCATAAAGTCAAGTTGTGTCTTGGTAGTCGCTTTGCCACGTTTTCCTTTTAGCTTTTCGTGGCGCAGCTGGCAAACCTGTTTAGCTTCACAGAACTTGCTCTACAATCAATTCTACATATTTGCTGGTGGTGAATTTTTCCTTAGAAACAGCAGATCGAGTAAGTTTTCTGTCGGCTTACAAAGAGCTTGGTGCTGGTACTATATTGCTGACACATCTGCTAATATCTTATTCAATCCTTTTTTAGCTTTTCGTATATTCCTTTTAACATGTTTTTTCGTGTTTTTATTTAATCAAGTCTCCTATAATTATTCAATACTTTCTTGCCTTCACCTTGCATAGAGTGTTGAATTTTTATTCTATTTTGATCTAGTTTGACAGCGCTAAGCCTTGTAAATATACCGTATCAGCCATTCTAATCACGGCACTCGTGTCATGTCATCAAAATGCACAATCCATTAATTTGTTAAAGTATATACTCCTAATCTTTTTCTCCTTTTACGCTATCTTCAGCAACCGATTGGAGCAACGTAACGCTTGTCTGTCTGTATTATTCTCATCTTGAAAGTACCACATCCTTCCATGTACTTTGTCAATATATTATTACAGATCTAAGTCTATTACAACTATATATATATAGTTGAAATAAACCACCACAATTTTGCCTGAAGAAGTCTTGAGTTCCTTCATATATATAATATATATATATTACTACAGACCTAAGTATATACAAGGAGGTTTAAAGTAGAATTCCATACAGCAGTTATAATTAGAATTCAAACTGATGAATGTGTTTCGAAACCTTTTTCCGGCTTTGTTATACTGTCAAGTGCCATAGCGAAACTTTCCTTTTCAGCTGATTAAGCGGTTTTATTCGTCGCCTATCCAATTCGAAAGCGATAGTTTTGCTCTCAGTAAAGATATTAAACAATCTATGAGCTGTTGTGATGATGGTGGTGGTGAATTGACGATTTCTATTGTATATTTCTAAAGTTGTCTTTTGTATAACAAGCTTTGTTATTAGAAACACGTTGGCTTCACAGCCAGGCAAAGTATATACATGAAGTCATTTTCTTTTTAAATATCCTGATTTAAATCACAGCCGTTGAGTCATTGCACTACGTGCTCTTTTGACCAAACTGAGCACTAACCGTACACCAAACACCAAGAAACTAAGCATATAGCCAACTGATTAGCTAGGTTTTCTCTTTTAACAATGTGTAAATGTTGAAGAAAATTCTCAAATAAAAACGATACAAATTGATGAAAGTTATTCTGTACTGATTTAAACTTGTCTGAGTACCACGAAACTCTTCACCAAGGAAAGTAAATACGTCAGTAAATTGTGTTTTTTTCTGTAGCGAGAAAAGAGCAGCCATCAGCTGCAAGCTTTGCATGTGATTTGATTGGTGATTAAACGTTGTTCAGTGTGTAGCACCTGGACGCAATGGCGGGACAATATATACGAGTTCTTGTTCGACCCTATCGTTACTACGAGTATAATATTCCAATTGCAACACATAAATCACTGCAAACTCCATCACGCTAGAGCTGTCCGTGATCACTGGTTCCTAACGACTATTTGTAAGCACTTATTTCCACATTTCTAGTCTCAAATGACTTTTTAAGTTTCTTTCATTTTGTTTCTTTGTTCTCAAGGCCGATACTACTATTGTTTGATACCTCACAATGACACACGTGGTCTCCAGTGACCGGAAGTTGATGCAACCGGAAGTACATTGAAAATTAATTAGAAGTCAGAGTCCAGCTTTCAGCAGAGTAAACGATTACCATTTATATGCTAAGAAAGTAGTTTTTGTGGGTTTTTGTGAAAGGTTTGGTTAGTGCGACACACAGCCATACATGGTCAAGCAGCTGAAGGAAACTTTATAGTAAAACAAGTTTCGGCTCGCCTCGGCTGCACAAACACAGCCAGAACTGTTTCATAGACTATTCTATATGTATCAAAGTCTTTTGTTCTGGTTTAGAGAAGCAAGAAGAAGAAAGGTTTTGAGAGCACCAAGCAACCATTAAAATACACTTAACTAAAATTAACGGCCAGAAATCATACCGTTATTGCTAATTGAAATGTGAAAAAATTAAAGTGTCAGTTATATTGAAAACAAGTTATATTCATTGCTATAAGCCTGCAGTTTCCACTTTACGAACGATTCAAAACGCGCCATTGCATTGTAATATTGCAGTAATTGGGTTTGAAGAATAATTGTACTTTTGTTCTTCAGTGCCCGACACGCCGTAACTGACAAATCTCACAAAACACTGCATTATACATCAGTTAGATGTGGTACGTAATGTCATAGCGCACTGTGTATGTTTGGCCTAGGCTTTCTCTTCCCTTTAGCTACCATTGCCCTTCCCCCAGCAAGAGAACGTTTGTTTATTTATCTGCAGTAAATTAACGTTTGCTGGTCAAGCCAGTCCGTAGTGGTTGGCTATGTTCACTTTGCCTCTGTGGCTTCAGTCATTTTCTTTGATATGATTCGAAAGTGATTGGGAAACCTTTTTAAAAACACAATACAAAAGTATACAACATTGTATCGCACTTCTGAATGGCGAAATAAAGTGGTTCTGTTGGGTAATGAGGACTTCTTGGTCATACCTTTTGTGATCGCAGCGACCCTTGACGAACTTGATTTCGTGTCGCGGCTGGATTTGACTTTGGTTGGGATTGATTCTACCGAATAGAGCCGGCCTTTATTTGACTTTATTCTTATCGTAAACTGTGAATACAATAACTAGATCTTAATTATTACATGGCATACATAAAGTCATAATTCTATGATAAATCATACATAACTTGGTAATTACAATCAATTATCTAGCAGTAAAGAACTGAATGATCTAAACAATCAAAGGGGTACATGTACTTACATAACTGTCCCACGTATCCACCAAGGTATAGGACGAACTTATATACTTGAACTTATTTGCTTACTACGTTAATACTTGGACTTACTTGGACTTACTTATGGCTTGCTACGTTCGCACGTGTACGTGGGGGTAACATGATACGTAAGATTACAAAGGGACCTTGATAGGCAACAAAACAAACAAATAACAAAGGAAGCCCGTATAGCGTCCGTTACATGGCTCCTCTGAAATATACAATACTTATTTCACAAACAATGTTCTTGATATAATAATGTTTCTAGAACTACACCCTATTCTGCGGCTCCTCGTGGCTCCTCGTGGCTCCTCGTGGCTCCTCGTGGCTCCTCGTGGCTCCTCGTGGCTCCTCGTGGCTCCTCGTGGCTCCTCGTGGCTCCTCGTGGCTCCTCGTGGCTCTTCGCCGGGGACGTACCCCAGGTCTTCTTCTGTGGCTTGGGTGGATCTTCGCCGGGGACGTACCCCAGGTCTTCTTCTGTGGCTTGGGATGTCAGCAGGACCAGTTTTTGTACAGGACGCTCCAGAGTCCTCACTGGTTTAACTCTCTTACCTTGGCTGCTAAGAAAGGGATCTGCAAGAACTAGTTCCACTGTGCGCACACGTCCATCTTGATCTTGGTTGGTCTTTACCACACGAGCTAACTCCCACTTGTTGCGAGTTGAGTTGTCATCCTTGATGATGACTACATCGTTGATGGCTAGGTCCTTTCGATGTCGTGACCACTTCTGGCGTCGTTGTAGGGTGAGGAGATATTCTTTCTTCCATCGATGCCAGAACTCGTTTGCCAAATGCTGCACGCGTCTCCAGCGCTTTCGTGAGTACACATCTTCTGACTGAAAGTTGCCTGGGGGTGGCAGAACAACCTTCGTCTTCATCGTCAGCAAATGGTTGGGCGTCAATGGGCTAGGGGCGTCTGGATCACTCAAAGCATCAACCGTAAGTGGTCTACCGTTAACGATTGCTTCAGCTTCACACAAGAGAGTACTCAAAGACTCATCATCTAGTTGGGAACCGTTGCTTTCTAGGAGGGCTGATAACACGTTACGCACGGATCTAATTTGTCGTTCCCAGACTCCCCCCCCATGTGACTGGCAGAAGGGACATTCATCTTAAAGATGAACCAATCACAGTTGATCTTCAAGAGCTCAGAACTTATCTTCTTGTGGTCGAGCTCTGCAAGACATTCCTTTAGCTCTCTTTTGGCGCCAACAAAATTGGTACCTTGGTCGCTTCTTAATTGGCGTATGGGTCCTCTGCGGCATATGAAACGACGAACAGCATTAAGAAAGGAATCTGTCTCCAAGGAACAGGATACTTCAAGATGGATGGCTCTGCACGCCATACACGTGAATAGCACACCGTATCTTTTGACTTCTTTTCTGCCATTCTTAATTATCCACGGCCCAAAGTAGTCAACCGCACAGTTGGTAAAAGGTGGAGCAGGTTCCAAACGATCTTCTGGCAGGTCAGCCATCTTCTGCTCCTGAAGTGCACCTCGAAGTCTGCGGCATGTGACGCAGTTGGAGATGTAGATGCCTACTGCACTCGATCCACCAACAACCCAGAATCCGTTGAACCTTACTTCATTCAGCGTTAGACTGCGGCCTTGATGTTGCATCCTTTCGTGATAGTGCTTTATTATAAGAGTAGAAATATGAGCCTTTCTTGGTAGGATGGCGGGAAACTTGGAGGTGTCGGACAGGGTAGCGCGTCTTAGGCGACCACCAACACGAAGGATCCCACCAGAGTCGACGTATGGATCGAGCTTGTAGAGGGGGCTCGATGTCTTGGCATGACGTTCTCTTTGTGTGGCGTTCTCCCTTTCGTCAGGACAAGTCTTACCATCTTTAACCATCTTTAACGAAGCAAGCTCATCCTTAAATGAGTTTCTCTGTACCGCCTGTATGATTAAGCCTTCGGCTCGCTCCATCTCTTGAACAGTTATGGGTAGATAGCTTGATTCGTTGTTTCTCTTTGAGACCTTGACTTCATCGACTCGCATAGATTCCTGAGATCTTTTCTTCTTAACTATCTCTTTAAGTTTCTGTACGTATCGAATGCACAGAGCAATTGCTCTCTTTGCCCGGTGCCAATCAGAGAAGTACTCCAAACGGACGAGCAGTGCGTCTTCCTCTTCTTCTGAACTGGACGATGCAGTTGCCATGACAACAGCTTTCTTGACTTCTGGGTCGTTTAGAAACGGCTCGACCTCGTTCTTACCAGTTGTAGTTGCTACAGGCCACTGACTTTCATCCTTCCACAGAAAATCAGGTCCCTTGAGCCATCTTGAGGATAATAGCTGGTGCGCTGTTAGTCCACGGGAAGCATCATCTGCTGGATTCGACTCTGTGTTGACGTATCTCCATTGGTCGATCGAGGTCAAATCTTGGATTTGTTGTACGCGATTGGCTACAAAAATGTGGAATCTCCTTGAGTTGTTTGCGATGTATCCTAAGACGACCATGCTGTCGGTCCAGAATACTTCCTTGACGTTGTCAATGGGCAGTTCTCTTCGCAACTGCTCACTGACCCTTGCTGAAACAACAGCAGCGGTAAGTTCCAATCTTGGTACTGTAACTTGCTTTAAGGGGGTTACCCTTGCTTTACCAATGATCAAGGAACAATGGATTTGTCCATTGGTATTCTCTTGTCGAAGGTAAGAGCACTGTCCGTAGCCCTTGGTGCTGGCGTCGGAGAAATGATGAAGTTCTGCTCTTACTACTTGACCAAAATCTTCTGGTTTATAACATCTTGGGATGGAGAATTTCTCTAACACCTGTAGCTCGGTTCTCCATTGTTCCCATCGTGACCTTACTTGCTCAGAGACTGGATCGTCCCAATCTGCATTTTCTTAACAGAGTTCCTGTAATATCTTCTTACCGTCTAACAGCAACGGAGCGACAAAACCCAGAGGGTCGAAGATGGAGCTGATTGTGGAGAGGATACCTCTTCTTGTGCATGGAAGATCCTTGAGGGTGATCCGGAACTCAAATGTGTCTGCCTCTATACACCATTGCACACCAAGTGCACGCTCCGTTGGCAATGCATCATGGTCCAGATCTAAGTGCTTGATTTCTTCAGCTCTGTCTTCTACCGGAATTTGCTCTATTACTTCCTTCTTGTTGGATGTAAACTTGTGGAGGTTAAAACCTCCTAGCTTGCACATTTCTTTGATCCCGTTGATCAGTTCTATAGCTTCGTCTACAGAAGGTACTGACTTCAGTCCGTCGTCTACGTAGAAATCTTTACGAAGGAATTCTGCTGGTGCAGAGCCGATATATTCTTCATTATCGTCAGCGGTTGTTTTCAAGGCAAAGTTAGAACAACCGGGGGATGATGCAGCCCCAAACAGATGGACTGTCATTCTGTATTCTTGTGGTTCCGTTGACGTGTCGCCATCCTCCCACCAAAGGAAGCGCAACAAGTCCCGACAATTTTCTGTAACTTTGACTTGGTAGAACATAGCTTCGATGTCGCACATTATAGCGACAGGTTCCTTGCGAAACCTGCACAAAACTCCCGTCAAGTTGTTAGTAAGGTCTGGGCCTTGTAGAAGATGCTTGTTTAACGACTCACCATTGTACTCTGCGGAACAGTCAAAAACTACTCGAATCTTCCCAGGCTTCTTAGGATGGTAAACTCCGTGATGAGGGATGTACCAGACCGCATGATTATCATCGGGCTTGTGTGTGGAATCAGATTTGACTTGAGGTACCTTCTCCGCATATCCACTCTTTATTACTTTATCCATAAAGGCCACATAGTGATCTCTGTATTGACTGTCAGCCTTTAGTTTTCTCTTTAGTTGCAGTAGGCGTCGTAAGACAACTTCACGATTGTTTGGTAACTTAACACTTGGATCTCTCAGGGGTAAGGGCATCTCATAGTGACCGTCGATGTCATGGCGAATTCCTTCCTTGACCTTTACTAAGAACTTACGATCATCTTGCGAGAGCGCTACCGACTTGTTGGTGTTTGCTTCAGAGAAATGTTGATCAAACATTCGGTTAACTTGAAATGGGTTCACCACTTCTTTCGTCTGTGTGGGCACGACAAAGCAAGTTTTGGTACGGTCTGGAGATCCAACTTCTTGGCTGACAGCGTGGTGACATACGCTATCAGTTTCGGCTTCTGGCTCGTCTGATAGCTCCTTTACTTGGGTTACCGGGCCTAGTATACCCCATCCAAGCAAGGTTCTGATAGCGTAAGGGTCGTTTGATTCGCCTAGAATTACTTCTCTTGGTTTGATAGCCTTGGGGCAATTGCAACCAATCAATAGGCCGACATCTGTATTACTCTGGTAGGGTGGTAACTTATCCGCGATCTTCTTAAAGTGTGGCCATAAGTTAGCTGTTTCTCGTCTTGGTATCTGATTCCGCATTGAAGGAATGTAATCCCGAGAATACGTCTTTGGCAAAGGAACGTTTACTGCTTTGTCGAACCCTTTTACCACTAAACCATCAACCCTTTGGACAGGAATTTCTGCTTTTCCGTGCATGGTGTAGAGGTTCAGCTTGATTTCAGTGCCGCTGACTCCAAGCGCTTCGAGTGTTGATGTCCTAACGAAGGTTGTGTCGCTAGCGTCATCTAGGAGGGCATACACCAGTACTTCATGCTGTGGATTGTCCTTGTGGTGCAGCCAGACGGGAACGATCATCGAGTTGATCACGTGGTTCTCTAGGCTAGCGGAGTTGCAAGTGTTAGCGCAGTTGCTAACATGTACGACCCTTTCGTTGTCTTCCTTTGCGTTTGCTACCCTTTTCGGTTCTTCAACATTCTTAGAGTCTCGATGGAGGGCTGTAGGATGGCGCTTACCACACTCTTTACATGTAAGTCTCGAAGTACAGTTCCTTGAATGATGATCGATCGTTGCCATAACAGCCGAAGCAGAGGCTTTTGTTTCTTACAAACTTTACTCGATCCTCTATACTATTGTCCTTAAATTCTTGACAATCATCAAGAGAGTGATTCTTTGAACAAGATGGACATTGAGAGACATTGACTCCTTCATCTTCTCTTGTGGCTGACGTTGATGTGTAATGCGTGCTTGCATATGGTACGCGCCTGTTGTATAGTTGCCTTTTGGACTCCTTATCCTGGCTCTTCTCTTTATTCCTCTCTCTCTTCAGAATATCTGGAGAGAAGGCGGGGTCGGTTGCGAGGTTAGCTTCTGTCTTCACGAATTCTACCAGGTCGCTGAATAGGATAGTCTTCTTTGTCTTCTGCTTAAGTTCGTGCGCGTGACGACACCACTTTGTACCTACGTATGAAGGTAGCTTCGCGCTTATCTGGATGAGCGTTTCTGTGGAGTTCAGTTCTAGTAGACAATCCATCGTTTTCATGGCCTCTCGACAGCTGACTAGATAGTCAGATAGGCTTTGGACACCTGCACCGTCTCCTTCGAGGATCTGTGGCCACTCTTTCAACTTTGACTTGTAAGCCTGTGCGACGTGAAATGGATCTCCGAATCTTTGCGCAAGGAGTTTTCGCGCCTCTTTATAGCCATCATCTGTGTTCAACGTTACGAATCCCTTGACAACGTCGTTCGCCTTTCCTACGGTGTACTTGTTGAGGAAGTAGAGCCTGTCTCTGTCAGATGAAACTTTGTTTTCTATTATCGCTTCGAAAGCGCGCACAAATGTGGGGTATTCGAAGAAGTCACCGTTAAATGTTGGCGGCTCTTGCACTGGCAGAGAACTGATTCTTTGTTGGTTAGCTAACATCTCGCTCAGCTCAGTTTGTCTCTCTTGTAGTTTGATAAGCTCTCTAAGCGTCGCGTCATTGAAGTTGGTGCATTGAACGTTCGCAGTAGCAGACTTGTTGGGAAGATTTACTGTTGGAACCTTTACGGCAGGTGTGTCTTGTGCATCGGGACTAGGTTCTGTTTTAAAGGGAATCTTAGGAATCGGACAACTTTCTTCTGAAACATTCAACTTCTCTAACTTAATCTGAGTGTGGATTTCCCTTGTAACGTCGTCTGAATGAGAATTTTCATTATCTGTCACGTCTTCTTCTAAGATTTTATTAAGAGTTGCCGCTTCAGCGTTGGCTAGAGCGAGTTCTTTCTTAATTTGCAATTTCCTTATTTCTGCATCCTGATCGAGAAAGTTCAATTCTACTTCTAGTCTTGCAGTCTTGGCTGCAGCTTCTAACTTCATCGCGAGCACCGACGAGCGAGAGGATCGAGAGGATCGAGAGGATCGAGAGGATCGAGAGGATGCTACTGATGACCTTGTTGTGTTTCTCTTCTTCGAAGAAAGTCTAACGGATTCAGATTTCTGCGATCCCTTTTCTATCCCTTGTATTCTGTCGCACAACCTCATTCTGCATTGTGTGCTTTCACATTCTCGAATATCGAAATCTCTATACAAATTTTGCCTCTCTTCGTCGGTCTCCATGCTCTCGTACAAGGCAGAATGTGCTTCATGGAATCCTTCTTTTACCTTGTCAAGATCTTCTCTTTCGTTCTCCAATGACTGAACATCTTCTATTCCTTCGTTTAATAATGCACAGATTGCCTTTACTTTTTTTGATAAATTTGAGTGAGCCGTGTTTCTATTACGAGTTAAGATATCTATCTTGTATTCCTTGCCCTTTACAGTGAGTTTCCGGTCACGTAACTCTCGTTGATTCACATCGACTTCCGGTCTCGACGATGGCGTGTTTCGTGTTTCGCAACTCGCTTCCTCACGTGGCAACGATGGAAATTCATTCTCGTTTACGATATTTTCAATCAGTTCCTTAGAATTATCTTTAGTACTATCGGTCATGCTTGTTTATGTACGATATGTACCATTTCCTTGACTTAATTTGAACTTGAGATTCGATATGTCCTATCGAACGAAGATGGTGGAGTTATTTTACTGTGATCGCAGCGACCCTTGACGAACTTGATTTCGTGTCGCGGCTGGATTTGACTTTGGTTGGGATTGATTCTACCGAATAGAGCCGGCCTTTATTTGACTTTATTCTTATCGTAAACTGTGAATACAATAACTAGATCTTAATTATTACATGACATACATAAAGTCATAATTCTATGATAAATCATACATAACTTGGTAATTACAATCAATTATCTAGCAGTAAAGAACTGAATGATCTAAACAATCAAAGGGGTACATGTACTTACATAACTGTCCCACGTATCCACCAAGGTATAGGACGAACTTATATACTTGAACTTATTTGCTTACTACGTTAATACTTGGACTTACTTGGACTTACTTATGGCTTGCTACGTTCGCACGTGTACGTGGGGGTAACATGATACGTAAGATTACAAAGGGACCTTGATAGGCAACAAAACAAACAAATAACAAAGGAAGCCCGTATAGCGTCCGTTACACCTTTAGTATAATTACACAGGTGAATATCAAGATGCGCGCGCTCTGATTGGTCAATAAATACGTCATATGTCCAATAGTCACCGCGCGGTGAATATAAAAGAAAAGTGATGTACGAAAATGGCAGTGTGTCGCTTTATCGATGTTTCGCATGAAAATAAAGGAAAATGCATATCTTAACAATACAAAAGGAGAATCAGAATTCAGTTTCAAGATATCTTGAGGTTCTGTAATGAATTTATTGTTTATTGATGTTTTCCAAGGAAACATTTAGTCAACTGAACGCGTTAAAATGGCGGTCGAATGTAAAACTACTCGTTTAGAATTATGTCTACTGTCGTTACTTATACACATGTCTCTGATATTCACCTGTGTGATTATACTAAAACAATTATACGCCGAAGTAGAAGGGATTATTGGTGAATAGTTCTGTAAAGTGTCACCTCTATCTTAGATGCCCTGTACGTTCGCTATTCTTACAGGCCACCTCATGTTCCCTACCACAGGGAAACCATAAAACACTCTCAGAACCATAGAGCATGTGCATAGGAATTACACGTGTAGCAGTGCTCGCCACAGTAAAGTCAACTCAACCACTTTATTTCGTCATTTTCACGTGTAGCCACCCTCGCGCGCTTACTCTTGGCATGCACGCAAAAAATCGCGCGTGTAGCCGAAAAACCGCGCGATAAACGATCGATAGAGCCAATTTTTAGCAAGTGTTTATTGTAATATTCATTAGAAAACATGGTAAAGGGACTGGGAACGAGTCTATCAATAATTACCCGGCATCCTTTGTACCATGCTTTGTGTGATATCTACAGGCTTTTGCAGACAGTGATATGCAATTCAATAACTCAGTGTTTGGGTGGAATTGGAGACATCTTGCTACAGGCAATTTACACCTGAGCTGCCGGCCATCCGACCGCAGAGAATCACGGGAGAAAGTAAAACCATAACTACGTCAGAGTCTTGTCATGTGACTGAATGCAAAACAGTCAAATAAAATTGAGAGCAACTTTGATTTAAAGAAACTGCGACAGTGTAACGACCTAACAATAACGTTTAGTCCAGTCGACAGGAAGTCATTCTACTTTGAATAGACCTTATGCATAATGACGTAATATGACTACAACTACCAGAATGCTTTGCGCATCTTCTTTTGTGAGATAATTAGTACCCTTTGTCTTAGTGAATTGTGAACTGTTTAGTAAACATTACTTGGCAGCTAAAACTGAATTACGTAATTTACAATTGAATGAATTACCTCACCAGCGAATAAAAATCTAGGAAAAAAAAGAAAATTCACAAAGCATTCTGGTAGTTGTAGTCATATTGCAACTGATTTCCAATGTCACTTGTATTCGTTTTACACTTTAACGAGAATAGAGCATGTTCAGATATGCGCCGCATCTATTACTTTATACCACAAGTGGCACTGACTAGGTCTAATCCCAGGGGGGGTACTCAGGGGTATCAGTGACGGGGAGGTGCGAATGAGGCCAAACATTTTAACCCCAAAAAAGTCCAATTTTTCTCCGCATAAAATCGAGAACGGTAGGATATCATTTTTATCAACCCCAAAAAAAGTCCTTGACAAAATCTTTATATCAAAAAAAGTCCACCAGAAAAATGAAAACCCAAAAAAAATCCCAAGCCGAGAATTTCAAACCCAAAATAAGCCTTCGCACCTCCCCGTCACTGATACCCCTGAGTACCCCCCCTGGGGGTCTAATAGCCATTCACAAGCAAAATGTTGTCGAATTTCCACAAATGATTGACTAGAGTGATTGCAATAAACCCGTGAAATAAAAAGTTAGTGTGTAATAGTTTAATAAACACAAAAGAAAACAATGGAAATACGATCTACTGGTGTCTATTGGTCTACTAACTGTTTCACTATTACACTATTATAACAATTACTCTAGTTATTCGGGATACACAGGTATCCCGAGTCTTGAAATGCAGACCATGCCGCAGAATACATTTGTCACGTGATGTTTCCCAGGAGTGCTTAGCGTGCTGATAAAGGATGTTCACACGGGCGCCATTTCGATTGGTTTAAAAAGTCTTATTTCAACATCTTTTCGTTCACCGTTCGTCAAGTAAAAACACTGAGATGAAGATAGTAAAGTACTACCTAGCAACTAATTGAAGAATAATGATGAGCTAAAACTGAAGGAGAAAAGCCATGCACCTTAGATAACTTGCAATGAATCGCCATGCCTCGAGTAGGTACTGTACAACTCCTGAGTCATGGCCGCTGAGTAGGTACTGTACAACTCCTGAGTCATGGCCGCTGAGTAGGTACTGTACAACTCCTGAGTCATGGCCGCTGAGTAGGTACTGTACAACTCCTGAGTCATGGCCGCTGAGTAGGTACTGTACAACTCCTGAGTCATGGCCGCTGAGTAGGTACTGTACAACTCCTGAGTCATGGCCGCTGAGTAGGTACTGTACAACAACCTGAGTCATGGCCGCTGAGTAGGTACTGTACTGAGTCATGGCCGCTGAGTACTGTACAACTCCTGAATCATCTGAGTAGGTACTGTACAACTCCTGAATCATGGCCGCTGAGTAGTACTGTACAACTCCTGAATCATGGCCGCTGAGTAGGTACTGTACAACTCCTGAATCATGGCCGCTGAGTGGTACTGTACAACTCCTGAATCATGGCCGCTGAGTAGGTACTGTACAACTCCTGAATCATGGCCGCTGAGTAGTACTGTACTGTACAACTCCTGAATCATGGCCGCTGAGTAGGTACTGTACAACTCCTGAATCATGGCCGCTGAGTAGGTACCTCCTGAATCATGGCCGCTGAGTAGGTAGTACAACTCTGTATCAACTCCTAGGTACTGTACAACTCCTGAATCATGGCCGCTGAGTAGGTACTGTACAACTCCTGTCATGGCCGCTGAGTAGGTACTGTACAACTCCTGAATCATGGCCGCTGAGTAGGTACTGTACAACTCCTGAGTCATGCCGCTGAGTAGGTACTGTACAGTCATGGCCGCTGAGTAGGTACTGTACAACTCCTGTCATGGCCGCTGAGTAGGTACTGTACAACTCCTGAGTCATGGCCGCTGAGTAGGTACTGTACAACTCCTGAGTCATGGCCGCTGAGTAGGTACTGTACAACTCCTGAGTCATGGCCGCTGAGTAGGTACTGTACAACTCCTGAGTCATGGCCGCTGAGTAGGTACTGTACAACTCCTGAATCATGGCCGCTGAGTAGGTACTGTACAACTCCTGAGTCATGGCCGCTGAGTAGGTACTGTACAACTCCTGGTCATGGCCGCTGAGTAGGTACTGTACAACTCCTGAGTCATGGCCGCTGAGTAACTCCTGAGTCATGGCCGCTGAGTAGGTACTGTACAACTCCTGAGTCATGGCCGCTGAGTAGGTACTGTACAACTCCCTGAGTCATGGCCGCTGAGTAGGTACTGTACAACTCCTGAGTCATGGCCGCTGAGTAGGTACTGTACAACAACTCCTGAATCATGGCCGCTGAGTAGGTACTGTACAACTCCTGAGTCTCCTGAGAGGTACTGTCAACTCCTGAGTCATGGCTGAGTAGGTACTGTACAACTCCTGAGTCATGGGCTGAGTAGGTACTGTACAACTCCTGATCATGGCCGCTGAGTAGGTACTGTACAACTCCTGAATCATGGCCGCTGAGTAGGTACTGTACAACTCCTGAGTCATGGCCGCTGAGTAGGTACTGTACAAATCATGGCCGCTGAGTAGGTACTGTACAACTCCTGAATCATGGCCGCTGAGTAGGTACTGTACAACTCCTGTCATGGCCGCTGAGTAGGTACTGTACAACTCCTGAATCATGGCTGACTCCTGAGTCATGGCCGCTGAGTAGGTACTGTCAACTCCTGAATCATGGCCGCTGAGTAGGTACTGTACAACTCCTGAATCATGGCCGCTGAGTAGGTACTGTACAACTCCTGAGTCATGGCCGCTGAGTAGGTACTGTACAACTCCTGAATCATGGCCGCTGAGTAGGTACTGTACTCCTGTCATGGCCGCTGAGTAGGTACTGTACAACTCCTGAATCATGGCCGCTGAGAGTAGGTACTGTACAACTCCTGAATCATGGCCGCTGAGTAGGTACTGTACAACTCCTGAATCATGGCCGCTGAGTAGGTACTGTACAACTCCTGAATCATGGCCGCTGAGTAGGTACTGTACAACTCCTGAATCATGGCCGCTGAGTAGGTACTGTACAACTCCTGTCATGGCCGCTGAGTAGGTACTGTACAACTCCTGAATCATGGCCGCTGAGTAGGTACTGTACAACTCCTGAGTCATGGCCGCTGAGTAGGTACTGTACAACTCCTGAATCATGGCCGCTGAGTAGGTACTGTACAACTCCTGAGTCATGGCCGCTGAGTAGGTACTGTACAACTCCTGAGTCATGGCCGCTGAGTAGGTACTGTACAACTCCTGAGTCATGGCCGCTGAGTAGGTACTGTACAACTCCTGAGTCATGGCCGCTGAGTAGGTACTGTACAACTCCTGAGTCATGGCCGCTGAGGCCGCTGAGTAGGTACTGTACAACTCCTGAGTCATGGCCGCTGAGTAGGTACTGTACAACTCCTGAGTCATGGCCGCTGAGTAGGTACTGTACAACTCCTGAATCATGGCCGCTGAGTAGGTACTGTACAACTCCTGAATCATGGCCGCTGAGTAGGTACTGTACAAATCGCTGAGTAGGTACTGTACAACTCCTGAATCATGGCCGCTGAGTAGGTACTGTACAACTCCTGAATCATGGCCGCTGAGTAGGTACTGTACAACTCCTGAATCATGGCCGCTGAGTAGGTACTGTACAACTCCTGAATCATGGCCGCTGAGTAGGTACTGTACAACTCCTGAATCATGGCCGCTGAGTAGGTACTGTACAACTCCTGAATCATGGCCGCTGAGTAGGTACTGTACAACTCCTGATCATGGCCGCTGAGTAGGTACTGTACAACTCCTGAATCATGGCCGCTGAGTAGGTACTGTACAACTCCTGAATCATGGCCGCTGAGTAGGTACTGTACAACTCCTGAATCATGGCCGCTGAGTAGGTACTGTACAACTCCTGAATCACTGTACAACTCCTGAATCATGGCCGCTGAGTAGGTACTGTACAACTCCTGAATCATGGCCGCTGAGTAGGTACTGTACAACTCCTGAATCATGGCCATGGCTGAATCGCCTGAGTAGGTACTGTACAACTCCTGAATCATGGCCGCTGAGTAGGTACTGTACAACTCCTGAATCATGGCCGCTGAGTAGGTACTGTACAACTCCTGAATCATGGCCGCTGAGTAGGTACTGTACAACTCCTGATCATGGCCGCTGAGTAGGTACTGTACAACTCCTGAATCATGGCCGCTGAGTAGGTACTGTACAACTCCTGAATCATGGCCGCTGAGTAGGTACTGTACACTCTGAATCATGGCCGCTGAGTAGGTACTGTACAACTCCTGTCATGGCCGCTGAGTAGTTACTGTACAACTCCTGAATCATGGCCGCTGAGTAGGTACTGTACAACTCCTGAATCATGGCCGCTGAGTGGCCGCTGAGTAGGTACTGTACAACTCCTGAATCATGGCCGCTGAGTAGGTACTGTACAACTCCTGTCATGGCCGCTGAGTAGGTACTGTACAACTCCTGAATCATGGCCGCTGAGTAGGTACTGTACAACTCCTGAATCATGGCCGCTGAGTAGGTACTGTACAACTCCTGAGTCATGGCCGCTGAGTAGGTACTGTACTCCTGGTCATGGCCGCTGAGTAGGTACTGTACAACTCCTGAGTCATGGCCGCTGAGTAGGTACTGTACAACTCCTGAATCATGGCCGCTGAGTAGGTACTGTACAACTCCTGAGTCATGGCCGCTGAGTAGGTACTGTACAACTCCTGAGTCATGGCCGCTGAGTAGGTACTGTACAACTCCTGAGTCATGGCCTGAGTAGAGTAGGTACTGTACTGTACAACTCCTGAGTCATGGCCGCTGAGTAGGTACTGTACAACTCCTGAATCATGGCCGCTGAGTAGGTACTGTACAACTCCTGACTGTCATGGCCGCTGAGTAGGTACTGTACAACTCCTGAATCATGGCCGCTGAGTAGGTACTGTACAACTCCTGAATCATGGCCGCTGAGTAGGTACTGTACAACTCCTGAATCATGGCCGCTGAGTAGGTACTGTACAACTCCTGAATCATGGCCGCTGAGTAGGTACTGTACAACTCCTGAGTCATGGCCGCTGAGTAGGTACTGTACAACTCCTGAATCATGGCCGCTGAGTAGGTACTGTACAACTCCTGAGTCATGGCCGCTGAGTAGGTACTGTACAACTCCTGAGTCATGGCCAACTCTGAGTCATGGCCGCTGAGTACTGTACAACTCCTGTAGGTATCATGGCCGCTGAGTAGGTACTGTACAACTCCTGATCATGGCCGCAGTAGGTACTGTACAACTCCTGAGTCGCCGCTGAGTAGGTACTGTACAACTGAATCATGGCCGCTGACTGTACAACTCTGATGGCCGCTGAGTAGGTACTGTACAACTGTATGGCCGCTGAGTAGGTACTGTACAACTCCTGAATCATGGCCGCTGAGTAGGTACTGTACAACTCCTGAGTCATGGCCGCTGAAAGGAATCGAAGCAAACAAATGAACCACAACATTCCAAATTACTGCTTTCGATTTCTCGATTTGAGCCGAGTCGCAAAACCGGCTTTGAACTCATATAAGATCTCACTTTGATCAAAGAGTCTTTGACTGTAAATCATGCTTTCTATATAGCATTCACATACGGTTCTTAACCCGACAATGAATGTCCAAATAGCTGTACATATGTACGTAACAACCTCTTTCTTGTCCTCCAATCAAAGATTTAAAGAGTGAAATTATCTTCACTTACTTGAGCAAAATAAACAAATGATCGTATCATCTGTTAAAAAATACTGTCAGAGACGACGTCTGAGAAGCCTGGGAACTACAGTCCCCAAATATGGAAAATAAGTTCCAAATAAGGAAAGTATATACCACGGGAGGACAGGCAAGGAGTTATTTAACGAGCTAGCGTGCAGTGCGTATTTATCTACAGTATCGTACGTCTATTTAAGTCACTATAGAGTCGTGTTCGAAAGTTACAGTCACGGTACGGAATCGAAGACATCTATTCAACCAATCACAGCGCGCAAAATCATTGCTCAACCAATCAGAATGCGTGGACACGGCACGATCACCGCACGCGGCGCGAACCGTACCGTAAGTACTTCTCACTCATACGACAACGACTCTCTCTCTCTCTATTTATTTATATATATATATACTGTGCTATAGTCCAAGGGTATAAGAGTGATTGGGAGGAGTGAATGCAAGCCAAGATAATAAACCCTTTTAAGATCCATGACGTCACTAAGAAGTTTATTTGTGTCCTTGGCAAACACGTGCTGCCCAAAAAATCCTTCGAAAAATTCGGACCCCGAATATGGTCCAAACATGCAAATTTCAAACCCCCAACAAGGCTTCACACCTTCCCCTCACGTGTATACCTTGTTACTTGTTACTTGGATTGGTGCGTACGACATACAGTATAACTCAAGTAGTTAAGGCCTGGTTCAAGCCCAAAAACGAGAAAAAAATGTAAAAAATCATAATGTCACTTCCTTTTTACCAAACATTACGAAACTTAGCACAGCCATAGAGTTCGACATCCTTAATTGATTGAAGTCAACAAAATACCAAAAATACTGAACACGTGATTAACCACGTGACAACAGTCTTTGAAAATTTACTTTAAAATGCGGTCGCGGTTTTAAGAACAGTTAAAAAACAAACAATTGCATATGTTGTTAATGCTAGCACTCTACACAACTGCGTTTGGAAAACTTGTCTCTGATTTCTCTTAAGAGAGATATTTATGAAAATAGGTCACGTGACCATTTAGCCAGAATACGTTTTCTCAATTTTCTCGATAGCTAAAACTATGGGACAGGTTTTCCAAACGCTATCTTATTTCATTAGTTGTCCTTAATGTTGTAGCATAAAAACTTTTTCAGCATATCTTAAACTCGCGATCGCATATTTAAAAAACGAAATTTCACATGCCTAGGTCACGTGACCACTTGACGTCAGTATTTTTAGGACTAATTCATCAAACATCTTGAATATAATCTTATGCCTAAATATCAATGCCATAGAAATGAATCGTGGGGAATGCAAAAATTAAACGTGATTTTGAGTGATGGCTTCATGAACCAGGCCTTAACATACTTGAGAAGTAGACTAACGTACGACATACAGTAAGTAGACTATTATAGGCTATCTACCCTTTCTTTGTTACTTGGATTGGTGCATAACGTACGACATACAGTAAGTAGACTATTATAGGCTATCTACCCTTTCTTTGTTACTTGGATTGGTGTATAACGTACTACATACAGTAAGTAGACTATTATAGGCTATCTACCCTTTCTTTGTTCCTTGGATTGGTGTATAACGTACTACATACAGTAAGTAGACTATTATAGGCTATCTACCCTTTCTTTGTTACTTGGATTGGTGTATAACGTACTACATACAGTAAGTAGACTATTATAGGCTATCTACCCTTTCTTTGTTACTTGGATTGGTGCATAACGTACGACATACAGTAAGTAGACTATTATAGGCTATCTACCCTTTCTTTGTTAGTTTGCAACAAATATAGCGATATCGTTTACGAAAGTTTTCTTTTTCAAGTCGAAATCCTTGCAGGAACTCCCTGGTGTCGCAGTACACATCGGGTTGTGATGAGTCCCAATTGTTAATGTTTATCCAGGCCGTATATCGGGGACTACACGAGAAATTATTAAAATCCCCTGGTGACCCCGGTCTGCCGATGCGACCACGTTGTCCAATATCTCCTCTTTCTCCTTTCTGACCATCATTCCCACTTCGTCCCGCGGGTCCTACGGGACCGGTGACACCCGCGCTACCTGACGATCCCGTAGCGCCAATTTTCCCCGGTAGGCAATAAAACATCGGCGATGCTACATTTCCAACATTAGATTTCTTGATACAATTACCCGGTGGTCCTATTAAGCCGGGTAGTCCTTCTCGTCCATTGATGCCCTGGTAGAAATATGTTTAATTATGACATTTATATTTGTACGTAAACAGCCTTACACTGGACAAGACATGCGCTCTTCAAAACCTTGCTAATTACATGGACATCAAAGCCTTGGACATGGAACAAATACAATGAACTTCCGAGGTTTAAAGAGCGTGCATTGTTTTCAGTGTCCCCTGGGTCCCCTGGGGGAGGGGGGAAGGGGGAGGTACTCCTTACCGACATTCCTTGCGGGCCTTTAGATCCCAAAAAGCCTTGCATCCCGGGAAGACCTGGTGTACCAGGCGCACCAGCCTATAAATAGCAAGCAATATAAACATCACTTAACACTCTACAAAAGGTAAAGGTATTATATTTAACGTCCGTAGCCCATTCAGTAGAAACTGGTCTCCCACAGGATGCAGACGATGCGCCCTTTTACTCCCTCCCTCCATCAGTGCTCCGTCTTACGGGTATTTAAAGCTGCACTGAGTTACACGGATTAGAGGGAAGTCGAAACAAGGAGTACTGTGTGGTGTGTAGGACAAACATCGATCAGGCCACTTTCAAGACGAGGCCATAACAACCTTTTGACGTCATCTATGTATTTATAACAGTGCAGACTGAATCTAATTACTCAGTAATCTGACTATTCTTTATCATTTGTCAATCTGAATTCCTTTACAGAACAAGCTGATCCACACTACTATCTATCAACCACTCAATAGAAAGCTTACTAGATGACGCAACTCGTCCCTCTTAATAACCTCGCTTGCTCGGCCGGTCCGTACGGGAAGTTATGGACCGAGTTTTTTCGCACGGCCTTATGGTTGAAGCGCGCGGGCCATAAAAAGTGTGAAAAAAAAGAGGATCCATAACTTCCCGTACGGACCGAGCAAGTGAGATTAATAAGATATTTATTATATAGCTTTTCCTTACTTTCTGTTTTCAGAAAATATAAGAGAGCGCGTAGTATCTGTGCTATGTAATAAATATAAGAGAGCGCGTAGTATCTGTGCTATGTAATAAATATAAGAGAGCGCGTAGTATCTGTGCTATGTAATAAATATAAGAGAGCGCGTAGTATCTGTGCTATGTAATAAATATAAGAGAGCGCGTAGTATCTGTGCTATGTAATAAATATAAGAGAGCGCGTAGTATCTGTGCTATGTAATAAATATAAGAGAGCGCGTAGTATCTGTGTGCTAATAAATATAAGAGAGCGCGTAGTATCTGTGCTATGTAATAAATATAAGAGAGCGCGTAATAAATATAAGAGAGCGCGTAGTATCTGTGCTATGTAATAAATATAAGAGAGCGCGTAGTATCTGTGCTATGTAATAAATATAAATATAGTATCTGTGCTATGTAATAAATAGAGAGCGCGTAGTATCTGTGCTATGTAATAAATATAAGAGAGCGCGTAGTATCTGTGCTATGTAATAAATATAAGAGAGCGCGTAGTATCTGTGCTATGTAATAAATATAAGAGAGCGCGTAGTATCTGTGCTATGTAATAAATATAAGAGAGCGCGTAGTATCTGTGCTATGTAATAGTATCTGTGCTATGTAATAAATAAGAGAGCGCGTAGCTATGTAATAAATATAAGAGAGCGCGTAGTATCTGTGCTATGTAATAAATATAAGAGAGCGCGTAGTATCTGTGCTGTGCTATGTAATAAATATAAGAGAGCGCGTAGTATCTGTGCTATGTAGTATCTGTGCTATGTAATAAATATAAGAGAGCGCGTAGTATCTGTGCTATGTAATAAATATAAGTATCTGTGCTATGTAATAAATATAAGAGAGCGCGTAGTATCTGTGCTATGTAATAAATATAAGAGAGCGCGTAGTATCTGTGCTATGTAATAAATATAAGAGAGCGCGTAGTATCTGTGCTATGTAATAAATATAAGAGAAGTAATGTAATAAATAAGAGAGCGCGTAGTATCTGTGCTGTAATAAATATAAGAGAGCGCGTAGTATCTGTGCTATGTAATAAATATAAGAGAGCGCGCGCTAGTATCTGTATCTGTGCTATGTAATAAATATAAGAGAGCGCGTAGTATCTGTGCTATGTAATAAATATAGCGCGTAGAGAGCGCGTAGTATATGTGCTATGTAATAAATATAGAGAGCGCGTAGTATCTGTGCGTAGTATATGAGCGCGTAGTATCTGTGCTATGTAATAAATATAAGAATAGTAATATAAGAGAGCGCGTAGTATCTGTGCTATGTAATAAATATAAGAGAGCGCGTAGTATCTGTGCTATGTAATAAATGTTGATATTAACACTTGACCGACTGTTTTAAGACAATCAACTGGAGGTAATCAAAGTGGTTAATTTCTCTGACGACACTACCGATCTTGTGTAAGCTTCAAATAAGATTTTTGGGCATCCAGAATATACCCACGTGTCTGTATTCCCCAAAAAGGCCTTTATTTCCCCATGGTATAGTTCCATGGTATAGTTCCATGGTATAGTTCCATGGTATAGTTCCATGGTATAGTTCCATGGTATAGTTCCATGGTATAGTTCCATGGTATAGTTCCATGGTATAGTTCCATGGTATAGTTCCATGGTATAGTTCAAATAAGTATAGTTCCATGGTATAGCCTTTATTTCCATGGTATAGTTCCATGGTATAGTATTCCATGGTATAGTTCCATGGTATAGTTCCATGGTATAGTTCCATGGTATAGTTCCATGGTATAGTTCCATGGTATAGTTCCATGGTATAGTTCCATGGTATAGTTCCATGGTATAGTTCCATGGTATAGTTCCATGGTATAGTTCCATGGTATAGTTCCATGGTATAGTTCCATGGTATAGTTCCATGGTATAGTTCCATGGTATAGTCCATCGATTCATGTTCATACTTACAGGTCCTTTTAGTCCTTGTATACCAAGCCTTCCATCACGACCATCATTGCCCTAACAAGAATAACGTATTCATTCATTATGACGATCAATATCGATGTATCGCCCCCTACCTTTCCCTTATCACACATATTGAGGGTTTTTGCCGTACATCTGATGCAATATATAATGACAAGAACCACTGGTAAGTCAATTGATCAAGGCTTCCCTGGGATCCTGGTGAGCCTTGCTAAACGGTACACGGTACTTATAAGGCTTACCGGGGATCCTAATGGGCCTTACTATAGGGTACACGGTACTTATAAGGCTTACCGGGGATCCTAATGGGCCTTACGTACTATAGGGTACACGGTACTAACGCTTACCGGGGATCCTGGTGAGCCTTGCTTGCCGGGTTTTCCTCTATGTCCCGCTCGTCCTCTGCTTCCTCGAGGCCCGCGTTTACCACGCTCACACTTGCATTTCTACAACAAAATAATTGAGGGCGAATTACATTTGAATCTCTACAAGTCTTAACGATGGACAGTGTGACTCGTACATTTCACTGTATCAAAGCATTAATAATTCATGAGGAAAACACAATAGAAATCATAACCGTAGCAGAGCGTATCGGTTGCTATCGGGCATTTTCTAACTCTACAGTGATATAGATTCTCAAAAACACTAAGAAGTTTATTCCCTCATTTCAGGGTACGTCAGGCTCATGGACTACAAGAAATATACACCTATTTATTATATGTTAGTCCCCCCCCCCCCCCCCCCCCCCCCCAATACACTAAGAAGTTTATTCCCTCATTTCAGGGTACGTCAGGCTCATGGACTACAAGAAATATACACCTATTTCCCCCCCCCCCCCCCCCCCCCCCCCCCCCCCCCCCCAATACACTAAGAAGTTTATTCCCTCATTTCAGGGGACGTCAGGCTCATGGACTACAAGAAATATACACCTATTTATTATATGTTAGTCCCCCCCCCCCCCCCCCCCCCCCCCTCGTAAGAGGTGCGTCCCTGAAGGATCATGGCAGTTTCTATTTGCAGCCATATTCTTCATGAACGAATTGTACTAAACAAGAACATTGCAATTAACATTCAAAATGAGATAGCCGAATTTTTCTGTCGAAATGTCAGGGAATTTGTGTAGAAAGACTTGGTAAACAGTATTTCCCATGATTCTCTGGGGTCGCACCCTTGTGAGTCAAGGGTGACTAACTTAATTGAAATAGGTGTATACTTCATGTAAACTAACGGCATGTATATAATAAACAAGATTTATATTGTCCTAGTAATTTATTTTACATGGAGGTTCAAAATACACGATGAAGGCTTTCATTGAAATCTGAGGGCGTAGCCCTATGTCTTGATTTCAATGAAAGTCCGAGACACGCCCCAAATATATTGCTTTAATGGAAGACGACAATTGTATCAAAGCCGCTTTAAGAATGTACGTAGGTCTTACTCTGGATTTCAAAACCTACCTAAAGCAATCAAAGTTGGGGCTGTTTTTTTTACCGAATGTTTCAATAGTAACATTTGCGATCTTCATGACCTATGTATTGGTGCACATGCAGGTTAGTTAAAAGCTCTTTTGTTTTTGCATGGTCACAAAATATGTATTCGATAGAGGAATAGCATGATAGCATTAGATGCCTCTGTGTTGCTACAATGTTCAAACAATGCTCTAAAAAGAAACGAAATATACACAGATCCGGTATCTTTCTTATTACGGTGAATGATGCATCTTTGTTACTACGGTATCTTTGTTACTACGGTATCTTTGTTACTACGGTATCTTTGTTACTACGGTATCTTTGTTACTACGGTATCTTTGTTACTACGGTATCTTTGTTACTACGGTATCTTTGTTACTACGGTATCTTTGTTACTACGGTATCTTTGTTACTACGGTATCTTTGTTACTACGGTATCTTTGTTACTACGGTATCTTTGTTACTACGGTATCTTTGTTACTACGGTATCTTTGTTATACGGTATCTTTGTTACTACGGTATCTTTGTTACTACGGTATCTTTGTTACTACGGTATCTTTGTTACTACGGTATCTTTGTTACTACGGTATCTTTGTTACTACGGTATCTTTGTTACTACGGTATCTTTGTTACTACGGTATCTTTGTTACTACGGTATCTTTGTTACTACGGTATCTTTGTTACTACGGTATCTTTGTTACTACGGTATCTTTGTTACTACGGTATCTTTGTTACTACGGTATCTTTGTTACTACGGTATCTTTGTTACTACGGTATCTTTGTTACTACGGTATCTTTGTTACTACGGTATCTTTGTTACTACGGTATCTTTGTTACTACGGTATCTTTGTTACTACGGTATCTTTGTTACTACGGTATCTTTGTTACTACGGTATCTTTGTTACTACGGTATCTTTGTTACTACGGTATCTTTGTTACTACGGTATCTTTGTTACTACGGTATCTTTGTTACTACGGTATCTTTGTTACTTGTATCTTTGTTACTACGGTATCTTTGTTACTACGGTATCTTTGTTACTACGGTTACTACGGTATCTTTGTTACTACGGTATCTTTGTTACTACGGTATCTTTGTTACTACGGTATCTTTGTTACTACGGTATCTTTGTTACTACGGTATCTTTGTTACTACGGTATCTTTGTTACTACGGTATCTTTGTTACTACGGTATCTTTGTTACTACGGTATCTTTGTTACTACGGTATCTTTGTTACTACGGTATCTTTGTTACTACGGTATCTTTGTTACTACGGTATCTTTGTTACTACGGTATCTTTGTTACTACGGTATCTTTGTTACTACGGTATCTTTGTTACTACGGTATCTTTGTTACTACGGTATCTTTGTTACTACGGTATCTTTGTTACTACGGTATCTTTGTTACTACGGTATCTTTGTTACTACGGTATCTTTGTTACTACGGTATCTTTGTTACTACGGTATCTTTGTTACTACGGTATCTTTGTTACTACGGTATCTTTGTTACTACGGTATCTTTGTTACTACGGTATCTTTGTTACTACGGTATCTTTGTTACTACGGTATCTTTGTTACTACGGTATCTTTGCTACTACGGTATCTTTGCTACTACGGTATTCAAACGATCTTCTACGTGTCACTTTACTGGAAATGAATCTACAAAACACGAAATGCACAGATACCTCTGTCAGTTGCCGCAATTTTCAAATGTTTTCTACTTGTTCCATTTGATGGAAGCGTATGGTATATATCTGCTATGTCCGTCAGTGGAGGCATAAGTATTTCGGCTTTTTACCAAGCAATACTCACTCAGCATGATGGTATGTCAAATAACCGAAACAAATACTTTACAACTTCGTTTCAAACATTTTGGGAAACAAATACCATCGACTGACTTAATTTTTCCGAGGTCCCAATTAATAATAAGAAGAAGAAGAAGAAGAAGAAGAAGAAGAAGAAGAGAAGAAGAAGAAGAAGAAGAAGAAGAAGAAGAAGAAGAAGAAGAAGAAGAAGAACTATGATATATGTATAATAATAATAATAATAATAATAATAATAATAATAATAATAATTTAATAATTTATAGGGCGCTATTTACAGGACGAACTGATCTAAAGCGATTTGACGATAAAAGAGCTAAAGGAAATATTTATGCCTAACTAACAGTATTGATGATACAATCGAGAATAAAATAGCAATAGGATGCTTCAATCCCGCGGCCTACCGAAAAACCTATTGAGGACAATATTTTCTGTACAGGTCAGTGACCGCATTCTATGGTAGTTAAGATCAACGGCTACAAGTTCCATGCGTGGTGGCGAGAAGAAGACAAAGTCTGAGTATACGAGTTACCTCCCACAGTTTGTCATCATTCGTGTCTCACCTGTTCTGACCAAGGAATTAGGTCGTTCATTAAGTTAATTGATTATTCCTCTTGTTCTTTCTGCCTACTTTATCCAGAAACAATAGACCATTCTTCGTGGAATGTGTGGAATCAAAAAACTATTACTTTCAAATTCAAAATTGGCTGGAAAGATTTAATATAAGATTACCAGAAGTAAACAAAGTAAATATTATACTAGGAATTGATGACAATGTGAGCAATTTTATTATTCTAATCTACAAACTATCATTATACAAGGCAAGGGAAAACGGAAAAGTCCCTTCTCTGTCGTTATTTAAAAACTCGTTGAAACACTATGAATACATAGAAAATAAAGTGGCCAAGGCAAAAAATAAAATACCACAACATTTAAACAAGTGGAGCAAAATAATTAATGCCGTAAACTCCTTGTGAAGGACTCAGTAGGAAAATGACCAAGGGCACAAATACAAATATATATAATTTATAAAAAAATGCTTGTACGATATGGAATAGTACTAAATGTCAATACAGTATTCATATCTTTGCAATTAATGTAAAATATCGTAAAAAGTTTTTTTAATAGAAATGTAATCTTACAAATGGAAATAAAAAGTTAATAAAAAATAAAAATAAATAAAAAGTCATAAGTGCCTCACTTGAATTCTGACCAAGGACTTAGGTCGTTCAGTAAGTCATTCGTGCATCACTTGTTCTGACCAAGGACATTTAGGTCTATTCTTCAGGTCGTTCATTAAGTCATTCGTGTCTCACCTGTTCTGACCAAGGACGTTCATTAGGTTCCTCTGTTCTGACCAAGGACATTAAGTCATTCGTGTCTCACCTGTTCTGACCAAGGACGTAGGTCGTTCATTAAGTCATTCGTGTCTCACCTGTTCTACATTAAGTCATTCGTGCCATACCTATTCTGACCAATGACTTAGGTCGTTCATTAAGTCATTCGTGTCTCACCTGTTCTGACCAAGGACTTAGGTCGTTCATTAAGTCATTCGTTCCTGACCTGTTCTGACCAAGGACTTAGGTCGTTCATTAAGTCATTCGTGTCTCACCTGTTCTGACCAAGGACGTAGGTCGTTCATTAAGTCATTCGTGTCTCACCTGTTCTGACCAAGGACTTAGGTCGTTCATTAAGTCATTCGTATCTCACCTATTCTGATCAAGGACTTAGGTCATTCATTAAGTCATTCGTGTCTCACCTATTCTGATCAAGGACTTAGGTCGTTCATTAAGTGATTCGTGTCTCACCTATTCCGACCAAGGACTTAGGTCGTTCATTCAGTCATTCTTGCCTCACCTATTCTGATCAAGGACTTAGGTCGTTCATTAGGTCATTCGTTCCTGACCTGTTCTGACCAAGGACTTAGGTCGTTCATTAAGTCATTCGTGTCTCACCTGTTCTGACCAAGGACGTAGGTCGTTCATTAAGTCATTCGTGTCTCACCTGTTCTGACCAAGGACTTAGGTCGTTCATTAAGTCATTCGTGTCTCACCTATTCTGATCAAGGACTTAGGTCGTTCATTAAAACATTCTTGCCTCACCTATTCTGATCAAGGACTTAGGTCGTTCATTAAATCATTCGTGCCTCATCTATTCTGATAAAGGACTTAGGTCATTCATTAAGTCATTCGTGTCTCACCTATTCTGATCAAGGACTTAGGTCGTTCATTAAATCATTCGTGCCTCACCTATTCTGATCAAGGACTTAGGTCATTCATTAAGTCATTCGTGTCTCACCTATTCTGATCAAGGACTTAGGTCGTTCATTAAATCATTCGTGCCTCACCTGTTCTGACCAAGGACTTAGGTCATTCATTAAGTCATTCGTGTCTCACCTATTCTGATCAAGGACTTAGGTCGTTCATTAAGTCATTCGTGTCTCACCTATTCTGACCAAGGACTTAGGTCGTTCATTAAGTCATTCGTGTCTCACCTGTTCTGACCAAGGACGTAGGTCGTTCATTAAGTCATTCGTGTCTCACCTGTTCTGACCAAGGACTTAGGTCGTTCATTAAGTCATTCGTATCTCACCTATTCTGATCAAGGACTTAGGTCGTTCAGTAAGTCATTCGTGTCTCACCTATTCTGATCAAGGACTTAGGTCGTTCATTAAGTGATTCGTGTCTCACCTATTCCGACCAAGGACTTAGGTCGTTCAGTAAGTCATTCGTGCCTCACCTATTCTGACCAAGGACTTAGGTCGTTCATTCAGTCATTCTTGCCTCACCTATTCTGATCAAGGACTTAGGTCGTTCATTAGGTCATTCGTTCCTGACCTGTTCTGACCAAGGACTTAGGTCGTTCATTAAGTCATTCGTGTCTCACCTGTTCTGACCAAGGACGTAGGTCGTTCATTAAGTCATTCGTGTCTCACCTGTTCTGACCAAGGACTTAGGTCGTTCATTAAGTCATTCGTGTCTCACCTATTCTGATCAAGGACTTAGGTCGTTCATTAAAACATTCTTGCCTCACCTATTCTGATCAAGGACTTAGGTCGTTCATTAAATCATTCGTGCCTCATCTATTCTGATCAAGGACTTAGGTCATTCATTAAGTCATTCGTGTCTCACCTATTCTGATCAAGGACTTAGGTCGTTCATTAAATCATTCGTGCCTCACCTATTCTGATCAAGGACTTAGGTCATTCATTAAGTCATTCGTGTCTCACCTATTCTGATCAAGGACTTAGGTCGTTCATTAAATCATTCGTGCCTCACCTGTTCTGACCAAGGACTTAGGTCATTCATTAAGTCATTCGTGTCTCACCTATTCTGATCAAGGACTTAGGTCGTTCATTAAGTCATTCGTGTCTCACCTATTCTGACCAAGGACTTAGGTCGTTCATTAAGTCATTCGTGTCTCACCTATTCTGACCAAGGACTTAGGTCGTTCATTAAGTCATTCGTGTCTCACCTGTTCTGGCCAAGGACTTAGGTCGTTCATTAAGTCATTCGTGTCTCACCTGTTCTGGCCAAGGACTTAGGTCGTTCATTAAGTCATTCGTGTCTCACCTATTCTGATCAAGGACTTAGGTCATTCAGTAAGTCATTCGTGTCTCACCTGTTCTGATCAAGGACTTAGGTCGTTCATTAAGTCATTCGTGTCTCACCTGTTCTGACCAAGGACTTAGGTCGTTCATTAAGTCATTCCTTCTCTTCCAACTGTTCAAATCAGTTTTACTTCGAGTCAGTTTTCCGTCAAAGTTGTGCTGTGTAATAAACAGATCAAAGAGACTGCAGGCTACGTCACTTCCTGGTTTCCATTCCCCTCGGTTTAGTCTTACACTTGACGGCGTTTCTATGGTTGTAACTTGCAATGCCTTGATCTATTTACTACTGATTACTCGCTGTTTTGTAGGCTTTTAACAAAACAAGTCATTCAAAGCACTGATGCATAGAGGACAGAAAGCGAAAGTGAGGATGAATGAATAGATGAATGAATAGATGGATGGATGGATGGATGAATAGATGGATGGATGGATGAATAGATGGATGAATAGATGGATGGATGGATGGATGGATGGATGGATGGATGGATGGATGGATGGATGGATGGATGGATGGATGGATGGATGGATGGATGGATGGATGGATGGATGGATGGATGGATGGATGGATGGATGGATGGATGGATGGATGGATGGATGGATGGATGGATGGATGGATGGATGGATGGATGGATGGATGGATGGATGGATGGATGGATGGATGGATGGATGGATGGATGGATGGATGGATGGATGGATGGATGGATGGATGGATGGATGGATGGATGGATGGATGGATGGATGGATGGATGGATGGATGGATGGATGGATGGATGGATGGATGGATGATGGATGGATGGATGGATGGATGGATGGATGGATGGATGGATGGATGGATGGATGGATGGATGGATGGATGGATGGATGGATGGATGGATGGATGGATGGATGGATGGATGGATGGATGGATGGATGGATGGATGGATGGATGGATGGATGGATGGATGGAAAGAAAGTGAAAAGTGCACTATTTCAAACTAAACCAATACGAGCTTCGCTTCCATTTTAAATCAATCGTTTGTCTGATGACAATCATAAGCTATATTTCTAAGTAAAAGTGCGCTCAGTGTGTACCACAAACATACGTCAACAAGCCAGTTCTTATATCTTTCTATCGGAGGATGGCGAGGCTCCTATGGACACGTTAGCCTATTGCATTAGCTTTTTAACAGCATTATTGGGAACTGAATAGTTACCCAAAGTGGAAGAGGAGGTGGGGAGTGGAGGGGAGGGGCGCGAACCAGATGCAAGTATCCATGCAAGCAACCTCCACCCCACCACATCTAAATAAGTACAGGCACTGATGGTGGTCACTATATATTTCTATAGTTAGTTACAGGCATTGGCTGCTATAAACAGCACATTCTCCTCAGTATTGTAGTTTAGTATTACATTAACATGCAGTGACATGGGATTATATTGTTATAAATTCAAGTGTAATTCACTCTGGGAACTCTCAAACATTGAACATATTGCACGTTCTGTACAATCTATTGCATGACTCTGTTCTTGGCTGAAGAGCTTTGAAGGGAATTGAACGTCGTGTCTTCACCTGCCTTTTGGCAAATTGTACAAATAAATAAAACTTTTGTCTATGTTTGGCACGAGGATACGCCGTCGTATGTAGACCTAATGGTGGCTCCTGTAGTATATCCCAGCATGCTTCATGGGCTGTGATTCAAGAAACCAGTGTGTTTTTAACACGTGCATGCTCAACTAGTTAGGTATAGGCAGCATTATGATTAGTGTGTAATTAACTAGTTAGGTATAGGCAGCATTATGATTAGTGTGTAATTAACTAGTTAGGTATAGGCAGCATTATGATTAGTGTGTAATTAACTAGTTAGGTATAGGCAGCATTATGATTAGTGTGTAATTAACTAGTTAGGTATAGGCAGCATTATGATTAGTGTGTAATTAACTAGTTAGGTATAGGCAGCATTATGATTAGTGTGTAATTAACTAGTTAGGTATAGGCAGCATTATGATTAGTGTGTAATTAACTAGTTAGGTATAGGCAGCATTATGATTAGTGTGTAATTAACTAGTTAGGTATATAGGCAGCATTATGATTAGTGTGTAATTAACTAGTTAGGTATAGGCAGCATTATGATTAGTGTGTAATTAACTAGTTAGGTATAGGCAGCATTATGATTAGTGTGTAATTAACTAGCTTATGTCTGTCTAACATAGTTAACGCTTTATTCAATAGTCACCTTTTACAATACTATGTATTTCTCCATCAATGTATAACAAGCATTGTAATTCTTCTGCGGCTAATTATAATAAATAAATAGATTTGTATGCGCGCGTCTTGTTTTGATGGGTTCCCTGTGGTAGAGCGCGCGGAATACGTTATTATATTGGGCTTCCTGTATTTTACGTACGGAAAACGCGCACCCCTGAAGCGCGCGTTTACGTTCAATCGAGGGTTTGCGTTTTAATTAACACAGTTGAACGCGGGATTCCTTGTTTAAAATCACAGGAAGCCCAATATGTCGTTACATATTTAAGGTGTTAAAACTGACGGACTGGCAAGTGCAAGTTACAGGTGCAATCAAGTGCAAGACCAACACGAGTGAAGTAACACAGTGCATATTAACGTATTATTACATATCACGTGACAGTGCTTAAGTCATTCACTACACATATACATTCAAGTGATGAGATAAAGAGGTTAACCCTATCTATTGATCTCATGAATTTCCTTGGTTCATACTACATTGGCGCGATTCAACAGACCTATAATAGCTGATATTGAAGTTACAATGACTCTGAACAAAGGTTTCAAGTCGAGGCTATTGGGTCAAGTTTTTGTCTGGCCCGATAGCCTCGACTTGAAACTGTTGTCCAGAGTCATTGTAGCTTCAATATCAGCTATTCACTTGTTTTCCCATTTCAAACCTCGTGATATCGACATTCTTTGTTCAAAGTAGTTTCATATCAAAGTGTTTGTTCATTCGTTAACAAGAAAGAAAGTAATTTATGCTCTACGGAATGGTCACATGGTCTTAAATGGGACAACATTGATGCAAGGAGAATAGGTCTGTTCAACTATTTCACGAGTGCGTGTTCTCCCAGTGATTTAGTTGATCGCTGCAGGGCAGTTTGCGAGACACGCCAGCTATTCATTGTCCATGTAGGGCGCACATTTTAGAGATCACATCTTGTTTAAAATGCGATGTCGATAGCTTCAGGGGATTGTTCTCTATCACAGCTAGAAATTAACCTGGAGGTACTACATGTAGATGTGCAAACAGAACACAATCTAGAGCAAATTTCGCATGACTGTGAAAAACAAACTTGCCGTGACATGTCCGAGATGTTGCGAACAAATCTGTACTGTGTGTCGTGGTTTTTCACAGTCATGCGAGAGTCTCCTTTAAGAGTTGCTGACTCACTCAATTATTACACGAGATCATTGTAGGTTTCTTTGATGTAGGTACTGTGGACAAACTGTTCAAAGGGGTACGTGTAATATCACACTAATAGCAACGCGCCATTCTCATTTCCGCTACGGTCTGCGAGGCCAATATGGGATTAATATTTGTACCACATTCCATACATTAATGACGTTGAAACTCTGTTTTGTTCAGTTGATAAATCACGCGAAAATAGACAAGTATAACAGGAATAATCTGTATTGAGAAAGCCTTGCTAGGATACATACAAGGACAAAGAACTACAGGAAAGTTCAATCATGTAAAACTCGAGGTTCCTTCACAGACATTTCGAGAGCCAATAAAACAATACAACTGCAGAAAAGAGATTAAAAAACGGCAAAAAACGATCTGAGATGAAGGAGAAAGTTCTGCCGGAGTGCAAGAAGTTCCTTTGTCTTTCGAAATTTAATGTTAATGTTGGAGCCCTATAAGCTGCAGAGCGCCGGGGCTAGCGTTCCATCATAGAGCACGTTCAAATAGAGAGATAAAAAAGTGTGAGCACGACTGACAGAAGTTGACCTTAGTAAATACTGTTGTGCAAGGCTTACTGTCACCTCGTGTGCTATTCATTATATCCTGCTAAACACGCAGCGAGTATGTTATCTCCCTTCCCCATGTGCACATACCATCACAATACCATGGGCCCATCCAACTGATTCTATTCTACCCTAATAAGCCTAGCCCCTGTAGTGATCGGGTTTTATCAAAGTGTGCTTGGATATCAGGTCTCTGTGGCTGACACCACCAATTTTTGCTGCCCACAGAAACATACGTTTTTCATACGGCAAAACGGCATAAATCGTTCTCCATCTGCTTCCTAAGACCTTCAAAGATCGCGGGACATTTGCACCTTTCGCCTCCAGGAATAAGCATTTTGAACTAAATCAGCAAGCAATTAGAAGCGATGGGTACCGATACAAAACGATCTTACATGATCTTAGTTAATAAACGACGTACAAACTCGAGCCACGAGTCAATTACAGTTGTTTTGAATGCGATGAAGGTAATCAGTATTGCATACGCCGTGAATGACCGATATCATGACTGGGTTTGCGGTTAATAGCAAGTGTACTTAAGTTACATGTAATTCATTCAAGATACGTACGTTAGACAACACGGCTAATTGAGCGCGCGTTGGGTGTACATTACTATAAACCGTTTTAAGCATTGCGTCAGTGAATACACGCAGAAGCTTTTGAACTGTTCTCACGTTAATCAAACGTAATTCCGATGTAACTACGTGCAGTCATTAATAGAACGGCATTCATAAGCTAGAGTGCAATTTAGAAAAGCGTGAAATAGTACTAACTTTATATAGTACTAAATAGTGCTATTTCTATTGTTTCATTAGTGCTATTTAGTACTAATTAGTTATTTAGTTTTCAAGCTTTTCTAAATTGCACTACTACCAATCGTTTTGTGTTGGTGTTCGTCGCTTACAAGTGTCAACTATGTGTGAATGTGTAGTCATCCTTCACCAACGACTGTCGTATTAACGAGATTTTGATGACGATAATGCGTCAATTGTTGAAATTGTTGTGTAAAATATTTCATCGCTGAGTCGTTTGTTTTGAAAAGGGACTAATTCGCTTAACAAGGGTATTTGATGAATGACCGACTGAACGGAGGCCTGCTAACGGTTTACAAGTGACCAACAATGTTTACAATTATCATGCTTTAAAGAAAGCTGCGAGCCTGTGTACAGTTAATTGAGTTAGTATTCTATCAAGTACACAGTGCTGTTAAAGGACATGTCCGTCCCTGTTTCCTATACAGCCTCTAGTAGTGAGTGATGGCTGGTGTTAGATAGTTTGCTCCTCCTGCAGTGGTATTAAATAGATTTTCAGCCTGACTTCACAATGTATAAAACTGCAGAAAAACAATGCAATGCAGATGATTTCTGCAAAAGTTCTGTGACCTGCTTGAAATTTGTCTGTTAATGATTTAATTATTTAAAGTTGTTTGTGCGTAGGTTCATTTAAGATTCAAGAAAATAAGCTTCATCTACGCTTCATCTATGGCAAGCGCCGTGCCATCCAATGCATTTTCCAAACAAAATATTAGAAGAGGATCGATTTTATTTTTAATGTCATTTCTCCTGTGTCAGATATTATGTGCTGAAACTTCGCCCTTTTACTAATCTCGAGCTGCTCTTTTCATTTCTGGAGTTCATTTTGACATTGCTGTTCGATTTATGGGAGTTAGAATCACGTGACCTCTTAGTGCAAGTCGCCTATTGGTTGTCTATGGCTTTAATATTTGAGTCTTTTAAAATCTATACAAAGTTAACGTTTCGATTATTCCTTTATTCGATTATTCTTCAGCGTAAATTACTAGCGCGCGCTAGTGCTATATCGGTCTACGAGATTCCTATATATTTCTGGCTTTCCTTTCTCTATTCAAACATCAGTAACGCATACTGAGGATTGCTATCAAAGGCTTTCAAAGTGTATTGTTTGTAATACGTCACCATTGTATATCAGTTCATGAATTTTCGTGAAACAAATTGCCCAGCAATATCACCATTCAAGTCACGTGACAATGTTGAGTGCAGGAATACGTCCTTGAGAATTTAGATTCACGTGCTTAGAATGATCGCAAGTACATGAGGGGTGCAGGAATACGTCTAGATTGACATTCTAATCGTACATTGAAGGCATACTTGTATATCAACGACAAGACATCTTCAAAGGCCGGTGCACTTGTAACTATGGCTTCAGCACTAACCCGTTCAAGTAGGTGTACTTGATATGTAATGTAAGCACACTATAGCAATTATCATAGCTGAACGAAGGGGGGAATACTCACCATAATCAAGGGTGGGATGTGCAGCCCGGATCTCTGAAACCCGACACAATTATCGATGTTCGTACCCAACTAACGTATCGCTCTGTTTTACTGCATTGTTGCATTTGATATAGGAAATCTCAACCCTGCAGGACAGCACTTATCCATACACTTATATATGAGTGACCCCCTCCCCCCACGGGTGAATGAATCAATTACATCAATGATTATTTTACTCTTTGTCCAGTGTTTAGATTATCACGCGAATGAACAAGACTGTTTTATTCTTCAATTGTGTGATCGCCCAGTGTGACCAAATGAAGTGATAATTCTGGTCGTTCGTCCACGTGTGAATAGCGTCATTTATCACCTTGTGTGATAGTCCAGACACCAGCCATGAACTTTGAATCAGGACTAGTGGTTGTTAGGCTTGATTACGAACAGATCATAGACCAGGAATGTATGTAGTCTAATCCTTTGTACAAATAATCAACCGGTGTTTACTCTTGAAAGCCTTGTTCACACTACGTGCTAACACTATCTTGGTTTACAAAGAAAACTCATGTCCTTCGTTTGTGCCAATCTTGGTCACGCCCATGGACTGACACACCTCAAAGAGCTTCTCGTACAGAGTGTGCTGTTTATACACGCAGTATCGAGTAGTGACGCCTCCGTACGCCCCATCTAAACGCCTGCCAAACATCCAGGTGCGCGCAGTTAATATGGAGAAGTGTAGATCAAAGAACATTGGCTAAGCCTTTCCTAACATATTCTCACTTATTCTGATTGTTCAATTTCTTTTTGAAGACCAATTAGCATCGCCTCAACGGGCCACCCTGTAAGACATTCCAAGCTCGCTATCGTGGTAGAAAGATAAGAAAAGGAACTGCGAAGTGTTTGCTTAACGATTGGAAACTCAGTCGATTGAGAAAATAAGGATGTGTTTTAAGATGATCTAAAATAGTACTATGAGTGGCTTGTAACGTCGGGGTTTGTACAAATGCTTAGCATATTACGCGAGGGGCTGTATGGTATTCATTACGTTCGCACCACCAGCAGAGTGGAACGATTAGATCAGGCGAGAACTTTGGTCAAACTCAGCGAAGGTATACAGTGTTTTGTCAGAAGTGAATGAGGCGTATAAAGAACTCTAACGTTACCATATACGTACAGCGAAACCAAACCCAGGCATTCATTTATAAAACATGTTGAAATGGCGATGATTGTTCTATGATTTCACTACTTTTTAAACACTTTTGTCCGGCAATAAATTATTGAGTTTCTCGACGTTTGAAATTGCCCTCGTTTTAATTAAACAGACAAACCACTAGCGCATAGTCGGCGGAACTCGTCCAACCACAAATAATCAAACCCAGAAAAACAAGCCTATCATTTCCTCTTCCTAATTGGCGGGCAGTTTGTTTGTACTGTAGTTCTCTAGAGTCTGTTGTAGCTAAACAAAAGATGTTCATTGAATTATGAGTTACCTTTTTATTATTGTTACGATCTTTGCTCTTTCGAGCATTTGCTTCTCCTCCACATACGACGTAGTAGAAGCCACCTTTATCTTGCTGTATAATACAATCACCCTGAACGAAAACAAACACTTGATTATCAATTGATTACTAGCAAATCTATCTTAGACTGCTGTTTGTTTTACATCGGTAAAACTTTGAAGAATGGCGGCGTGTGGTGGTAGGTGTGGTAGTAAGGCGCTTGAAGGGAGAAGCGACGGCGTTCTTGTATACTTCAGTCATAGAGGAAATACGAAAATTCCCCGGGAAATTGTTTCGCCGAGTAACTGGTTTAGCACATGGCGGTGTCTTTAGCAGAACAAATCCATTCAGTAAATATATAATAATAATAATAACTTTATTAATGTCTCAAGAAATCTTCTAGCTGGGCACAAGTGCCCTACTAATCGGGGAGACTTAAATCTAAAATACTGTAAATATAAAAATATAACCGTGCACTACTACACGTTACTAGTCTAAAACTGTGTATGTACGATGACCATACCACAACGCATGACTTGTAGCGCCGTAGCTGCACCGTTACTCAGAAAACAAGTTAGTGATCTTATTATATTATATATATAGCGACGGCTACATGGCTTGTAGATTTTGCAGCTTTTCAGCAATTGTTATCTAAACTGCATTTATTTTTTCTAACATCTATTTTTTGGGGTTTGAAGTAGGGTCAATTAGTGGTTGTTCACCGTCAGGAATTCCGCCCACCATTTGGTATACTCATCAAATACCACAAACAGAAACTACAAATATTTTGGCTTTCTTTAGCGGATCAACGCTCGTTAACGTTACATACACTGAAGCTCTTCGTGTTGTGTATGATTTGTTGTCTCAACGACGTGAGACTTAGCAATCAACTCCATGATAAGTGGATTTGTGGTATTTGGAGGATCACATGCGAGCTTTGCTGGCTTGTATCCATCATCTATAACAATTTAACAGCTTCTTATAGCCGGCTGAATTGCAATGTTGGCTCGTTGGCTCAAGTACTGGGTGGCTACGGTAGCGTGTGGACAAGTACAACTTGAAAAAAGTAATAAAACATCGAATAGCCCAGAACTTTCGAACCAACTAACGTGATTCATGGAAATCATGTCTAAAGGTAGATAGGATTTTGAGTGATAGAAAAAGTGCACAGAAATCATTCCTTTATTGAGTGAATTATTTTCTAATGTGTAGAGAAATAGTAGCAGTGGTGATAACACTACAGATACGTTTACTGATCACTTCAAGATAAAGCATGTAGAGGAATAGATGTCGATTTTACATTCTATCAGTCGTTGTTGAGTACCAATAATTCATGTAAGTAAAAAGAATGCAACGAGGGTCACTTGATTCATATATTGGCGAAGAATCCAATCAATCAATACAAACATCGTGTTTCCTATGAATACGAACATGTCTGCCGTGCGAACTAAATAACCTTACTGTTCCGCTATTATCATTTCATCTTGGTCTTCGGCTTCTTTTTTACATTGTAAAGTTCCTTTTTTGTGGTCTGACGCCTTTCCGCTACTAGTTTATGAATATGATCGACCAGGATGCGTGTTTGTTGCCTCTATTGACCGTCTGATAGAAATTGGTTTAGCGCTATTGCAAGAAGGGTCATTCTAATAATAAAGTCAGCTTTATCGCTGTTATCATTGCGAAGCGAGACGTTTTCCAAGTGACACGTTTGAACTGTGTTTGACATGGGTTTTGTTTGGAAGGCGACCTTCTTTATTTACAACTTTGTTCGATAGACAAACACAAACTGGTATACATGTTTTGGAATACTAATTAGATTATACACATGGTCTGTACAAGCTCCAAATACTCCACGATATTATTTGACTTTGTGTTGCATTGTTGTTTGAAGTAATACTAAAACACAAAGTTCTAATCGAGGATGGACATTGGCTTTCATCGACTGAGAGTCAAAGTGATAATGTGACTATACCTAAACACGAGCAACCTACCTCAGCCTCTTTGCTTTTCCCTTTGTTTTTATTTTTGGAACTGTCTTTGGATGTACGTGCTTCAGATGGTCCAACACAAACCACTACCACCAACACCAGCCAGGCCACCCCACACATCACAAGGCTGTTCATTCTGAATACACTCACTTAGTATTGAGAGTTGTTCGTGGTTGTATGATCAATAGACCTGAAGGTCGATGGTATAAGTAATCTACTGGGGACAGTGTTCCACCAATCACAACACAACAGCATCAATACCGCTCATCTAATACTATCCACAGATTTATGGGCTGTCTATCATCGCGTCCGTCTTGGCCCTTCTAATTTTAAAGCGTTTGGACATTTTTGGCCGGCTTTTCTAAGCGCTTAGAGCAGTTAGGATTACAATGACAGTGATAAACGTAGCGTTCACTTCCACGCTATCAAATCATCGTATTTCAAGAACATATCAAATAAATTATTGTATACCAATTTATTATTATAGAATGTGGAAGTCTTAAAAGCATAAAAATCAATGCATTTACAAAGTCGAGAAAATATAAGTATAACTTCTTCTATGAAATTCTTGACTACTTCAGACAGTGCACAGCGGGGCAAAGAATTTCAGAAATTATACAATAAGACAGTATGACTGTGAGATGGCAAGTTTTTATTCCCTTTACGCCATCTCCTACAGTTTGAAAAGCAGCTTTGTAACATGCTGCAACAAAGAAGATCAGCAACACAGTTCTATAGCTAGTTCCGGTATTCGTAGCAGAGTTTTGATTCAGCGTATTCATTTCATACCTAACAGTGGTGTTATTTTCTCCTTATATGGACGATTATTACCAATTAACCAATCAACCAATCAACCAATCAACCAATCAACCAATCAACCAATCAACCAATCAACCAATCAACCAATCAACCAATCAACCAATCAACCAATCAACCAATCAACCAATCAACCAATCAACCAATCAACCAATCAACCAATCAACCAATCAACCAATCAACCAATCAACCAATCAACCAATCAACCAATCAACCAATCAACCAATCAACCAATCAACCAATCAACCAATCAACCAATCAACCAATCAACCAATCAACCAATCAACCAATCAACCAATCAACCAATCAATCACCAATCAACCAATCAACCAATCAACCAATCAACCAATCAACCAATCATCAACCAATCAACCAATCAACCAATCAACCAATCAACCAATCAACCAATCAACCAATCAACCAATCAACCAATCAACCAATCAACCAATCAACCAATCAACCAATCAACCAATCAACCAATCAACCAATCAACCAATCAACCAATCAACCAATCAACCAATCACCAATCAACCAATCAACAATCAACCAATCAACCAATCAACCAATCAACCAATCAACCAATCAACCAATCAACCAATCAACCAATCAACCAATCACCACCAATCAACCAATCAATCAACCAATCAACCAATCAACCAATCAACCAATCAACCAATCAACCAATCAACCAATCAACCAATCAACCAATCAACCAATCAACCAATCAACCAATCAACCAATCAACCAATCAACCAATCAACCAATCAACCAATCAACCAATCAACCAACCAATCAACCAATCAACCAATCAACCAATCAACCAATCAACCAATCAACCAACCAACCAATCAACCAATCAACCAATCAACCAATCAACCAATCAACCAATCAACCAACCAATCAACCAATCAACCAATCAACCAATCAACCAATCAACCAATCAACCAATCAATCAACCAATCAACCAATCAACCAATCAACCAATCAACCAATCAACCAATCAACCAATCAACCAATCAACCAATCAACCAATCAACCAATCAACCAATCAACCAACCAACCAATCAACCAATCAACCAATCAACCAATCAACCAATCAACCAATCAACCAATCAACCAATCAACCAATCAACCAATCAACCAATCAACCAATCAACCAATCAACCAATCAACCAATCAATCAAACCAATCAACCAATCAACCAATCAACCAATCAAATCAACCAATCAACCAACCAATCAACCAATCAACCAATCAACCAATCAACCAATCAACCAATCAACCAATCAACCAATCAACCAACCAATCAACCAATCAACCAATCAACCAATCAACCAATCAACCAATCAACCAATCAACCAATCAACCAATCAACCAATCAACCAATCAACCAATCAACCAATCAAACCACCATCAACCAATCAACCAATCAACCAATCAACCAATCAACCAATCAACCAATCAACCAATCAACCAATCAACCAATCAACCAATCAACCAATCAACCAATCAACCAATCAAATCAACCAATCAACCAATCCAACACCAATCAACCAATCAACCAATCAACCAATCAACCAATCAACCAATCAACCAATCAACCAATCAACCAATCACCAATCAACCAATCAACCAATCAACCAATCAACCAATCAACCAATCAAATCAACCAATCAACCAATCAACCAATCAACCAATCAACCAATCAACCAATCAACCAATCAACCAATCAACCAATCAACCAATCAACCAATCAACCAATCAACCAATCAACCAATCAACCAATCAACCAATCAACCAATCAACCAATCAACCAATCAACCAATCAACCAATCAACCAATCAACCAATCAACCAATCAACCAATCAACCAATCAACCCACCAATCAACCAATCAACCAATCAACCAATCAACCAATCAACCAATCAACCAATCAACCAATCAACCAATCAACCAATCAACCAATCAACCAATCAACCAATCAACCAATCAACCAACCAATCAACCAATCAACCAATCAACCAATCAACCAATCAACCAATCAACCAATCAACCAATCAACCAAACCAATCAACCAATCAACCAATCAACCAATCAACCAATCAACCAAACCAATCAACCAATCAACCAATCAACCAATCAACCAATCAACCAATCAACCAATCAACCAATCAACCAATCAACCAATCAACCAACCAACCAATCAACCAATCAACCAATCAACCAATCAACCAATCAACCAATTCCCAACCAACCAATCAACCAATCAACCAACCGACCGAAAGCTAAATAACACCCATACTCCATTGCATGTAAAGTATTAAAGGGCGTAAAATAATGCGAAACAAAATCTTGAGGAAGGTTGTGTACGATGGACCCGCGCCAGTTGCCTGCCGCACGGTCATGCCGAACACACTTGGACATGTCAACCTGCATGCTCCTTTTCATAAAACTACATGCTGGATAAATAATTAAGCCTCGGTAATTCGTAGCGTATGTTTGGCCCATGTATGGCTGGATTAACAGACTTGTGTGGCTACTGACGGCGCTACGTGAATAGTGGAGGCGCCTGGTTGAACTTTCGTATCAATTGCAGTAAAGACTGCTGCTTTGCGGCTTGTTTAAAAACTAATACAAATAATGATACTGGTGCAAACCACAGTCACGGAACAACGCAATGCAGCTTTTTCTTTTCTTACAAAGAATTGTGTTGTTGTTTTAGCGGGTTTTCTAAAAGCTAAAATGGTTACTTGTATTACTGTCGACAAAGACAATGCTTCAATTCACTGCAAGAAGCACAATAAACACAATTCAGCGCGAAATCGGCATCTTGTGCATGTTAAATTGTTTTTCATGTGCAGCAGTCACTCTTGCCCCTCGGCGTACAACATACTTGTCATCGTAATTAATCATTCAGTTTTAATGCAACGAGACCAGACGTAGTCGGTGTGGCCGAGTTTGAAAGACTTGTCTAGTGGTAATCACTAAGCAGGACCATACACAGCACAGGGGCAGGGACGACACCCCCCCCCCCCCCCCCCCCCCCCTAGCAAGGCGAAAAAGATACCAAATAGTACTGAGAACTGTACTATATTTTTAATCGTATTTCGGAAACTTTCTTTTTGCAGATTGTTATCGTGTACTATTTTTATTTATTTATTTTAGATACGTGGTATATACATCTTGAATAATGTAAGTAGGTACTTTAATCCAAATGGAGCCAAGAGCTACTGTTAGGTGAATACATATTTGGATTAAAGTATCTACTTACATTACAATAATAAATAATAATAATAATAATAATAATAATAATAATAATAATAATAATAATAATAATAATAATAATAATAAAAAAAAATAATAATAATAATAACTTTATTAATGTGTCTATGACATAGAGTTCTATATATCTAGATATCTATTGGGAACACCTATCTAACCCTATATATTATAATAATGCATTTTTTGTATATTTGCGCATAATGTATAAGTCGTCCCGTTTCTAGGTCTTGAGTACTAGTGAAAAGTAATCTTTGATCTTCTACTACTTCAGTACGAGTAAACTTAAACCCGCGGAACGAGGGCTCGCTCTATCTACTGACAAGACCAAATGTGTTGTGATAAATCGAAGAAATTAAAATTCAGCGGTTAATAATAATTAAAATGATGAGTTGCCTGTCGATCGATTCTTAGTGAGTTCTTTATTGGAAACGACTCTCCCCTGGTGTCATGCACGTCATAATGTTCTCAAATGTCATCATTTAGCAATTACTTTGAAAATACATTCGAACCTCTGTTAAGCGACCAACCTCTATATAGCGGCCAGTGGTCAATGTTGCTTTAGCATTGTTTTACACCTCTATTAAGCGGCCAACCTCTATATAGCGGCCAGTGGTCAATGTTGCTTTAGCATTGTTTTACACCTCTATTAAGCGGCCAACCTCTATATAGCGGCCAGTGGTCAATGTTGCTTTAGCATTGTTTTACACCTCTATTAAGCGGCCAACCTCGGAGAATTGGCAAGTGGCCGCTAAATAGAGGTTGGCCGCTAGAGGTTCGATTGTAGTGGCATTACACGAGACTGAGATGTGTACGCGTGGATTTGCGATTGTTTTTTTTTGTTTCTGCGCACCCACTTTTTTTAATAATAATAATAATAATAATAATAATAATAATAATAATAATAATAATAATAATAATAATAATAATAAATAATAATATATAATAATAATAATAATAATAATATATAATAATAATAATAATAATAATAATAATAATAATAATAATAATAATAATAATAATAATAATAATAATAATAATAATAATAATAATAATAATAATAATAATAACAATAATAATAATAATAATAATAATAATATAATAACTTTATTCCTCAAAACAATAATAGCGTATATAATAATAACAATAATAATAATAATAATAATAATAATAAATAATAATAATAATAATAATAATAATAATAACTTTATTCCTCAAAACAAATTACAAAGAGATAGAAAAATAGATAGAAATCCTTATTTACAAAATTTTAAATGATCGCTTGGATTGTTCAATAACAATTAACTAATGATATTAACCCTTTGACTCCCACGGCGCCCGAAACCGCCCGTAAAAATCGATAGTGCTTTGAAAAATTCTAACTTTCTGAATTTTCGTAACATCGATCTCATGGCCAGTTATTAGTGACAACTAGATAACTCTTCATATTTTAACCTCAAGTAAACTGACTTACAGGTCCGATTTCTGGGCATTAGTTCAATTTGTTTGCCATAAAAATCAAAAATGCGTGTTTTTGACGCAATTTTACACCTCGAAAATGAACGACATTTGACTTGGATTTTCTTCCAAAATACATCCTTGCGAAACAAAACGCCACTTTCTCAGCAAACTTCCATCTCTCTTCTTGATATAGTCGTGAATTTTGCCCTCTCTTTTCCTTAACTCGCCGAACAATAGCCATTTCCTTAGGCCCACTTTCGCTAACACGTGTTTTCCTTCTGCACGCCCGAAAAGGATGCCGGGAAACATCCGGGAATTTCGGCATAGATCTCCCCCGAAAATCCCTCTTTTAAGAATATATAGAGTGTCGAGCCACTCGGTCCTACAGGCAAAATATTGCACCGGTTGCATTCTTTACAAGTCCAAAGTCGCCAAAAATGCCTTTGTAGGTCCTGGAATCCACCACAGAAAGACCAGAGAGACGATTTCACAATTGAGTCCGCCATTTTGAATTTCCAAACGGCAAAGTCGAAATCTGTTCGTGAATTCGTATCTAAACTCCTGAATTCTTCCAGGAGAACGGTCTCTACCACACCAGTCAAGCTTAATGATGCTGTCCTGGGGGCTTCTGTGGTGAATAATGGCTATAAACACTCTAAAATGCAAAATTGACCGCTCCTAGTAGCTACGAGATGCCGTTCCTCGAGGAGATTCACCAAAAGAGAAAGATTACGTCAGAACCTGAGCCCGTGGGCTTTCAGAACTGTCAAGATTTCCATGGAAACCCCTTATATGGAATCGAAATTTCCTATGGCGTGATTAGGTCCAGAAAATCGCTAAAAAACTCAAAAATCTCTGGGTGTCAAAGGGTTAAAATACAAACAATATACACTCAATTGCAGAAAGGTTGTAGTATACATTTATACAAATATCTAATGAGATACAAGATATCTAATGAGATACAAAGTGCAAAACATCGCTTATTTTCTTCTAATATATCAGAATCATCAATTTTAGATTAGTATCACATCCAGCAAGGCTAAAACAATAATTTTCAGCACTATTTTGTGCTTAAACAGTTGTATTTTAGCATTTCTAACATTTTGCATCTCATTAGATATTTGTATATTTGTATAAATGTATACTACAACGTTTCTGCAATTGAGTGTATATGAATAATATAATATAAGCAATATATATATATAAAAAAGATAAAGATAAATAAATTAAGATATAAAAATATTATTTACAGATGGCTGCTACTGTGGTATAATAATAATAATAATAATAATAATAATAATAATAATAATAATAATAATAATAATAATAACAATAATAATAATAAATAATAATAATAATAATAATAATAATAATAATAACAATAACAATAACAATAACAATAATAATAATAATAATAATAATAATAATAATAATAATAATAATAATAATAATAATAATAATAATAATAATAATAATAATAATAATAATAATAATAAACTGGATACCAGTCCTCGTATTCTTTCTCTCTGAATCCTCTAGAGAATCAAAGATGGCGTTGGTAGTCATTCAGTTTAATTATTTAGAAAAAAAAAAAAATTTAATTAATTAAAAAAAATAATAATAATAAAAAATAATAATAATAATAATAATAATAATAATAATAATAATAATAATAATAATAATAATAATAATAATAATAATAATAATAATAATAATAATAATAATAATAATAATAATAATAATAATAATAATAATAATAATAATAACAACAATAATAATAATAATAATAATAATAATAATAATAATAATAATAATAATAACTTTATTTTCTATAGCGTTAGTAAACTTCAACAACGCTTTACAAATTCTAGAAATGACTGGAAATGTCCGCTTAATAGAAGTGTCCACTTACTAGAGGTGTCTGCTCAATAATGATATTGCAACATAGCCCTGGAATACTGGTACGACTGGTTAAAGGGCGTAAAATAATACAACATATCCAGGAAGGTTTACGTGTACGATGGATCCACGCCAGTTTAATGCCGAACAACTTGTGCTCAGTCTAAAATGTGTTCACTGATTCTCAAGACAACATTTTTATTTAATAATTATTATTCAGTTTATTATTATTTCTTATGAACACATCAATAAAATACAAAACCTTATCTAAATCAATTCAATATAAGTTGATACATGATGGATGGACTTCTACCACAGGGATCCTGCAACCAAACAAAAAAAAAAACAGACTTAGCAGAGGACCAAATTCCCCGGGGGGAGTGGGGTACATAAGCTCTACTGGGACAGTGTATGCTGTTCAGCGATTTTAAGCTCACTCTTTCTGCAATAATTACCTGTTAGCTTACTAGTCCCATCAAGCACACACTGCGCCTTCATTGTTAGTTGTCGTGGTCTTTTGTCCCGCCATTTCCCGCCAGCTGGATACCAGTCCTCGTATTCTTCTCTCTGAATCCTCTAGAGAATCAAAGATGGCGTTGGTAGTCATTTCGTTCCCGTGAATGGTGGTGTTTTCTAGAGTATTATCCATATGCAGGTTTATGTCACTAAGGGTTCGATGTTTGTCGTCTTTCAGTTGGTGCTCAAGTTCATTCCTACGTTGTTTCGAGGATTCGTACAATTTCGACATTTCATCTTTATCTTCTTTAACACTACGCATCTTCATTTCTACTCCATTCAAATCACTTTTTAACACTTCAATTTCTTCTTTCATTTGTTCTTCCTTCTGAACTCTGTATCTAATGTGGCGTTGCAGGTCCTCGATGTTGTCTTTAGCTGTCTGATACTTATGCTGCGACTCACGGATTATATCCCTCTTTTCATCTTCATCGTCTTTCTTCCTGTCCTGAAGACGTGTGATATGTCTTTTTAAATCTTCAATTTTGCTCATAAATACGTCTCCACGATTCGCCTGTTTCTTAATTTCGATCTCCAGAGATTGCTTTATGGTCGACTTGATCTCTTTCTTGAAGTTCTTGTTCTCGTAATTAAGACATGAGTTTTCCTTAGTGACTTCAGCGATAGTTGATGTTGCTTCGCTCAGTTGCGCCAGAAGTTTTCTGTTCTCCTGAGTTTGTAGGTCAAGGTCGTCTGTCAGTCTTGCAACTGACTTGATTAAGTCCAGTACTTTGTCGTTTGATCTTTTCTTTTCTTCTGTAAAACCAGTTATTTTATAATTAATACCCATACAAACATATTCATATATTCTATATATTTTTGTTTACTTTTGATATTATGCTGTAGTAGAGAACAAGCAACGTATTCTGTTTCTAATACCCCGTTCACACCAAACCTTGTTTAGTTAAACTGAGTTTATTCTCGCTTCTCTAATTCGAGGGCATTTGATTTCACAAGAATCAAACTACCTGGAATTTCTACTGTGCAACAGAATGGACAGTTTACCAGCAGTTTTGTGCCAAAGGTTGCATGGCGTTTGTAGATAATTTCCTAAACCCGTTTAGTTAAACCACCTTAAACCATGTTTAAGCCTTGGTGTGAACGGTACGGTGCGGACACACGGTGCAACATTGCGCGCAACATTGCTGGCAATTTTGTTGCAGCGTGTCCACCTCTTCAACATGTTGCGCGCAATTGACTAGCGCGCGCTAATAAGACGTAATGTGTTGCTCGCAATGTTGCAGAAGTAGGACTCGATTCTACTTCTGCAACATTGCGCGCAACATGTTGCAGAGGTGGACACATGCTGCAACAATACGTGATACGTGCAATGTTGCACCGTGTGTCCGGCCCTTATCAAGTCCTACTTCTGCAACATTGCGAGCAACACAATACGTCGTATTAGCGCGCGCTAGTCAATTGCGAGCAATCAGTTTCATGGGTGGACACACGCTGCAACAAAATTGCCAGCAATATTGCACGCAATGTTGCACCGTGTGTCCGCACCTTTAGACCACGATAAATAAAGGTCTCTTTGTGTGAGGAATATCAAACGTTGCGCGTCTCTATGTCACCTAGGCCAACGTGATTTTGATTGTTCGATTATAATAGGCGAGAGTATCTCTGTCCTCTGATATATAGCTAATTGCATAATCGTTGTCGGGTTGAAAATCATGAAAGCTATGACCAAAAGGAATTCTGGGAAATTAAAACTCTCAAATAACATCGTCAAATGATCGACCTTTTTATCCAGACTTGTAGAACATTGAATATATCTGTATGTAATGCGGGTCATGAACTGATTTCCCATCCATCCTTGCGGTCTCAGCTTCTATGATTTATGATTTTCAACCCGACAATGATTATGCAATTAGCTATAATCACAGTAGCCAGCCAATCAGAGCGTACACACGATCACAAATATTATATAATATGGGAAAGTTCTTACCCATCAGTTTAGCATTCATCTCTTCTTTAAGATCGCTCGTTTTCTTCTTTTCTTTTTCCAACTCCATCAAGTTTCCACTCGCCTTGTTCTTTTCTTTGTCCAACTGTTGCAGTAAGTTTTCTGTGACGACGTCGTTCTCTTTAACTATACGCCTCTTTTCATCTTCTAGTTTTGTTATTTTGGTTGTCAGAACATGGATTCTGTTTTGTACTTCCTCCTAGCAATGTCAGCAAGACATACGACATTAGCCTTTGAAAAGTTATCCTCAATATATAAATAAAATGCCTTGCATGCTCGTGTTGTTGAAATATCTGTTGGACAAACCCTTATCCAGTAGATAAGTTAACGTTAATACTGTTATCCAATAAATGTATCCAGGATGAGGTTTTATTCAACGGATATTGCTATCCTTAGCCTGCATTGCAAGAAATCCTCCCTCCTCCTCTCCTCCCTCCTCCCTCCTCCTCCTCCCTCCTCCCTCCTCCCTCCTCCCTCCTCCCTCCTCCCTCCCTCCTCCCTCCTCAGTCCCTCCTCAGTCCCTCCTCAGTCCCTCCTCAGTCCCTCCTCAGTCCCTCCTCAGTCCCTCCTCAGTCCCTCCTCAGTCCCTCCTCAGTCCCTCCTCAGTCCCTCCTCAGTCCCTCCTCAGTCCCTCCTCAGTCCCTCCTCAGTCCCTCCTCAGTCCCTCCTCAGTCCCTCCTCAGTCCCTCCTCAGTCCCTCCTCAGTCCCTCCTCAGTCCCTCCTCAGTCCCTCCTCAGTCCCCCTCAGTCCTCAGTCCTCCTCCTCAGTCCCCCTCCTCAGTCCCTCCTCAGTCCCTCCTCAGTCCCTCCTCAGTCCCTCCTCAGTCCCCCTCCTCAGTCCCAGTCCCTCCTCAGTCCCTCCTCAGTCCCTCCTCAGTCCCCTCAGTCCCTCCTCAGTCCCTCCTCAGTCCCTCCTCAGTCCCTCCTCAGTCCCTCCTCAGTCCCTCCTCAGTCCCTCCTCAGTCCCCCTCCTCAGTCCCTCCTCAGTCCCTCCTCAGTCCCTCCTCAGTCCCTCCTCAGTCCCTCCTCAGTCCCTCCTCAGTCCCTCCTCAGTCCTCCAGTCCCTCCTCAGTCCCTCCTCAGTCCCTCCTCAGTCCCTCCTCAGTCCCTCCTCAGTCCTCAGTCCCTCCTCAGTCCCTCCTCAGTCCCTCCTCAGTCCCTCCTCAGTCCCTCCTCAGTCCCTCCTCAGTCCCTCCTCAGTCCCTCCTCAGTCCCTCCTCAGTCCCTCCTCAGTCCCTCCTCAGTCCCTCCTCAGTCCCTCCTCAGTCCCTCCTCAGTCCCTCCTCAGTCCCTCCTCAGTCCCTCCTTCCTCCTCAGTCCCTCCTCCCTCCCGTCCCTGTCTGACAAACTTATCTCCCCATCCCCATCGAGGAACGCCTCGCAATGTAGGCTATACTATGATCTCTTTAAACTGAAAACATAATTGTGCTTTAAATACCTGCTGTGTTAGGATCTTATTCTTCAGTCGCATCTCAGTTTCTATCTTTTTCTTCAAGCACTGTTCCGATTCCTTTTTATCTGACAGAGATTTCAACGTTGCTTTCATCTTTCCTTCGGCTTCTATCTTCGTATTCTCAAGCTGCAAGAGTTGTTCTTCTTTGCACCTTAACTTTCTTTTCAAGTCTTTGTCAGATCTACGATGCTCCATCATGCATTGTCCTTTTGATTGCAGTTCTTTCTCAAGTCTATTTACATCCTGAATTAAGTCTTCAGCGAGCGCTTCCTTTTCTTTTAAATTGTCTTCGAGATCACGCGCTTGTCGTTTTAACTGTTTTAGTGTCTGGCACGACTGGAGTTCTTCTTGTTTAGATTTAGTTTCAGCCTCTAAATTTTCTTTCTGTAATAGAACTATTGCGTCCCGCAGTTGTTTCTCGGTCAACTCCTTCAGTTTAACACACTTTTCTAATTCACTTTTCAACTCCGTTAGCTTTCTAACTTCTTCTTCTTTATTGAGTTTATCATTTTGTAGCCGAGACATATTTTCCTTTAAGGATATCAACAGTGATTTAAGTTCCATTTCTATGCCAATGGAATTCTTCTCAGTTTCCTCAGCTTCTTTCTTTGTCTCTTGTAGAATGATAACTAAAGTTTGAAGTTCTCGTTCTAAACTTTCTTTTTCGTCTTCCAGCTTCCAAACAGTTTCTTTCAATTCGTCATTCTTCTTGCTAAGTCTCTTTTCTATTTCTTTTGAGATTTGCAGGTCTTTTCCAATCATTTCTTTCTCGTTGTCTGACCTCAGTAAAGTATCTTCAATGACACATCTGAGTGATTTTAAAGAACATTGTAACTTGCTTGAATTAATGTCATTTTCCTCTTCTATTTTCATCATGACCAGGTATCGCTGATCTTCTACTTGATCAGAATGGTTTTTCAAGTTCTTTTTCAAGTTTCTTAAGTACTGACGTGATCTAGAATACTCGGCTTTGTACATGATTATTAAATCTTCATTGCAATCTGACTTTATCTGTTCCTTTTTCAACTTGATCATCACAGCTTCCATTTCATCAATTCCTTTATGCAAATCATTTTGTGCTTTAGTTTTAGCTGCATTAGCTGCAGACAATGCTTCCTTTGCTTGCAATATTTCGACCATGAACGAGATTGAGCTACCACACCGTTGTTTCTCTGATTTCAATTTACTAATATCCTCTTCCATTGCCACTACCTTCTCGCTTAGATCCTGCTCATAGTCTTTCCTGTACTTCAGTTGTGATTCACACTCTTTCAACTGTTTGAGTAATCGTTCGTTTTCTTTAGTAAGAGTGTGTGTCCTATCAGTGAGAAATTCAAGCTTGTCTTTCCAATCTTTCACAGTGTCAAGCAAATTCAATTCAGAATCCATCATGTCAGTTAGTTTGTCCTGCAACTCTGCAATCTTACACTCTGAAGATGTTGCGTTTTCCTTAAATTGCTCTGCTACTCTTTTATTTTCTTTAGTGAGTCTAAGCGTTCGATCAGCAAAGACTTCGATCTTGTTTTCCAAATATTTCATGTCCTTAGACCACTTCGTCTCGGAAACCATCTGGTCAGTGATTTTCTGTTTCAAATCCATTATTTTATTATCCAAGAACGCTGTGTTTTCTTTATACTCTTTGTCAAGAACCTCTTTTTCTGCTGTAAGAATCAGCGTACGCTCTTTCAGTTCTTGGATAGTGTCTTGCAACTTCTTCTCCTGTTCGTCCCACTTCTCTTTGGAATCCACTTTTAATTCACTTTGAAGATCTTTAATTTCGTCTTCCAAGTTATCAACCATGGTCTGGAGTTGATTTTCTTGAGAATGGTGGATGCTGTGGAGTTCATTTCTTTGTTTTACAAGTTTATCAAGCAATCTCTGATTTTCAGCCTCAAGTTCGCCAATATATTCTTGAAGCTCTGACACTTTTTCTTCATTGACTGAAGCTTTGCAACGAGAAGACTGTATCAAATCATTCAAAGTGTTATTTTCGTCTCTAATATTTTGGAGCTCATCCTTCAATTTATCACATTGAGCTGCTTTTAGGTCTAAGTCCTGTTTGAGGACATTGCATTGGCTGTCTTTGCAGGATTTAGATCTTTCAAGCTCGTCTTGAATAAATGATAAGTCACTTTGTAGCTGTTCAATGACTTCACGTTGCTTGTTGTTGTTGAGTTCGTTCTGTTCATTTAAAGCTGATTCCAAAGTTTTAAACTTGATTTCCTCATCTTGCAATCTCTGGTTAAGAACGTTGACTTCGTCGTTCAGCTGAGAAACTTTATCAACGTTTTCTTGATCCATAGTATTACTACACGACGAGTGAGCCATTTCTATTCTGTCTTTGCTTTTGATAATTTCTTCCCTCAGATCCTCAATGGTGGCACTAATAGAATGAACCAGGTTTTGGATCTCAAATGTCGAATCTTGCATCTCAAGGTCCATACCCAAACTGCATTCTTTGTCTGCTTCCGATAGCTCGACTGAAAGAGGACTCGACGATGATCGGCTGAGATACTTTCCATGATCTGTGCCATCGGACAACTCTTTTTTGGCATCTAAAATGCGGTCTTGGAGATTTCTTAGTTCTGCGGCAATTTCCGATAAAGATGAGCGATCATTTTTTGTTTCCATCTCATTCTCTAGAGCTGTCATCATTTCTTTGTTCTTGAGTTTCTTATTTTTGAACAAGTCGATTGCAGTATTAATTTCAGAATGGATAAATTGGTCAACAAATTTCGATTTGAGTTTGTTGTTTGTTGAGGTAAGGTTCTCCATTTTTGTTTTCATTTCCTCTTTTTCTGCTCTAAGACCCAGTGTACGCTCTTTCAGTTCTTGGATAGTGTCTTGCAACTTCTTCTCCTTCTCTTCCCATTTCTCTGAATAATTCGTGTTTTCCTGCAATTGTTTGAATATTTTGTCCTTTTCTGATGTGAGGTGTTCCATGCTCTCTTTGAGGTGTTTTGAAGTTTGTTCCAACTTTGTCACGTTTTCGGCAGATTTCTTCTCAGATTTTCTCTTTGCAGTAAGAGCAGATTCTAAGCTGGCGATCTTCATACATTTTTCTTTTAACTGCTTGCGGAATTTACGATTTTCTTCTGTAAGGACCCGTACACGTTCTTGTAGCTCGATCACTGTGTGTTCTTTGACCTTGAGCTTGTTTTCTAAACCCGTCGTTATTTCACTAGAAGTTTTCATAGCAGTAACGGCGGCGTTCTTGACTTTCAAATCCTTCAGTAATCCCTCATTTTCGTCTTTTAGCTTTAGAATACGTTCCTAAAATTATTGACATGTAGGAAATATCAAATATGGAAAAAAATACTTTATTATTATTATTTTATTATTATTAATTAATATTAATATTGTATTTTTAAAGTGTTCTATGACTTCAATTATGTTTAACGTTTCTAGGTTATTCTGCCTTTGAATGCCCAATCCCTCAAGACTTACATCCAGTTCCCAGCACTATAGGTTTTCTGTAATATGATCCACGCATGTTCTATTTCTACTGGTTGCAGAATATCGCTTAATGCACAGGGTAGCAAAGGGGTGGTTGTGATCACGCTTCACGTGCCATTTTTTCGTAAATTCACGACTCAAAAGAACCATTTAAGCCATTTCATGCACGTCTTTCTTGCAAATTTACGGATCACGGTTTTATCTTTTGTTTATGAAGTTTTTTTTCACGATTCACGCGCCATTTTTGGGCCAAATTACGCGTCACGTGTAACCCCTTTGCTACCCTGAATGCATTTCGTCATAAAAGCTATGCTATGTTTTACCTTCAATGGAGACTCTAGTGATATCGCTTGTTTCAATTCCATCTCCAGCTTAGAGTATTTACTTTTCCAAACAGTCAATTCCTTCTGTACATTCGTGCGTTCTGTCAGACATTTCTCCAGATCTAAAGTACGCTTGTCTAAGGTTTCTGATAATTGCTGTAATGATATTTTTTGTCTTTCCAATTTTTTCATTGCTTTGGCATTGTTTGTATAACACATCTGATTCGTCACTCCTGAATCCATCTCGCTGGTTTCATTCTTACATTTCCCGTCTACATTCTTCGCGTCCATTTTAGTCATCATGAGCTTCAAGTGTTGTTCACTGTTTGCAACTTTATTTCTGAGTTGAGACATTGTGTTCTCCAAGAAATGGATTGTGTTTTTCAGCTGAGATCCCAACATGGGCTCCTCTTCTGTGTCTTCATTATCGTCCTTTGCAACCTGGTCTTGTTTGTCGGCATTTATTTGATGGAATAAAGCATCATAGAGTTCAATTTTTCCTAATAGGTCTTCATCGATGTCTCCTAGCTGCTGCAACATATTTTCCTGCTGATTTGTTTTATTAGGAATTTCAACGATCGTCGAATGTATTTCATTGTCTACTTCTTGTTTATCATTTTGTGGTGCGCCATTCTGTAATGACGCAATGTTCTTTAGTAATGCGTCGATTTCGTCCTGTGCTTTTTGTTGCTCGTTGGCAGCGTTCTCTCTCGTCTCTGCTAGAAGGTCTTCCATGTTTGTATTTAGATCTTGCACGACCTTAACCTGCTCCGCCATTTTCTGTATCTCTGACTCTTTGCCTTGAAGTTGCTCGTTAATACAATCCAGTGATGTTTGCATTGTATGGACGTTAACGTTGTTTACTTGCAGTCTTTCAATTTCAATTTGAAGATCTTTAATTTCATCTTCCAACTTATCAACCATGGACTGAAGTTGGTTTTCTTGAGAATGGTGGATGCTGTGGAGTTCATTTCTTTGTTTTACAAGTTCACCAAGCAATCTCTGATTTTCAGCCTCAAGTTCGCCAATATATTCTTGAAGCTCTGACACTTTTTCTTCATTGACTGAAGCTTTGCAACGAGAAGACTGTATCAAATTAGTCAAAGTGTTATTTTCGTCTCTAATATTTTGGAGCTCATCCTTCAATTTATCACATTGAGCTGCTTTTAGGTCTAAGTCCTGTTTGAGGACATTGAATTGGCTGTCTTTGCAGGATTTAGATCTTTCAAGCTCGTCTTGGATAAATGATAAGTCACTTTGTAGCTGTTCAATGACTTCACGTTGCTTGTTGTTGAGTTCGTTCTGTTCATTTACAGTTGATTCCAAAGTTCTAGACTTGATTCCCTCATCTTGCAATCTCTGGTTAAGAACGTTGACTTCGTCGTTCAGCTGAGAAACTTTATCAACGTTTTCTTGATCCATGGTGTTATTACACGACGAGTGAGCCATTTCTACTCTGTCTTTGCTTTTGATAATTTCTTCCCTCAGATCCTCAATGGTGGCACTAATAGAATGAACCAGGTTTTGGATCTCAAATGTCGAATCTTGCATCTCAAGGTCCATACCCAAACTGCATTCTTTGTCTGCTTCCGATAGCTCTACTGAAAGAGGACTCGACGATGATCGGCTGAGATACTTTCCATGATCTGTGCCATCGGACAACTCTTTTTTGGCATCTAAAATGCGGTCTTGGAGATTTCTTAGTTCTGCGGCAATTTCCGATAAAGATGAGCGATCATTTTTTGCTTCCATCTCATTCTCTACAGCTGTCATCATCTCTTTGTTCTTGAGTTTCTTCTTTTTAAACAAGTCGATTGCAGTATTAATTTCAGAATGGATAAATTGGTCAACAAATTTCGATTTGAGTTTGTTGTTTGTTGAGGAAAGGTTCTCCATTTTTATTTTCATTGCTTGTTGTTTTTGAGTGAGCTCCTCGATCTTCTTGAAGTACTTATTGCTCTCATTCCTTTGCGCGTCTACGATGTTCTCCAATTCTTCAATTGTGGATCTCAATTTCCTGTTTTCTGCATTTTCGGACTGCGCCTGCTCGTCTATTGCAGTAAGCTGTTCAATCCTCTGCAGAGAATGAGTGTTCGTGTTCTTTTGTTCCAGTTCTTCAATTTTAGACCTCAATGCTCTGTTGTCGGTCTCCATCTTATAGATGTTTTTCCCTTCTTTTTCGAATTCCTTTTCAAACATTCGAATGGTCCTGGTGTATTCTTGTTTCTCCATTTTGAGACAGTCAACTTCAATTTTCATGTGTGAAAGCTCGTTTCTGTATTCGTTCACTCTTTCTTTCAAGAAAACATTTTCTTCGTCTTTCGATTTGAGTTGCTTGAGTTCATCATCGCTCACCTGGGTGTCATTTTTGGGGAGCGTGTTGTTTCTTACTTCGTCAGTTTTTGTTGAGCTCTTCTCTGGTACACTAGCTATTTCGAGATTAGACGGAAGACTCGCGTTACTGTTGCTAGTGGTACCCTCTTTACCAATTTCGTTGTGCCTAATGTAACATACAAGTATATTAAATATATTGAACTAACGTCACTTTCTGATATCATATTGTCAGCTGCTGTATGGAATATTTTTTAAAGGCTCGTTGTATACCAAATAATATCAATTCTTTCGTGAAATATCCGCCCGTATTCCATAGAAAACCATGGAATAACCATATTATCCTATACATATTACATCAACAATTAAAATTTACAACGTTTTGATTGGCTAATACCGCTCTGTATTTCATAGAAATGGTGAGCTCTGATTGGCTGTCACTGCGTTTGAACAAGTTTGGCTATTTTTAGAACACGACATTGCTGCAAATAAAATGAGTTGCTGCAAAGAAAACAAGTTTCAGCAAAGAAAACGAGTTGCTGCAAAGAAAAATAGAACCGGAAGTGCACAATGATTGGTCAATTTCGAGAAATCGTGTTCTAAAAATAGCCAAACTTGTTCAAACGCCGTGACATACACCCAATATATAGCATGGATGCTCCTACTTATGGGCTTGAACGAATGGATGGATGGATGGATGGATGGATGGATGGATGGATGAAGAAACGAACGAACGAATAAATTAATTAATAATTAATAATAAACACAGCCATTTCTTATGAGCCTAATCGCAATAAAGATAATCAGTATATACCACACAAGTGAACAGTACTTTTCGCGCGCTCTGACTGGCTATTTAATCTCGGAATATCCTTGGCTATTCACCTCCGAGCAAAAGAGCAAGCGAGTCTCTTTCTTCTTGAAAATGCAGTTACATATTTGGCTAGCTATTCACTTTTGTGGTATATATATACTAAACACTTAATGACTGGTTTCGAAGGAAACAGTGAGATTTGTTTAACCAAGACACTCAATAATTCCCGAGGCGTAGCCGAGCTAGGGTAGACATTCAAACTTAACGCTTCCCGAGAAACCAGTCATTAAGTCGGTTTTGCTATATCCCCATAGTCAAACAAATTCACAACTTTTTATTATAAAATTTTGTAGAAAAATGTATTTTCAATCGACTTTGACCTAATCACGTGCGTTTGTTCCCCTCTCACGCTTCGATCACGTGAATGTAAAGCCCACGCGGGAAGTATTAAGATTTGACGCCCGCCACGTGACGTGCTCTCGACCAATGAGAAAACGATTTTGACTATGGGGATCGGATATAACAATAAAACATGACAGTGTCGGTGAGTAGTTGTAGATATTTACCTCGTCGTTCGAGGACTCGCGGCTCGGTAAATACCCACCACTACTCACCTCCACTTCGGGGACTGATATTTGTATGCGTGCGTCTTTTTTTGCTGGGTATGGGTTTCCTGTGGTACATACAGCGTCAGGAACATTGCATGTCCTGTGTTTGTGTGTGTTTGTAGTCTTCAAAAGAAATGATTGGGCTGCCCGTGGTAACGAATGGATGAATGAGAACATATATTCGTCTGCATTTCATATTCATTCGTATTTCATTCGTGTTTTCTTCAACTGTTTCGTTGTCCGAGTGTCAGTAAAATGATTATCAGTTGTCGATGTTTCATACATAAATAGTTAGCTAACCTTGCAGAACGGTTGCTCTCTTGCTTTGTCTCCCCAGTCCTCTTACAATGGCCACTTTCACCCTGAATACAAACACAAATGTCAATTATACACATTATAAAGGAAATATTAGCCTACGAATGACCGTTATCCACCGGAAAAAAAACTGATATTACGGTGGGTAATGACTATTCATAGGCTAGGAAATATTTGCATATTTTTCTGTGGTTCTGATTGGATGAAATTTATTGTCTTTGCGTGACACGATCATTTGTCACAAAACGCGTTCGTTACAAAACCACAGCAAATTTGTCACTGAAACACAGGCAGCCCAACCATTGCTTCTGAGGAATAAATAAAATTTTGCATTTGCGCGCCTTTTTATGGGTTTCCTGTGGTAGAGCGCGCGCGTGTATACGTCTTGCGGGACACAGGGAGCCCAACATAATAAACTGAAGACGAAGTCGTGAAGACGAAGCACACTTTTATGCAAAATATTTATGCAGGGAAATGTAAGATAATAATCCTATTCAAGCAATAGTAAAATGGAAAAACACTACCGGTAGGACCAACATCTAAATACATTACTGTCTATTATGTTTTGTGAAAGTTTTTTGCCTTTTAATTTAGTGTGTTTTGCTGAGTTTCACTGCCGCCATTTACTCGCCATTCACCAGTTTGTCAAACTTTTGTTGTGTTTTGTTTATTTATCAACTGCTTGTTTATAGAAACGAAGAAAAATAGTCGAATCCAATAGCTGTGTATCTCTCTTGTACTGCTTGTAATTATAATATCAACTGTTTTAGTGAGTTTTCGGCAAAACGAAGTTACTTTCTGCCACTGACACTGTAGATGTAGTGTAGATGTTAAAATGGCGGTCAAAATGAATTCTGATTCATAAAAAGTAACGTGTATTCTTTCTTACAAAATACAGTTGTTAATAAGCTTAAAATACGTTAACATCTAGCTGTTGTTCTACTTCAAACTCACAATTACAAACTGACTGGAGTCGAAGTCATATTTTAATCGCTGCATTTGTTTTGTCAGATTTATCGATTGTAAAACATCTACTCACTACTTTCTATGTTTTGTACTGTTTTTACAAAATAAATGACTTTAATAACATATTTTTACAGTTTAACAGAACTAGTTAACCTTGTTTTGGTATTTTGTGTTATATTGTTTAAAAGCCACAACATTAAACTACCTAAATGTCCCTTCGATTATGAACAGTCGAAATAAAGACGAAGCAGGAAGCCTTCATTCTAGTCAGAAAGACAACGCCCTGTGACAACAACACTTCATAAAAAAATCCGGATTTAGCGGTCTTTCATTGGGTCCAATAGCTCCACTGATCGTAGTTTGAATCAATTTATTATTACTATTAATATTGTTTTATTTTATTATTTTATTTTATTTTATTTATTTATGTTACTATTTTCTATTTTCTTTTAAAATCAGCGTCTTTGAGCTGATTTGAACTCCACGCCACTGTAGTTGCCTCGGTAGCTCAGTGGGTAGAGCACCTGTCATGAAATCGGGGTGTCGTGGGTTCGAATCCCGCTCGAGGCGTCTGATTTTTTCCGAACATTTGTTCTGTATATTCTCCATTAGTTTCCATTTCTATACATATATCATAGTTATTTTCTTTTTGTTAGTTATATTTTCGAGTTCAAGTAGTCAATTGTAAATTACCTACATGTAGTGAGATTTGCAATTGTTTGTGTAAAAATACATAAAATAAAGCTTCCATTACTATTATTATTATTATTATTATTATTATTATTATTATTATTATTATTATTATTATTATTATTATTATTATTATTATTATTATTATATTATTTATTATTATTATTATTATTATTATTATTATTATTATTATTATTATTATTATTATTATTATTATTATTATTATTATTATTATTATTATTATTGTTATTATTATTATTATTAATCAAGTAAGATCTGATGCTGCGTCAAATTAACGAATAATATATTTTTACTTTCGTAATTTGTATTTATAAATATTTTTACTTTCGTAAGTTTAACGAAAATAATTATTGTTCCTCGTTTGGAATTATTTGTCGATAATTAAAGTCATAATACTGAAATACACAATAACTTGTTCCTCTAACCTTGACTTTAGACGATGTTGCAGGTTTCTTCTTTAATGGTGGAAGTGCTTTGATAGATTTCTTGCCAAGGGAGTCATCGCTCGACGAATCGTCTCGGCGGGTCGGGATTCTGGACGTACTGAGAGATCTAAGGTCGGTCAACGCTGAATCTTTACTTTGCGTCTCCGATTGCATGATATATTTATGTTTGTATTGACTTCAATGAATTTTAAATGACTTGTTTTTGTTTACACGAGAGAAATGAATCCGTCCTGTAAACTGTAGTTGTCAGACTGATTGAATTAACTTTGTTACGTAACATGACGTCACACAGTTGCTAATAGAACCATATAAGGTAATGCGCGCGCGCCAATGTACCAAATAAGGTAAGGTGCGCGCACTAATGTAACAATACGTGCGAACTAGCTAGCTAGAGTACAAACACTTAAAATTAGTACTATTTAGTAATATTTCTATTGTTTAATTGGTGCTCTTTTGTACTATTTAGTGCAAAATATTAAACGATTTTAGTGTTTGTACTCTGGCTAGATTAAGGAGGGGGAGAAAGCGAGTGCGGAAGACCATGGACCGTCTGAAAATCAGGCTAACAATTATCCCGTGCGTCTGTACACTCTTATAGATACACTGCAGATGACATTAAAGACGAAGTCGATTCAGTTTTACGAGCCTCATTTATTGTCATTAATCATACATCAATACTGAAAATTACGTACAATCGATCTAACATACACCAAATTGAAGAATCGTTGTCGGGTTTAAAATCATAAAACACAGAAGCTGAGACCGAAATAGCTTATGGAAAATATGTTAATCAGAATGCTAAAATGCATATCTTGCATCTAATTAACATATTTCCCATATAGCTATTTTGGTCTTAGCTTCTATGTTCTATGATTTTGAACCCAACAACGATTCTTCAATTTGGTATACAGCTATTTCAAAAAAGGTTGGTGAAGGTTTTGTTGCATCTTGCATCTTGCATCTTGCATACCAAGCCCGAAATGTATTGTGGATCCTATGTAAATAATGTCAGCATGCACATACAGAAGAAAATGTGCCTGCTCCATATTGCGAAGACAAAGTTTGGGAAAATTCCCAGAGCCCATATTGTTGTGACCTTTCGCTGACTCAATTCACATCGCCCATAGTGCATTTCGGGCTTGGTATGCAAGATGCAAGGTGCAAGATGCAACAAAACCTTCACCAACCTTTTTTGAAATAGCTGTATATAGAATAGGTAGAATATCGATAGCCAAGGATATTCCGAGATTGAGTAGCCAATCAGAGCGCGCGAAAAGTACTATTCACTTGTGTGGTATGTACTAACAACAGTTATTTTACGTACAATCATAGTCCAAACTGTAGAGTATCAGTAAAATTGACGCGAAGCTGAACGGGTCTATTTCACATTGTTGCTTAGTAATTACTCGATAAGCATGGATTCTGATTTTGAAGACAACGCTGACATTTTTCGCATTTCTATCATTGACATTCCATAGGAATCTATAAATACAATAGAGATCAATCAGTTAATACGTACCTGTATATAAAACCTGCAGTCGATACACAGGCAGCCCAACCATTTCTTCTCAGGCTACTTATAATAAATAAATATGTGTATGCAAGTCTGTTTTGATGGGTTTCCTGTGGTAGAGCGCGCGCAATACATATTATGTTGGGCTCCCTGTGCGCGTCCCGCAAGACCGCGCCCAAACAGACAGACACTTTTGTAATGTTTGAAAAGATGAACATTTCTGTTGGGCATTTTCTACATGGATATATGGGACTGGAAAACGTGAATTTGCAACTGAAATGGTCCAAGTGTTTCAGGAATGCGTTTTATTATTATTAAACTAATCAACCGAACAGGGAAACTGAAGAAAGAAGGCGAAACTATCGATTATATGCGAAGAAATAATACAATGACAATAATTACTTAGCATCTGAAATCTTATACATTTTAGTTTTATTATACCATAATCCTTTGCGAATTCAAATCTGAACTACTCGCATCAACATAGTTATACGTTCATTGTCTGACATGCCATTAATATAAATACAGCTTGCAACAGCTTTTACAAATTGTTACGTTCTCACAACTCCCTGCAGCGGTGTTTTATAATGTATCATCATGTATTATGTATGTATTATTTACAATATGAGTGGCAATGTTGTATCTTATTTACAATCTCGAGCCGAAGGCGAGAGATCAGTTGTAAATAAGATACAACATTGTCACGAATATTGTAAATTACTTATGATATTGTTTAATCATTGTTTGAACCAGGTAGGCGTTTCAACCAGAATTGTAGTCAATATCTGATTGAGATGAAAAGAATATAATAATTAAATAACTGTTCTTTTAGCATTCAATTCTCATTCCGATTGCTTGACCGCACTAGCTAAACAATGAAGGCAGTTTCGCATTATAGCTTAGTTAAGATGTCGATTGTTTAATAAATGTTTTATTCCTTTTCATACTTGATAGTTTTTGAATAGAGTTGATTGCTCATTAAGACATACAAAGAACAAATACGGCAAATATGTAATATGAATGCTTTTTCATTTAGAATATCATTTACACTTTTGTTTGGTTTTCAAAGGGCGCTTTAATTGTGAATGCGAACGGAGTTTTGATTCTTTTCAATCAAATCAAGAACAGTTCTCACAGAAGGTCATAGAGCTAAGACGGGCATTTGAGACGATGGCTGACAATTTTCGTAAACTGACAAAAGTGCATCACAAGAAAGTCAGTTGTTGAGGGAATGTGCCCAAACTAGCACCGAAGTGGAGTGTAAAGACGGATTTCTGAAGTCTGGCAGATATCTCGTAAAAACAAGGTAGCAAGGAAAGAGTCTATTGACTTTCGTTTGACACATAAATTCCGTATGAAGTTCTAGTTCGACTAACATTACTTTACCATCTTCTAATTCGAGGTTCTTGAAAAGAATAACGTAGCAAGTAACGCAATATTTAGCGAGAACTGTGCGAAGTCCTTATTTTGAAGTAATCTCGTGTCTTTCAAAGTTTGTTATAATTTATTTGAGATTATGAAAGTATTGCCGCACAAAGCTAGAAATCCAATGATTGTATCATTAGTAAGTAAGCTAAAACTGTGAAGGTGCTAAGCTCCAATGAAGGGAGTTACATTAAAGAAACTGCGGAACAAAAACTAACGTGTACTGATTTTTCTTAATTAGCTTTTAGGATAATGTATTGTTCAGTCTCATATAATGCATTGATCGATACAGAATACTTATAGAGCTTATTAGTATTCTGTATCTGATACAGAATACTAATAAGGTCTATTAGTATTCTGTATCAGATACAGAATACTAATAAGCTTTATTACTATTCTGTATCATACTTATGAACAATTGCAGTAATTAATCAACCCCACCTATTCCCTGCCAACTATTCAAACCCTCCCCGTGCTTTTAGTTTCTTGGAAATTGTATGGGAGTTACAAGGTAGCCACGTGACCAGAATGCTGAGCACAGATTGGAGAGCTGCCTAATGAATTATTAATGAATATTATAATTGTATTTATATATTTGAGGTCTGATTTCTTAAAGGTGTCTACAAATTGGCCCAAAAATCAAAAACCAACAGCAAAGAAGCCTTTTTTGATAGTGCGCATGCCCGAGCTAAATAATACATCCTAGGTGATCTTGACACAACATGAGGTTGTAGAATCATGAGAAAGTGAGGGATTGACAGGTTTCGTGAAGGAATAGCCAAACTTCGAGCTGAAAACAACATCCTAGGTGATTTTGACACAACAATAATTATTGTTCTCCTAGCAACAAATTGGCCCAAAAATTAAAGACCAACAGCGAAGAAGCGTACTGATACTTTCACGAAGAAAAACTTGAGTTTTTTTATAGTGCGCATGCCCGAGCGAAAATACCATCCTACTGTAGGTGATTTAGACACAACCGGCATGAGGTTGTAGAATCATGAGAAAGTGAGAGATTGACCTGTATCTTGAAGGAATAGCCAAACTTCGAGCTGCAAACACCATCCTAAGTGATTTTGATGCAACAATAATTGAGGTCTGTTTTCTTAAAAGGTGCCTTGTTTTCGAAGCCCCGTTTTGTAATAACAGTTCTCATTTGTATTTACCATTTGTAAATCTCTCCATAACCTGAAGAAGGCTAGTCTGGCTAGCCGAAACATAGTCACTAAAAATATACGTTGTATTGATCTTTGCTGAGTCCTTGGACTACTTGCTTTTAAGTATTGTTTTTGACCATTTAGATCTATACATTAGATCCAACGTTTTCTGGCAGGATACTCGTACACGGCTTTTGCTACTTCTCAAGTCTATCGTTATGGGCACGCAAAGGATTATGGGTTTGGTTGTGAATTGATAACATGCAATGCATTATGGGAGATGCTTCACCTTACCTGAAGCGATGTACTTATGCATGAGCATAGTCAGCTGATGGATACCACATCTAGTTACCAGTCTCTTAATGGAACTGCGGTACTGGCGACTACAGGACACATAGACCAGCGGGTTTAGTAGTGGGTTTAAGTGAGCAATCAACTCGGTAATGTAGTACGAATAGCCATTGAACTCTGATGGACCACGAAACACCATTATGGCCCTGTATATCTACAAGAAACAGTGACAGTTCAGTCTACACGTGGCCTATATTACCACAAGCGTTCATATGGATATGCATGCATCATTTATGAACGTCAGAAAATAAAATAATAGAAAGAATTGTATTATTCAATGGTATTGCTAACTAGAATTTCTTGACACACGATGCGGTATGCGTGCAATAGAGTCGTTTTCGTATGAGTGGGAAGTAATTACGGTACGGTTCGTACCATGCGGTGACCATGCCGTGTCCAAGCATTCTGATTGGTTGAGCAAAGATTTTAAAACCTGTGATTAGAAGTGGTTACTGCCTCGGCAATATTGTATGTCTGATGTAGATATCCACCGACAAATGATAACTTAAATCAACAACTTTATCATGTTAATCTAGTATCGACATTGTCGACTAATTATCATTATTCCATTATTTCACTTTCTTTTGTTCTTCATACTATATATATATTTGTAAGTACTTCTCATTAGCTACACTGAAGATGAATATGTGTGACACATCGAAATATTTCAAACTTTTCCTGTTGTAATTTATATTTAACTTCAAGAAATAATGGTCTAACTGGCTATCTAATCCCTAAGCACTGTCGAAATAATGGTCTAACTGGCTATCTAATCCCTAAGCACTGTCGGAATAATGGTCTAACTGGCTATCTAATCCCTAAGCACTGTCGAAATAATGGTCTAACTGGCTATCTAATCCCTAAGCACTGTCGAAATAATGGTTTAACTGGCTATCTAATCCCTAAGCACTGTCGAAAGAAAGAAAGAATGAAAAGAAGAAAGAAAATAAAGAAAACTTACCAGGAAAGGGACATAGCAGACACAGTATAGTAGTACGATGACAAACGTAATAGTCGCAAATCCTTCTTCTCTTTTGTTCATGTTGTTCATGCCAACACCTCGTTGTTGTTGGACAGACAAACTACTGCTCACTCTACGCTTCCTTTGCACTACTACTGCAATAACAACGCTAAAATATACCATGGCCATGATTACTATACAACCCTCGATGATAGTGATATACACTAATGTCAGGTCTTTGGGATTCTCTGGTGTAACATCTAATGCACAGTAGAAGCCACGATCCTGGAGACGGAACTTCCCAAGTCCAGTCAGCGGCAAAACCAAGTGAGAACAGCCCCATGTAAAGGCTACAGCCAGGGCTTTCTTGATGCAGGGGTACGTAACATGATTACGGTAGAACAAAGGCTTTTGGACAGCTAGAAATCGCATAAGACACATGACGGTGACTATTAATGCAGACCAGCTCAAGAATGCTGTGGAGAAGAACGCTGAGAGAGTACAAGATATTTCACCACCGACCCATGTACATTGAATGTACGATAGTACAGACATTGGTAGACTAGATAGAGGTATCAAGCAACCACTCAAAATCAGTGTCCTGACTACAAGATGATACTTGTTCGCTTCTAGTCCCGGTAATCTCCATATTGCTAAGGCTGTTAGAAAATTAGCCAGAAAAGTTACAACGTGAATGGCTGCCATCAAAAAGAAATCAATGGGTTGTTCGCCACAGTGGTCGAGTGTGAAATCAGTCGCTGTTTGGTTCGTTGAATTCATGTCCATTGAAATATCAAAGTTTGTTGGTTTGACTTCACAGAACCTCTTTAAAGCCAATCGCACTTTTCAAATTCGTTCATGTTTTGAAGTATTCGTTTCATTTCTGTACACTGTTTAGTTTGATTGCAGTCGAGCCGCACAGCATTCCCCTTGCTCGTTAAAATATTCGGTATTTCAATTATTGTAATTAGTGATTTCCTTGTCGTGTTTGTCTTGTCAGGTATTAAAATGCTTTCATGTTGTTGATCGTAAAGAAGAGTGTAGCACGCTGTTTGTATTTGTCCAACAAGGAAGGGTAAACGCCTTTGCTGCCTTCGCTGTCATCTCATTTCATGAAGATTCCGGTTCAATTAAATACATTGGATAGTGATCTTAAAAGGCTGACTTGAACATCAACAAATCGCCAGGAAAGCAGAAACGTTCGTCAATTGAAATGGATATCAATGTGAATAGGTTCTTCAATGTGACAGAATTGAACTCATAGCAATCCACACACTTAGGCAGCTAGATAAACAGCCGTCAGCCTATACTTTTGTTCTTTTTGGTTGATGGTTTTCAGTTACACACCGAGGTTTTCGCTGACTTTCTTCAACCTTTTTTGACAGAGGGAGGGCAGCGATCGATGATTAGTTGTAGCATTTTAATTAATGTGTGTAATAAACCATGGGAACACCATTTGCCGCAAGATTCGAAGATATTTGGACACTCCCACAAGACCTACTGTAACAGAGATTCATTCATCCCATCTCGACTTGACAGTTGTAATAGCTTATCATTTATACTATTTTGATGTATTCTTTTGAAGAAATAAAGAATACATATTAACAAATTAAAAGGCTCGTTGTATACCAAATAATATAATTTTTTCGTGAAATATCCGCCCGTATTCCATATAGAAAACCATGGAATAACCATATTATCCTTTATTATAGTCAAGTCAATCCGCGCGCTCTGATTGGCTGAAAACTGTGCTGTATCAGAGAACGGAGCACGGTTTGATGACGCTGTTTTTCGGCTGTTTGGTTTGATCCAAAATTCTGAAGAAAGCAAACCAAGCGCGCGCTCGATGGCGTAACTGGCGTCAGTAGCGCGCGCACTTCACTCGCTAAAATGTTATTCAAAAATACAACAGAATCCTCAACTTTCTTGCCCTTTTTCTCACCATTCTATATAATAAAGCAAATAGAACAGCTTTTTCCGTGCTCCGTTCAGTAATACAGCACTCAGGAAGTGCCGAGAGCACTCAAGAAGTGTGGAGAGCACTCGCCACGGCTCGTGCTCTCCCTATACACTTCTTTCGTGCTCTCGTCACTTCCTTCGTGCTGTATTACTGAACGGAGCACGGAAAAAGCTGTTCTATTTGTTAAATACATATTACATTCAACAATTAAAATTTACAACGTTTTGATTGGCTAGTACAAACTATGAAATACCGCTCTGTATTTCATAGAAATGGTGAGCTCTGATTGGCTGAGATGTAATATGTATAGGATAAATTGAGATATTGCATGGATAAAGCGTTTTTAATAAATACATTATTATGTCACATTATTACTTCGGGATTTTCATTGGTCGAGAGACGTGACTACGTCACTGAAGATAACTTGTGGATGATAAAACAACTAGGCGCTCTACTAGCATGAATTCGGGCTTTTTTTAATGAAGCTACTTTGATAGATTAAATATGAAACCTACCTAAAAGCTTATTTGTATCGTCATACAGAAGTGGTTTTAGCTTATTACTTGCACGCCAGTTAAAACATAATTTCCACAGTCGACAATACCAGTTCAGAATCGGTATAAACGGCAAAAATACAATCGAAAAACTTCTTTAGATGTTATGGAACTATTTAAAAAAATAGTGCTGAACACACTAAAATATAGACATCGCACTGAAACAGTGCTTGGACATTCGTTACGTGACTCGGTATGGCATGCATGCGTAATTAGCATCTCCACCATGCTTTTTAGTGCATGAGTGGAAATAGTTATGTCAGTGAAAAATTACCTTCGAAGCTAATATTACTACTATGAAAGTGTATAAATGTTATTTCATACAGTCAAAATTCCATGGCAGGCAGGCAGACAGACAGGCAGGCAGGCAAGCAGAAGCTAATATAGAAAAAAATCAATGTTATGAATGTAGGAAAACTTATGGGATTATCTACTGCAACAAAGTTCTAGACTTTTTAACGCATTATATAACTGTAGTTTATTAATATTTAGGTTTTATTGTACTATTTTAACTTTTATTACATAATTCAGCCTACTGGCTGCAATGTTTATATCAAATAAACTATTTATCTATCTATCTATAAGTACAAGTCTAGGTCAGAGTGTCCACAGGCAGGCCAACCATTGCTTCTGAAGAATAAATAAAATATATTTGCATTACAACGCCTTTTTGATGGGTTTCCTGTGGTAGAGAGCACGCGTGAGCAATACGTATCATTTCTGCGGCCACATGACACGCGTCTTGCAGGAAGCGCACAGGAAGCCCAACATAATACGTTACCAAGCATATGGAGCCCAACGTATTGCGCGCACTCTTCCACAGGAATCCCTTGAGAAAAAGTGCGCAATTCTGTGCTCTGTCTCTCCGCGCTCCGCCGCACAGAAAACGTTTATATTGTCTATTCTACATACAACAACAACAAGGCGATAATAGGAGAGCCGCGAACCAGCAAAGTTTAATGGGGACAATCAATGATATTATAATGGTAGAGTGCAAACCATATGTCCGTGAAACAGTACTAAATAATTAGTACTAAATAGCACTGATGAAACAATAGAAAACAATGGAGATAACACTATTTAGTACTATTTAGTAATAGTACTATTTCACGGACATATGGTTTGCACCGACTACATGCTATAGCTATGAGTCAGTGAAAATTGGATATTGTTTACAATATGAACTTCCGGTAATTTAGGCCCCGGCTAAGTGAAGCGCTACAAGTTGGCAGATCTTTAGGGAATGCGCAAAGCGCTGATTACGAATGCCCAACATAAACACATTTATTTATTCCTCAGAAGCAATGGTTGGATTGCCTGTGGTCTGAGCAGTCATAAAAGCTAATAATGATAATTTATTAGAAGCTAACTCATACATGAGTAAGTAATTTTCTATTTACATAGCTGGTAATTCTACTGCCATCATCAAGGGAGAACCACTTGAGTTTGTTCAATACCATTGTATTTTCTTGCATCACTTGTAACAACACATCAAAACTGAGATCAGGATATTCACCAAGTCGCTGGTTCACTGAAGCCATCATACTTTCAATACCTGAGGCCAACTTCATTCTACTGTCTTTATCAAGGTAGAAACAATTGAGTTTCTCCAATATATTTGTATTTTCTCGCATCATTTTTAACAGCACATCAAAACCGCGATCAGGATGTTCACGAAGTTGCTGGTTCACTAAAGCCATTATACCTAAGGCAAGATTTATCTTACTCTCATTATCAAGAGAGCTGCAATCAGCCTTCGTCAATGCTTCGGTATATTCCTGCAGCAGTCTTTCTAGCAATGGTGCAGATTCTGGTAGTTTTGCAATAAGACCAATAGTCAGTTGTTCTAACATTTTCACCATCTCTTCTGGTTTGCAACTTGATAAAGGATGTACAAGGTTGTTGACAAGGTCTTTGTTTACTTGTAGTTGCGATTTTAGTTCGTCTATATTGTTTTGCAAGTTGGCATTCTTGTCTGCATTTTCTGACCTTTGTTGTTCTTCCAGCACTTTTCTTCTTTCTTCCTGAATAGTGTGCAACTCTATCTCATGTGTTAATTCAGCCACCTTCTTCTCAGCTTTTCTCCTTTTACTACTTTCTATGGTCAACTTGTTGTAAGCTTCTTTCAGTTTGATCCAGTCTTGCCAGACCAGCTGAGTTCCTTCACCTGCTGGTAAATCCTGCTCACATGATAAGGAGAGCCGACGTTGCCTCTTAACAAATTCACTTGACTCTTCTTGCTCTTTTACTTCTTCATTTTGGGAGAAAATGTGGAGTTCCCAGCATGCTTCACGCAACTCTTCCTTATCAATGTCAACTATGAAATCAATGTCCACCCCTTTGAAGTTTTCTTTCATTTCTTGACTTTCATTAATTGCTATATTGAGATCATTTCTAAGTGAATCATCGAGGCACTTCTTCCAGAGTTCTTTTAAAGCTGTCAGATTTGTGGTTTCCAGTACAAACACGACGGAACCCGGACGATTGGTTAGAATGTTGAATCCCAGTTGCACAAGCTCTTCTCCGACTCTCTGAACTACTGTCCTTCTCAAAGCGTCTCGTACTTCCGGGTCGTTAAATGTAGCAGTCATAGCCTCAAACGAGACCCTTAAGCAGACAACTACTGCTCTCCGTCCAGCCTTGGCGACTTTCCAAAAGAAACCGCTTGTGCTCGATTCATAATCGTCAACTCTTTCCTCTAAATCATTCAGTTGAAGTGCTTCGGCAACCCACTTTATCATTGATACGTCTTCTCGGTTCAAGTCTCCCTGTTCTTCCAGCGCAGTCCATAGTTGATCAACTGTTTGGATTCCTTCAAGAGTTGCATCTGAAAGTTCACCTCGAAACAAGCCCTTCACTCTTGGCAGTCCCCAATCGTTGATATAGTCTTCTAGATAATGAATAGATTGGAGACGTAAATTATTGTACAATAAATTTGCTCTCCTCTTGGTAGACATTTTTGTGCCACATGTGCCATTGCCATTTGGGGTTCCTCTGGTACCTCGGATTTTGGGCTTCCTGTGGTGTGCAACACAGGGATCCCGCATTACCCAACAATCGGCGCCATTTTGTTGAACAACATCTGAACGAAGCGATAATATATTATTATCAATCACAGGAGTTATGTGATGGCTGTAGCCGAGACGGCAAAGCACTAAGATTCCTTACAAGAATAGTTTGGAATTCAAAGCAGTGAAAATGCTATCGAAGTGTTTGCAAGCACACAGAACACTGACAACAAGAAGCAGTAGAGCTCTTCTACGTACAAACATAAAACAGCTACTCAGTCTCTCTACTGTCACTAACACAGAGGGAAATACTGGCAGAGATGAATCGACACGTCAACAAACACAAGCAGAACGAGAGTCCCACCATCGCAGAGCTCGTCTTGTATCAGTCATGATTGGATCTGCTGTGGGGTTTATAGGAGGTTCTTATGTGTTGTACAGGAGGTTAACAAATAACAAAGCACAAGCCGAAGCTGTAGCTACCATTAAAGAGATTCAGAAAATCGATGAGTTGAGTGAAGACACTAAAGGCGATGCCGCTGATGGCGCAGAAGTGACCAAGAAAAAACGACGAAGTTTTAAGGCTCGACGGGTAAGAGTTTAGTCACAGTACAGTACACTGTACATACATTGTAGATAATAATTATATTAAATCTAATGTTGGTTTGTAGGTTGGATAATTCATGACAAAACTTTTTGTTGAAGATACAAAAAGTTTTGTCAATAATTATATTATTGTACATTTGAAGACAGTCAATGTCTACCCCACCCCTCCCCTCAGAATGTCCTTAATTTGTTCAAGGAGATGATTAACTTGTCTTATTGTGTTACTGGGTTTATAACTGTTATCATCGAAGTGCGACCTTCAAAACAGCATGTCAGGTTTGAAAATAGTTGGACGTGGTACGTGTGTCCAGACTTTAACCAATCATAGCAAAGCTAGTTTGATTGATGACTAGACTGGAGTTTGTCTGACAGCGTTGTAGTTTTCAGGGTTGCATTTATGATAATGGCTGTAAGAACTCATGACCTGGAAACATTGGTGTTTCCAGAAATTGTTCTTCATTTGCTCACACGCACAACATTTGCTTCAGAAACAATTGTTTTCCAGGAATATTTCCTAAGCAAATATTGTGTGTGTAAACAGAATGGTCCTGTATGTTTGCTCACCCAAGGAAACCTTACCAGAAACTGAATGTTTTATATATTTACAGATTCAGTATAACAATTACACTGGGTAGAATAACAATAGGACACAAAGTCCCCTGCTAGCTTAAAGCCCTTCCCCAATCAAATGATAACCCAACCCCAGATATACATTGTACCTATAATAATCAATAATGATAGTGTAACATTGTTTCTTTGTTTGCCTCGTCCCTAATTGGTCCACCTTATAGGCCGTGTTCACACTAAGATTGATTGCGAGCGAATCACTTTTGAATTGATTTAAAAGCAGTTTCCATGTTCACACTATGACATTCTGAAGTGAATTAGTTCTGGTTAGCAGACTGTTTTATGAGTGTGGATATCATCAATAATTATTATTTCAATGTCTTATTTTGTTGTTTTTAAAAGGCGAATGCAAATTAGACAACGCCATTTGCACACATACTCCACCGCGCGGCCGCATCTACCAACTTGGATATTGGCGGGAATTCTGGCCTTTCATCGAACTAAACTAGACCAAAGTATGATTCTATGTTTTGGGTTTCTTGGGAGTTGTTCTGCAATGTTTTTGACATAGACCAAAGTAGATCGCTCGCAAGCTGTTTAGTTGTTCACACTGGCAACTGAATCGGTTTACTTTAGTTCGATGACTAAAGTAGAACAGCTCTTTTTGGGTCTAGTTTGAACCGCTCACGAGCAATCTAAAATGTAGTGTGAACACGCTTGAATCGATCGTGAACGATCTAGTTTAAGCTAGTGTGAACACGGCCTTACTAATAAACCTAATACAACCCACTCTCCCTCTTTAATACCAATCCCTCTGAGCTGGCAATGCATGCATGGCAGCTATAGGAAGGCTATAGGTGTGTGTGCACTGGTGATCATGGTAGTGATACTGCTCACTATCATAATTACATTGTATAACGAGTGACATTGCTGCTACATGTAATGAGTACATGGCTAGTGAAAGATGAATGCTGACTGTCTGTGTAAAGTTTAGGTACAAATGTACATATTCATGATAATATTTCTGGATTATGATTGGCTAAAGGCTGATTTACGTGGTACAACTTTTTCCTACAACCATCCCATACAACTTGCTCATGCCATGTTTACAACACGAGTTGTACATCATCTAAATCAACCCTACCACTTGCTTACGACTCCTATGTCATGTTGTAAGCTAGTTGTATGCGATAGTTGTTAAGGCAAAAGTGTTACCGTGTAAATCAGCCTTTAGCCAATCATATTCTATTGTCTTATGCCATGAACTGCAATTTTCCATTATCTTAAGAATCTTGATAGAGGGGCATGGTGAGAATGTTGTGTATTTTGTTCATTGTAGATCATAGAGTATGAAAACAGAATACGTCAGTACAGCACGCCAGACAAAGTCTTCAGATATTTTGCTTCATTAAAGATTGTCCACCCAGGTGATGAGAATGAGATCTTTATGTCTCCAGAAGACTTTGTTAGATCTCTTACTCCAGGAAAAATACAACCACAAGGTATTTGTACATGTACATATGTATGTAATGCTGTATCCTTGCTTTTAGCTTCCAGGTGCATTGATCTGTTTCTAATAATGATAATGATAATAATAACACTTTAATATTTATATAGCACATTTCCTAGTGCTCAAAGCGCTGTCAAATTACAATCTTAGTAATATATAAAATACATGCATGTTATAAAATAACATATTGTGATCAGATCATGATGTGATGTGATCAGTTGCAGGATCTTGAATCGTACCCTAGTCTCCCTCGCAGCCGTCTTTAGTTCCATCACGCAATGCGGGACCATTGCGTGACAGAACTAATGACGGATGCAAAGGAGACTAATCATACCCAAGATCTTTGCAAGATTGTAATGTAATCTTGTGCAGGATCCCATCTGGATTTTGGATTTTGCAAGTAACTGCTGTAGTTTGCTGGTTGTCCTTTTTCCCTGATACAGAACAGCAGTGAATAAGCTATTTTAGACTTGAATACAGAGTTTCTTTGCTCTGATTGGTTGACTGATAATCACTGGTTGAGTGGAGATTATGAAGTTCACTTTTGAACAAACCAGATTAAACAGAAGTAAAATCTAAAATGACGTTGTCTCTGTAAATATTCATGAATAATGACACCTTGCCTTCTGAGTTTAAATAATCAGTCTCTGCTAATCTGTTGTTATTCATATTCAAATTCCAGGACTTGGACTGGATGAATTTGCAAAATTTGATCCAGAGGTAAGTTACATGTATATATGATAAGTACCTGTACTGGTACATTGTATGTATATGATAAGTACCTGTACTGGTACATTGTATATATATGATAAGTACCTGTACTGGTACATTGTACCTGTACTATATGTATGTATATGATAAGTACCTGTACTGGTACATTGTATGTATATGATAAGTACCTGTACTGGTACATTGTATGTATATGATAAGTACCTGTACTGGTACATTGTATGTATATGATAAGTACCTGTACTGGTACATTGTATGTATATGATAAGTACCTGTACTGGTACATTGTATGTATATGATAAGTACCTGTACTGGTACATTGTATGTATATGATAAGTACCTGTACTGGTACATTGTATGTATATGATAAGTACCTGTACTGGTATATTGTATGTATATGATAAGTACCTGTACTGGTACATTGTATGTATATGATAAGTACCTGTACTGGTACATTGTATGTATATGATAAGTACCTGTACTGGTACATTGTATGTATATGATAAGTACCTGTACTGGTACATTGTATGTATATGATAAGTACCTGTACTGGTACATTGTATGTATATGATAAGTACCTGTACTGGTACATTGTATGTATATGATAAGTACCTGTACTGGTACATTGTATGTATATGATAAGTACCTGTACTGGTACATTGTATGTATATGATAAGTACCTGTACTGGTACATTGTATGTATATGATAAGTACCTGTACTGGTACATTGTATGTATATGATGATAAGTACCTGTACTGGTACATTGTATGTATATGATAAGTACCTGTACTGGTACATTGTATGTATATGATAAGTATCTGTACTGGTATATTGTATGTATATGATAAGTACCAGTACTGGTACATTGTATGTATATGATAAGTACCTGTACTGGTACATTGTATGTATATGATAAGTACCTGTACTGGTACATTGTATGTGTATATGATAAGTACCTGTACTGGTACATTGTATGTATATGATAAGTACCTGTACTGGTACATTGTATGTATATGATAAGTACCTGTACTGGTGCATTGTATGTATATGATAAGTACCTGTACTGGTACATTGTATGTATATGATAAGTACCTGTACTGGTACATTGTATATATATGATAAGTACCTGTACTGGTACATTGTATGTATATGATAAGTACCTGTACTGGTACATTGTATGTATATGATAAGTACCTGTACTGGTACATTGTACTGGTATATGATAAGTACCTGTACTGGTACATTGTATATATATGATAAGTACCTGTACTGGTACATTGTATATATATGATAAGTACCTGTACTGGTACATTGTATGTATATGATAAGTACCTGTACTGGTACATTGTATATATATGATAAGTACCTGTACTGGTACATTGTATATATATGATAAGTACCTGTACTGGTACATTGTATATATATGATAAGTACCTGTACTGGTACATTGTATTGTATATGATAAGTACCTGTACTGGTACATTGTATGTATATATGATAAGTACCTGTACTGGTACATTGTATGTATATGATAAGTACAGTACCTGTACTGGTACATTGTATGTATATGATAAGTACAGTACCTGTACTGGTACATTGTATGTATATGATAAGTACAGTACCTGTACTGGTACATTGTATGTATATGATAAGTACCTGTACTGGTACATTGTATGTATATGATAAGTACCTGTACTGGTACATTGTATGTATATGATAAGTACCTGTACTGGTACATTGTATGTATATGATAAGTACCTGTACTGGTACATTGTATGTATATGATAAGTACAGTACCTGTACTGGTACATTGTATGTATATGATAAGTACAGTACCTGTACTGGTACATTGTATGTATATGTATATGATAAGTACCTGTACTGGTACATTGTATGTATATGATAAGTACCTGTACTGGTACATTGTATGTATATGATAAGTACCTGTACTGGTACATTGTATGTATATGATAAGTACCTGTACTGGTACATTGTATATATATGATAAGTACCTGTACTGGTACATTGTATGTATATGATAAGTACCTGTACTGGTACATTGTATGTATATAAGTAAGTACCTGTACATTGTATGTATATGATAAGTACCTGTACTGGTACATTGTATGTATATATAGATAAGTACCTGTACTGGTACATTGTATGTATATGATAAGTACCTGTACTGGTACATTGTATGTATATGATAAGTACCTGTACTGGTACATTGTATGTATATGATAAGTACCTGTACTGGTACATTGTATGTATATGATAAGTACCTGTACTGGTACATTGTATGTATATGATAAGTACCTGTACTGGTACATTGTAAAATTTATATGATAAGTACATGTACTGGTACATTGTATGTATATGATAAGTACCTGTACTGGTACATTGTATGTATATGATAAGTACCTGTACTGGTACATTGTATGTATATGATAAGTACCTGTATCATATGTCATCTGTAGTCTGATAGGCAACTTCTTTTTTCGCCAGAAACACAGATACAAAGGATATGAAATAGAAGAGTTGGACCAAGGCAGTAGTGTATTCAGGAAAATGGGTGGCTATGGGCTGATATCCTTCTCTGATTACATCTTCTTACTGACTGTACTATCTTGTAAGTATAGACATTGTAAGAGATAGACATTGTCTACCATGCATAGTGATATCATTGTGTTACTGTTTACAGTGCCGCCAAGGATGTATAAGATAGACATTGTCTACCATGCATAGTGATATCATTGTGTTACTGTTTACAGTGCCGCCAAGGATGTATGAGATAGACATTGTCTACCATGCATAGTGATATCATTGTGTTACTGTTTACAGTGCCGCCAAGGATGTATGAGATAGACATTGTCTACCATGCATAGTGATATCATTGTGTTACTGTTTACAGTGCCGCCAAGGATGTATGAGATAGACATTGTCTACCATGCATAGTGATATCATTGTGTTACTGTTTACAGTGCCGCCAAGGATGTATGAGATAGACATTGTCTACCATGCATAGTGATATCATTGTGTTAATGTTTACAGTGCCGCCAAGGATGTATGAGATAGACATTGTCTACCATGCATAGTGATATCATTGTGTTACTGTTTACAGTGCCGCCAAGGATGTATGAGATAGACATTGTCTACCATGCATAGTGATATCATTGTGTTACTGTTTACAGTGCCGCCAAGGATGTATGAGATAGACATTGTCTACCATGCATAGTGATATCATTGTGTTACTGTTTACAGTGCCGCCAAGGATGTATGAGATAGACATTGTCTACCATGCATAGTGATATCATTGTGTTACTGTTTACAGTGCCGCCAAGGATGTAAGAGATAGACATTGTCTACCATGCATAGTGATATCATTGTGTTACTGTTTACAGTGCCGCCAAGGATGTATGAGATAGACATTGTCTACCATGCATAGTGATATCATTGTGTTACTGTTTACAGTGCCGCCAAGGATGTATGAGATAGACATTGTCTACCATGCATAGTGATATCATTGTGTTACTGTTTACAGTGCCGCCAAGGATGTATGAGATAGACATTGTCTACCATGCATAGTGATATCATTGTGTTACTGTTTACAGTGCCGCCAAGGATGTAAGAGATAGACATTGTCTACCATGCATAGTGATATCATTGTGTTACTGTTTACAGTGCCGCCAATGATGTAAGAGATAGACATTGTCTACCATGCATAGTGATATCATTGTGTTACTGTTTACAGTGCCGCCAAGGATGTATGAGATAGACATTGTCTACCATGCATAGTGATATCATTGTGTTACTGTTTACAGTGCCGCCAAGGATGTATGAGATAGACATTGTCTACCATGCATAGTGATATCATTGTGTTACTGTTTACAGTGCCGCCAAGGATGTATGAGATAGACATTGTCTACCATGCATAGTGATATCATTGTGTTACTGTTTACAGTGCCGCCAAGGATGTATGAGATAGACATTGTCTACCATGCATAGTGATATCATTGTGTTACTGTTTACAGTGCCGCCAAGGATGTATGAGATAGACATTGTCTACCATGCATAGTGATATCATTGTGTTACTGTTTACAGTGCCGCAAGGATGTAAGAGATAGACATTGTCTACCATGCATAGTGATATCATTGTGTTACTGTTTACAGTGCCGCCAAGGATGTATGAGATAGACATTGTCTACCATGCATAGTGATATCATTGTGTTACTGTTTACAGTGCCGCCAAGGATGTATGAGATAGACATTGTCTACCATGCATAGTGATATCATTGTGTTACTGTTTACAGTGCCGCCAAGGATGTAAGAGATAGACATTGTCTACCATGCATAGTGATATCATTGTGTTACTGTTTACAGTGCCGCCAAGGATGTATGAGATAGACATTGTCTACCATGCATAGTGATATCATTGTGTTACTGTTTACAGTGCCGCCAAGGATGTATGAGATAGACATTGTCTACCATGCATAGTGATATCATTGTGTTACTGTTTACAGTGCCGCCAAGGATGTATGAGATAGACATTGTCTACCATGCATAGTGATATCATTGTGTTACTGTTTACAGTGCCGCCAAGGATGTATGAGATAGACATTGTCTACCATGCATAGTGATATCATTGTGTTACTGTTTACAGTGCCGCCAAGGATGTATGAGATTGCATTCCAAATGTTTGACCTGAATGGAGATGGTGAAGTTTCTCCTGAAGAGTTTGAGAAAGTAAGTACATATTCTTATTCCCTTGTGTTTATTGTGTCATGATGTTGTATTAGTACAATGTAACTGGTGCCTTTATTTAACAAATAGATCAGGTTTAGCTATGTTGTGTACTCTGATAAAACACAACTGGAGCTGTAGAACACGATAAAAAGTAAATGAATCATGAGCCTCCGTGCGAGTAATTTCTATAGGTTTTAGAGTGTTCTACAGCTTCAAGAGCGTAAGTTAGGTGAAACACATGGATTTCTTGTTTTCTTCTCTGCCTCTTTCACATTTCTTCCTCTCGTTGTTTCTTTGCTTTCTATTTACTGGTACTTTCATTTCCTGGTCTGCATTTCATTATTCCTTGTTTCACACTTTCCTTTTAATTTGTCATTTCCTACCTGCTCAGCTACCTTCATTCCTTCCTTATTGCCTCCCACTCTTCCTCAGATACTTAGGGTACCTAAAGGGGGGAGGGAGAGGGTGTATTAGGGTACCTAAAGGGGGGAGGGAGAGGGTGTATTAGGGTGCCTAAAGGGGGGAGGGAGAGGGTGTATTAGGGTGCCTAAAGAGGGAGGGAGAGGGTGTATTAGGGTACCTAAAGGGGGAGGGAGAGGGTGTATTAGGGTACCTAAAGGGGGGAGGGAGAGGGTGTATTAGGGTGCCTAAAGGGGGAGGGAGAGGGTGTATTAGGGTGCCTAAAGAGGGAGGGAGAGGGTATATTAGGGTGCCTAAAGGGGAGGGAGAGGGTGTATTAGGGTACCTAAAGGGGGGAGGGAGAGGGTGTATTAGGGTGCCTAAAGGGGGAGGGAGAGGGTGTATTAGGGTGCCTAAAGAGGGAGGGAGAGGGTAAATTAGGGTGCCTAAAGGGGGAGGGAGAGGGTGTATTAGGGTACCTAAAGGGGGAGGGAGAGGGTGTATTAGGGTGCCTAAAGGGGGAGGGAGAGGGTGTATTAGGGTGCCTAAAGAGGGAGGGAGAGGGTATATTAGGGTGCCTAAAGAGGAAGGAGAGGGTATATTAGGGTGCCTAAAGGGGGAGGGAGAGGGTGTATTAGGGTGCCTAAAGAGGGAGGGAGAGGGTATATTAGGGTGCCTAAAGAGGAAGGAGAGGGTGTATTAGGGTACCTAAAGGGGGGAGGGAGAGGGTGTATTAGGGTGCCTAAAGGGGGAGGGAGAGGGTGTATTAGGGTGCCTAAAGAGGGAGGGAGAGGGTGTATTAGGGTACCTAAAGGGGGGAGGGAGAGGGTGTATTAGGGTGCCTAAAGGGGGAGGGAGAGGGTGTATTAGGGTGCCTAAAGAGGGAGGGAGAGGGTGTATTAGGGTGCCTAAAGAGGGAGGGAGAGGGTATATTAGGGTGCCTAAAGGGGGAGAGAGAGGGTATATTAGGGTGCCTAAAGGGGGAGGGAGAGGGTATATTAGGGTGCCTAAAGGGGGAGGGAGAGGGTATATTAGGGTGCCTAAAGGGGGAGGGAGAGGGTGTATTAGGGTGCCTAAAGGGGGAGGGAGAGGGGATGGGAAGGGGAGAAAGGAAAGGGGAGGAAAGACATGCTAGAAAACACTTTGTGAAGACCATAAATTCCAAAATCCAAAGTTAGGCTGTGGCCATGTAAAATTTAGCTCGAAAAGCTTCAAAAATCTTGTTAAAATGTTTGCCTTAAAAACTTGTATTTACTTAATAGTTTACTGTTAATAACTCATTAGTTAAATTGAATAAAAAAGACAAGAAGTTTCACTGGTCAAATTTAATTGGTCAACCTAAAGATGCCTCTGTCAGGGTCAGGCGACTGTGATTGTCTGTGGCTATAGACTGATTCCATAAGTTAGTCTGTTCCTTGGTCGATTCTGATTTTCGCTCCTCCAGGGTAAAGGAGGGAAAACAGTGACGTATGGAATCAGTCTAGTCTGTGGCCTGAAAAGGTTATGCCCAGTTCAAACGTCATACTTTCCAACAGCTTTTCTTAATTACTTCAAAAGATTAGCAACCTCATTATCTATTGAACATTTAAATGAGAGTGGCTCATGATTAGCACGACGTCAGAACTACTAGGCCTTAAATAAATGATTTGATTGCAGATATGCATTTTGTAGTCTAGTATTTCTCACATTGCTTTTTTCTTCCAGGTGCAAAACATAATGTTTTCATTGACAGCTACAGGTGGTCGACATAGAGACCATTCAACCACTGGTAGTGTACTTGCTTACACTGTCAACTCAGGCTTAAAAGTCTACTTCTTTGGTGAAAATGGAGAGAAAAAACTCACAGGAAAGAAGTTTATTGAATTCCAGAAAACACTTCAAAAAGAAGTGATGTATTTGGAGGTTAGTTAATTGTTGTTGTTGTTGTTATAGATACATAGTGTACAAACAATAAAAGCGTGAAACAGTACTATTAAAACTAAATAGTATCATAACATAGCTATGATATAATGCGCGCTCTGACTGGCTAATCAAGTGTGCGCCAACTGCCCACAGGTGCACGCTAATGACGTCATGGAAAATCATTTGCCAACTTTGTTGTTCAAATAGTTTCATGAACTGAAAGACGCTTCAAAGAGCGAAATGAACCTCAAAAAACACAGGAAAACAATGCATTTAAAGGAATTACGCTTTATCATTCTAAGAAGAAGTCAAATGTCACAGCATATTTCAAATATCGGGGGGAAAGATGTGGAAATTCTGAAGTTTTGGTGTTTGGGGAATGCTTCAAGTTGTACATCTTTGTTTCATTTACTGAATGAAAAAGTATAAATTAGTTAGTAAGGAGTACCTGAAGGTAATCAGAAATGGGTCTTTTTACGCTGAAGTGGAGCATACTGAAAAATGGAGAAAATTGCCAAATAATATTATAATACTTCATTGTGTGAAAGAAAAGTGAACTACATTTTGTAGAATATCCTTTGCATTGGTCTTTTGTAGATCTGTTTTGATATCCAGGACATCGTTAATGCATGCACAATTAAGCATGTCCCACACGTCTTGAATGCTTGAGTAACCTCAAGTAGAGAGCGATTAATTACTCTTCAGTTTGCTCTTGGGTCCCAATGATTGTGTGTACATCTGGTGTATATGAGGGACTGACTTGCATCCTCATCAATAGTAATGAGGGACATTTAGTCTAAATTTCCCTCATTACTATTCATGAGCGATACTTGACTTAGAGCTTTCGCGAGGGATGTTAGATGTTTAAAAATGTCCCTGGTGGAACAATGAAAACCAAGGCGATCATGGTATTATAAATAACAATACATGTAGCCAATGTTTTAGGCCTGCCCCAGTTTGACAAGCATCTTCAGCATTTTAACCTGTTTTTATTTGTTGTTTTGTAGTTTTTATCGTATGAGCCTGTGGATGGCAGGATAACAGAAGGCCAGTTTGCTGATATGTTGTTGACATACTCAAGCTTCCATGAGAAAAAGAAACATGTGATCCATAAAAGAGTTAAAAAATCCTTCAAAGACAATGCTCAGGTATACCAAATAAAGCATTGGATTCTTGTAGAGTTTGGGTGGGCTTGGTGAAATATCAATTGCAATCCAAAGTTGCAAGAGCATATTGTGTTGCTTTTAATGTCACTGACATGTTACTGATACTCCCTCGATAGATCCCACATTTGAAGAATGCTCCTTTAAATGTGTGACCTTGGACCGGTTTCTTTAACCAATTTGCCCCAGACAGAAAGGTCAATGATGCAACACCATCATAAATATAAACATCTCCTAAATGTATTATTTTGTATTCCTAAAAAATGCCATCCTTATTAGTATTCTTTTATAAAGACCACTAAATGAGAGTGCATTACCAAGTATGCATGTGATGGATTTCATTCTGTGAAAAACTTACAGTATGACATAGAGATACAACTGTACTGTGATGGTACTGTACCATGACTGTGATGTTTGCTCTACTTGGAATGAATCCATGCGATGACATTGCTGTGCTGTGACCATGCTATGAGAGTACTGTGCTGTGCTGTGATGACAGTCCTGTGCTGTGACATTGCTGTGCTGTGACCATGCTATGAGAGTACTGTGCTGTGCTGTGATGACAGTGCTGTGCTGTGACAGTGACGTACTGTGACCATGCTATGAGAGTACTGTGCTGTGCTGTGATGACAGTGCTGTGCTGTGACAGTGACGTACTGTGACCATGCTATGAGAGTACTGTGCTGTGCTGTGATGACAGTCCTGTGCTGTGACAGTGACGTACTGTGACCATGCTATGAGTACTGTGCTGTGCTGTGATGACAGTCCTGTGCTGTGACAGTGACGTACTGTGACCATGCTATGAGAGTAATGTGCTGTGCTGTGATGACAGTGCTGTGCTGTGACAGTGACATACTGTGACCATGCTATGAGTACTGTGCTGTGCTGTGATGACAGTGCTGTGCTGTGACAGTGACGTACTGTGACCATGCTATGAGAGTACTGTGCTGTGCTGTGATGACAGTGCTGTGCTGTGACAGTGACGTACTGTGACCATGCTATGAGAGTACTGTGCTGTGCTGTGATGACAGTGCTGTGCTGTGACAGTGACGTACTGTGACCATGCTATGAGAGTACTGTGCTGTGCTGTGATGACAGTGCTGTGCTGTGACAGTGACGTACTGTGACCAGGCACTACAATGTAGCTGTCACATCACGCCGTTGTCACAGCACTATCAGCACGACATGGTCACAGCATGGTGGTGTCATAGTACAGCATTGCTGTGACCATGCCATGTTGTGACAGTTATTGCCATGATGTGACCATGCTGTGCTGTGACAGCTATTGCCATGATGTGACCATGCTGTGCTGTGACAGCTATTGCCATGATGTGACCATGCTGTGCTGTGACAGCTATTGCCATGATGTGACCATGCTGTGATGTGACCATGCTGTGCTGTGACAGCTATTGCCATGATGTGACCATGCTGTGCTGTGACAGCTATTACCATGATGTGACCATGCTGTGCTGTGACAGCTATTGCCATGATGTGACCATGCTGTGCTGTGACCATGCTGTGCTGTGACAGCTATTGCCATGATGTGACCATGCTGTGATGTGACCATGCTGTGCTGTGACAGCTATTGCCATGATGTGACCATGCTGTGCTGTGACAGCTATTGCCATGATGTGACCATGCTGTGATGTGACCATGCTGTGCTGTGACAGCTATTGCCATGATGTGACCATGCTGTGCTGTGACAGCTATTGCCATGATGTGACCATGCTGTGCTGTGACAGCTATTGCCATGATGTGACCATGCTGTGCTGTGACCATGCTGTGCTGTGACCATGCTGTGCTGTGACAGCTATTGCCATGATGTGACCATGCTGTGCTGCGACAGTGCTGTGCTGTGACAGTGACGTGCTGTGACCATGTCCATGATGTGATATAGATATACATTGTAGTTATACTATAGATCTGCTGTATTTCCACTATTGACACAGTTATTGGGGATATACATTCTACATGATATGAAGAGTGCTGGTGTTTCTTCATTGTAATAATTATAATATTGATCACTTGAAGGGGCAAGCTTGTTTAAATAAAGTTTACTTACTAACTTATGTAGAGTGAGTGGTCACAAATTGTTTTGTTACTTTAATTAAAGCACATACCATAGAGTCGTTTTTGTATGAGTGGGAAGTAGCTACGGTACGGTTCGTGCCGTGCGGTGACCGTATCGCGCCATCATCATGCCGTATCCAAGCATTCTGATTGGTTGAGTGATGATTTTGCACGCTGTGATTGGTTGAATACAATGTCTTCGATTCCATACCGTGGCTGTAACTCCGTACCGTAGGTTCCCCACTCATACGAAAACGACTCTATCCACTGCAGATAAGCCACACTTGCACATGAGCCATGCCATGAGCTTTGGAAATTTTTGTTTTGAAAAAATCTAAAGTGAAGAAGAAAGCTGTATTACCATGTTTGCTGGTGTATATGGCATTGTTGTTGTTGTTGTTGTTGGATAAGTGGACTCAAATGTGGTCAAATATCTGAATTTATTATTATTATATTATATTCTTCTTCAAGTTTACATTGTACATTGTATATGTCTGTAATATCACATTGATAAATTATAAATAATATTTGATGCAAAACATAAAAGAAACGCAAACTTAAATCCTTTACGTAGAAGAAACACACCTTCATAATAACATGGCACCTACAGGTACAGTGTACATACAACAACATATTGAATGGAAAACATGTTAGTCTCTCCACAGAATGAGTAGCCATTTTGTTTGCTTGGTAACCATTCGATATATAGTCAGCTATTGGACAGTTATAGAGCCTCAAGCCTTGGAGCTGCCATGTTTGTTGTGAATAGCATGACTATACTGAAAGACGTGTATAATATGTTCATTGTAGGGCGTGACGTTCAAACAATACCTGAACTTCTTCCACTTCTTAAGAAATATTGGTGAAGCAGATGTTGCACTTAGTTTCCATAATGCTGCAAATAAATCAATTGATACTGGTAAATAAATAATAATGTAATATCACCATAGTCAAACTCGTTTTCTCATTGGTCAACAGCATCATTTGTCTTGTGGTGAATGATCGAAGCGTGAGAGGGGAATAAACTTTGACTTTGTCTCGGGAAACAAAATTAACTGTTTCCCTCGGGACCAGTCATTAAGTGTTTAATATAACATTCACTTAATATAATGAGCTTTGCAAAACAGTTCTTATTCATGGAACTCGCCCAAACATGAGATAAATAAAAGTTGAAGCACAGTTGCCAAAGTCCTCACGTTTGAATAAGGTAGTTTATTCTCCTTCGGGAGCCTTCAAGTTTGTTACTGATTAATACCGAGTGAGACATGATAGTTTCCTAATGTTAAACTGAGTTGTCAACGCTGGGCATTTGAGCTTGTTATTTCCAGTGACTAAGTGAACAGACTTTATTCTGATGTTGAAAATAGAACAGCAATACAAACACATTATTCAAGCACTGTGAGGACTATGGCGCCCATGGTTGAAGTGCTATTAATCACCCACTTTATACAATCATTCTCAAAAAGGTTGTCCAGATGAAAAGACTACAATACTACAGTAAAGTCACATGATTCATCATGTTTTCAATTTCTGCATGCGGAACTGCAAGTTGATACCAGCGCCATTGCATTCATTTCTCACAATGCCGTGTACTTTTGCATCTCAAATTGAAATTCCACGCGAGGAAATTGAATACATAATGAATCACGTGACTTTATTGTAGTATTGTAGTCTTTTCATCTGGACAACCTTTTTGAGAATGACTGTATAAGTCAGGCTGCAGTCAGGGTACATGTAGACAAACACAGGGGACGAATGTGAGAAGGGAGAGATATGCATCTTATGTTTGTTGCCTCAATGGTATTGAAATGTTATTCTCTCCTCCAGACACCTTCAAGCGTGCCGCCAGTACAGTTGCAGGTGTTACCTTAGACGACCATGTTGTTGATATTGTGTACAAAATGTTTGATGAAAATGGTAAGTTTTAGCAACCACAATCTACACACACTGTACATTCATAGTTCATTATAAACACTACCACTAACTACATTATGTACCCTTTTATCCATCAACACATACATGACCTCCCATCATCAAGCATTTCTTTACTAACTACCCTTTTATCCATCAACACATACATGACCTCCCATCATCAAGCATTTCTTTACTAACTACCCTTTTATCCATCAACACATACATGACCTCCCATCATCAAGCATTTCTTTACTAACTACCCTTTTATCCATCAACACATACATGACCTCCCATCATCAAGCATTTCTTTACCAACTACCCTTTTATCCATCAACACATACATGACCTCCCATCATCAAGCATTTCTTTGACACATGGGTGGGTCACTGCAACATCATTATCCATTACCTGAGAGTCTGTGTCACTGGGTGTCAATCCCCTAGACTTATGTGAAGAGTAACAGGTTCTTCAATGCCCCTCCCCCCTCTTATATAAATATAAGTCAGAAGTGAAGGGAGACAGGGCCTACAGGTTAACGCCATGAAGGTCTAGTGTTGTTCTTGGTTGGGATACAAACCCTGTCCTTCCGCATGAAAGAACAATACCCTACCGACCAAGCCAACCAGGTAGCTGTGCTGGTAAAGTAGTTACAGTGATGTATATAGTTTGTTCATTGTTGTTCAATACCCTACCGACCAAGCCAACCAGGTAGCTGTTCTGGTAAAGTAGTTACAGTGATGTATATAGTTTGTTCATTGTTGTTCAATACCCTACCGACCAAGCCAACCAGGTAGCTGTGCTGGTAAAGTAGTTACAGTGATGTATATAGTTTGTTCATTGTTGTTCAATACCCTACCGACCAAGCCAACCAGGTAGCTGTGCTGGTAAAGTAGTTACAGTGATGTATATAGTTTGTTCATTGTTGTTCAATACCCTACCGACCAAGCCAACCAGGTAGCTGTGCTGGTAAAGTAGTTACAGTGATGTATATAGTTTGTTTATTGTTGTTCAATACCCTACCGACCAAGCCAACCAGGTAGCTGTGCTGGTAAAGTAGTTACAGTGATGTATATAGTTTGTTCATTGTTGTTCAATACCCTACCGACCAAGCCAACCAGGTAGCTGTGCTGGTAAAGTAGTTACAGTGATGTATATAGTTTGTTTATTGTTGTTCAATACCCTACCGACCAAGCCAACCAGGTAGCTGTGCTGGTAAAGTAGTTACAGTGATGTATATAGTTTGTTCATTGTTGTTCAATACCCTACCGACCAAGCCAACCAGGTAGCTGTGCTGGTAAAGTAGTTACAGTGATGTATATAGTTTGTTTAGTTTGTTCATTGTTGTTCAATACCCTACCGACCAAGCCAACCAGGTAGCTGTGCTGGTAAAGTAGTTACAGTGATGTATATAGTTTGTTCATTGTTGTTCAATACCCTACCGACCAAGCCAACCAGGTAGCAGTGATGTATATAGTTTGTGCTGGTAAAGTAGTTACAGTGATGTATATAGTTTGTTCATTGTTGTTCAATACCCTACCGACCAAGCCAACCAGGTAGCTGTGCTGGTAAAGTAGTTACAGTGATGTATATAGTTTGTTTATTGTTGTTCAATACCCTACCGACCAAGCCAACCAGGTAGCTGTGCTGGTAAAGTAGTTACAGTGATGTATATAGTTTGTTCATTGTTGTTCAATACCCTACCGACCAAGCCAACCAGGTAGCTGTGCTGGTAAAGTAGTTACAGTGATGTATATAGTTTGTTCATTGTTGTTCAATACCCTACCGACCAAGCCAACCAGGTAGCTGTGCTGGTAAAGTAGTTACAGTGATGTATATAGTTTGTTCATTGTTGTTCAATACCCTACCGACCAAGCCAACCAGGTAGCTGTGCTGGTAAAAAGTAGTTACAGTGATGTATATAGTTTGTTCATTGTTGTTCAATACCCTACCGACCAAGCCAACCAGGTAGCTGTGCTGGTAAAGTAGTTACAGTGATGTATATAGTTTGTTCATTGTTGTTCAATACCCTACCGACCAAGCCAACCAGGTAGCTGTGCTGGTAAAGTAGTTACAGTGATGTATATAGTTTGTTTATTGTTGTTCAATACCCTACCGACCAAGCCAACCAGGTAGCTGTGCTGGTAAAGTAGTTACAGTGATGTATATAGTTTGTTCATTGTTGTTCAATACCCTACCGACCAAGCCAACCAGGTAGCTGTGCTGGTAAAGTAGTTACAGTGATGTATATAGTTTGTTCATTGTTGTTCAATACCCTACCGACCAAGCCAACCAGGTAGCTGTGCTGGTAAAGTAGTTACAGTGATGTATATAGTTTGTTCATTGTTGTTCAATACCCTACCGACCAAGCCAACCAGGTAGCTGTGCTGGTAAAGTAGTTACAGTGATGTATATAGTTTGTTCATTGTTGTTCAATACCCTACCGACCAAGCCAACCAGGTAGCTGTGCTGGTAAAGTAGTTACAGTGATGTATATAGTTTGTTCATTGTTGTTCAATACCCTACCGACCAAGCCAACCAGGTAGCTGTGCTGGTAAAGTAGTTACAGTGATGTATATAGTTTGTTCATTGTTGTTCAATACCCTACCGACCAAGCCAACCAGGTAGCTGTGCTGGTAAAGTAGTTACAGTGATGTATATAGTTTGTTTATTGTTGTTCAATACCCTACCGACCAAGCCAACCAGGTAGCTGTGCTGGTAAAGTAGTAGTTACAGTGATGTATATAGTTTGTTCATTGTTGTTCAATACCCTACCGACCAAGCCAACCAGGTAGCTGTGCTGGTAAAGTAGTTACAGTGATGTATATAGTTTGTTCATTGTTGTTCAATACCCTACCGACCAAGCCAACCAGGTAGCTGTGCTGGTAAAGTAGTTACAGTGATGTATATAGTTTGTTCATTGTTGTTCAATACCCTACCGACCAAGACCAGCTGTGCTGGTAAAGTAGCCAACCAGGTAGCTGTGCTGGTAAAGTAGTTACAGTGATGTATATAGTTTGTGTCATTGTTGTTCAATACCCTACCGACCAAGCCAACCAGGTAGCTGTGCTGGTAAAGTAGTTACAGTGATGTATATAGTTTGTTTATTGTTGTTCAATACCCTACCGACCAAGCCAACCAGGTAGCTGTGCTGGTAAAGTAGTTACAGTGATGTATATAGTTTGTTCATTGTTGTTCAATACCCTACCGACCAAGCCAACCAGGTAGCTGTGCTGGTAAAGTAGTTACAGTGATGTATATAGTTTGTTCATTGTTGTTCAATACCCTACCGACCAAGCCAACCAGGTAGCTGTGCTGGTAAAGTAGTTACAGTGATGTATATAGTTTGTTCATTGTTGTTCAATACCCTACCGACCAAGCCAACCAGGTAGCTGTGCTGGTAAAGTAGTTACAGTGATGTATATAGTTTGTTCATTGTTGTTCAATACCCTACCGACCAAGCCAACCAGGTAGCTGTGCTGGTAAAGTAGTTACAGTGATGTATATAGTTTGTTCATTGTTGTTCAATACCCTACCGACCAAGCCAACCAGGTAGCTGTGCTGGTAAAGTAGTTACAGTGATGTATATAGTTTGTTTATTGTTGTTCAATACCCTACCGACCAAGCCAACCAGGTAGCTGTGCTGGTAAAGTAGTTACAGTGATGTATATAGTTTGTTCATTGTTGTTCAATACCCTACCGACCAAGCCAACCAGGTAGCTGTGCTGGTAAAGTAGTTACAGTGATGTATATAGTTTGTTTATTGTTGTTCAATACCCTACCGACCAAGCCAACCAGGTAGCTGTGCTGGTAAAGTAGTTACAGTGATGTATATAGTTTGTTCATTGTTGTTCAATACCCTACCGACCAAGCCAACCAGGTAGCTGTGCTGGTAAAGTAGTTACAGTGATGTATATAGTTTGTTCATTGTTGTTCAATACCCTACCGACCAAGCCAACCAGGTAGCTGTGCTGGTAAAGTAGTTACAGTGATGTATATAGTTTGTTCATTGTTGTTCAATACCCTACCGACCAAGCCAACCAGGTAGCTGTGCTGGTAAAGTAGTTACAGTGATGTATATAGTTTGTTTATTGTTGTTCAATACCCTACCGACCAAGCCAACCAGGTAGCTGTGCTGGTAAAGTAGTTACAGTGATGTATATAGTTTGTTCATTGTTGTTCAATACCCTACCGACCAAGCCAACCAGGTAGCTGTGCTGGTAAAGTAGTTACAGTGATGTATATAGTTTGTTTATTGTTGTTCAATACCCTACCGACCAAGCCAACCAGGTAGCTGTGCTGGTAAAGTAGTTACAGTGATGTATATAGTTTGTTCATTGTTGTTCAATACCCTACCGACCAAGCCAACCAGGTAGCTGTGCTGGTAAAGTAGTTACAGTGATGTATATAGTTTGTTCATTGTTGTTCAATACCCTACCGACCAAGCCAACCAGGTAGCTGTGCTGGTAAAGTAGTTACAGTGATGTATATAGTTTGTTTATTGTTGTTCAATACCCTACCGACCAAGCCAACCAGGTAGCTGTGCTGGTAAAGTAGTTACAGTGATGTATATAGTTTGTTCATTGTTGTTCAATACCCTACCGACCAAGCCAACCAGGTAGCTGTGCTGGTAAAGTAGTTACAGTGATGTATATAGTTTGTTCATTGTTGTTCAATACCCTACCGACCAAGCCAACCAGGTAGCTGTGCTGGTAAAGTAGTTACAGTGATGTATATAGTTTGTTCATTGTTGTTCAATACCCTACCGACCAAGCCAACCAGGTAGCTGTGCTGGTAAAGTAGTTACAGTGATGTATATAGTTTGTTCATTGTTGTTCAATACCCTACCGACCAAGCCAACCAGGTAGCTGTGCTGGTAAAGTAGTTACAGTGATGTATATAGTTTGTTCATTGTTGTTCAATACCCTACCGACCAAGCCAACCAGGTAGCTGTGCTGGTAAAGTAGTTACAGTGATGTATATAGTTTGTTCATTGTTGTTCAATACCCTACCGACCAAGCCAACCAGGTAGCTGTGCTGGTAAAGTAGTTACAGTGATGTATATAGTTTGTTTATTGTTGTTCAATACCCTACCGACCAAGCCAACCAGGTAGCTGTGCTGGTAAAGTAGTTACAGTGATGTATATAGTTTGTTCATTGTTGTTCAATACCCTACCGACCAAGCCAACCAGGTAGCTGTGCTGGTAAAGTAGTTACAGTGATGTATATAGTTTGTTCATTGTTGTTCAATACCCTACCGACCAAGCCAACCAGGTAGCTGTGCTGGTAAAGTAGTTACAGTGATGTATATAGTTTGTTCATTGTTGTTCAATACCCTACCGACCAAGCCAACCAGGTAGCTGTGCTGGTAAAGTAGTTACAGTGATGTATATAGTTTGTTTATTGTTGTTCAATACCCTACCGACCAAGCCAACCAGGTAGCTGTGCTGGTAAAGTAGTTACAGTGATGTATATAGTTTGTTCATTGTTGTTCAATACCCTACCGACCAAGCCAACCAGGTAGCTGTGCTGGTAAAGTAGTTACAGTGATGTATATAGTTTGTTCATTGTTGTTCAATACCCTACCGACCAAGCCAACCAGGTAGCTGTGCTGGTAAAGTAGTTACAGTGATGTATATAGTTTGTTCATTGTTGTTCAATACCCTACCGACCAAGCCAACCAGGTAGCTGTGCTGGTAAAGTAGTTACAGTGATGTATATAGTTTGTTTATTGTTGTTCAATACCCTACCGACCAAGCCAACCAGGTAGCTGTGCTGGTAAAGTAGTTACAGTGATGTATATAGTTTGTTCATTGTTGTTCAATACCCTACCGACCAAGCCAACCAGGTAGCTGTGCTGGTAAAGTAGTTACAGTGATGTATATAGTTTGTTCATTGTTGTTCAATACCCTACCGACCAAGCCAACCAGGTAGCTGTGCTGGTAAAGTAGTTACAGTGATGTATATAGTTTGTTTATTGTTGTTCAATACCCTACCGACCAAGCCAACCAGGTAGCTGTGCTGGTAAAGTAGTTAAGTAGTTACAGTGATGTATATAGTTTGTTCATTGTTGTTCAATACCCTACCGACCAAGCCAACCAGGTAGCTGTGTGCTGGTAAAGTAGTTACAGTGTGATGTATATAGTTTGTTCATTGTTGTTCAATACCCTACCGACCAAGCCAACCAGGTAGCTGTGCTGGTAAAGTAGTTACAGTGATGTATATAGTTTGTTTATTGTTGTTCAATACCCTACCGACCAAGCCAACCAGGTAGCTGTGCTGGTAAAGTAGTTACAGTGATGTATATAGTTTGTTCATTGTTGTTCAATACCCTACCGACCAAGCCAACCAGGTAGCTGTGCTGGTAAAGTAGTTACAGTGATGTATATAGTTTGTTCATTGTTGTTCAATACCCTACCGACCAAGCCAACCAGGTAGCTGTGCTGGTAAAGTAGTTACAGTGATGTATATAGTTTGTTTATTATTGTTCAATACCCTACCGACCAAGCCAACCAGGTAGCTGTGCTGGTAAAGTAGTTACAGTGATGTATATAGTTTGTTCATTGTTGTTCAATACCCTACCGACCAAGCCAACCAGGTAGCTGTGCTGGTAAAGTAGTTACAGTGATGTATATAGTTTGTTTATTATTGTTCAATACCCTACCGACCAAGCCAACCAGGTAGCTGTGCTGGTAAAGTAGTTACAGTGATGTATATAGTTTGTTCATTGTTGTTCAATACCCTACCGACCAAGCCAACCAGGTAGCTGTGCTGGTAAAGTAGTTACAGTGATGTATATAGTTTGTTCATTGTTGTTCAATACCCTACCGACCAAGCCAACCAGGTAGCTGTGCTGGTAAAGTAGTTACAGTGATGTATATAGTTTGTTTATTATTGTTCAATACCCTACCGACCAAGCCAACCAGGTAGCTGTGCTGGTAAAGTAGTTACAGTGATGTATATAGTTTGTTTATTGTTGTTCAATACCCTGTGGACCGCCCAAGCCAACCAGGTAGCTGTGCTGGTAAAGTAGTTACAGTGATGTATATAGTTTGTTTATTGTTGTTCATTCAGATGATGGGGAGCTGAGTCACAAGGAATTTATATCTGTCATGAAAAATCAGCTTGTCAGAGGACTTGAGAATGTAAGTAATATTGCTTGCTATTACCAACGATGACTGCAAATATAGAAGTGATATTGCAGCTCTTGATCATGGACTATTGTAAACTACATGTAGCTGATGGAAACTATTAATAATAATGTACATGCAGCAGCAAAATAAGGAGCATTACAGCCCCATCTCTATTAAGTCCCATCTCTATTAATCCCGCTGTCTCTAATAAGTCCCATGTCTCTAATAAGTGCCCTGTCTCTAATAAGTGCCCTGTCTCTAATAAATGCCCTGTCTCTAATAAGTGCCCTGTCTCTAATAAGTCCCCTGTCTCTATTAATCCCTGTCTCTAATAAGTCCTGTCTCTAATAAGTCCCGTCTCTAATAATTCCAGTCTCTAAGATGTCCCCTGTCTCTAATAAGTCCCGTCTCTAATAAGTCCCGTCTCTAATAAGTCCCATGTCTCTATTAATCCCTGTCTCTAATAAGTCCCCTGTCTCTAATAAGTCCCCTGTCTCTAATAAGTCCCGTCTCTAATAAGTCCCCTGTCTCTAATAAGTCCCCTGTCTCTAATAAGTCCCGTCTCTAATAAATCCCTTGTCTCTAATAAGTCCCCTGTCTCTAATAAGTCCCCTGTCTCTAATAAGTCCCGTCTCTAATAAGTCCCCTGTCTCTAATATTATCATTTATAGGGATATTTTAATGGGTGGGGTAGATAGGTGTCTCCAATTAGTTTCTTGTAAAACTAGAAAACATGACACGTTAATAAAGTTATTATTATTATTATTATTATAAGTCCTGTCTCTAATAAGTCAAGTCCCCCATCTCTATTAATCCCCCTGTCTCTAATACATGTAAGTCCCCTGTCCCTAATAAGTCCCATGTCTCTAATTAGTCCCCTGCCTAGCGACTAACCATCTCTATTAAGCTCCCTGTCCCCTCAAAGATGCTTGAAGCAATGTCCCCTGGTGTGTACTACTCTTGGCATTACTGTGCCACCACCCGAGAGAAAAGTCGTGATTGCAATACACTTAGACGTCACTCAAAAACAACAATGTTGAAGAATTTGTCTTATCTGATATCTTGAGTCTGCTTTTCAAAGAGTCCCCTGTCCTCCACAGCCTAGTTTGTCACGCAATACGATGTGAGGAGACATTTATTCATGACTGTAGTGCTTGTATTTGCAGCCTAAAGACACAGGGTTTACAAAGCTGATTGCTGCCATGTGGAAATGTACCAAACACCAAACATATGAAATGTTCCATCCAAAGTCTACTGCAATATCTGACTATTAATAAATATCTATTTAATCAGTCATTGTCCATGGAATATAATTGAATGAATGCTGCAGTTGCTTTTCCATTCCCAAGAACACCTACATCCTTATTGTAATGAAACTTCGTCATCAAGCAAATGTCTTCAGTCATAAACATATGTGATTGTTTACAATATTTGTGTATTTTGTGGTTCGGACACACGATGCAACATTCCCTGCAACATGTATTGTTGCAGCGTTTTGTCAACCTCTGCAACATGTTGCGCGCAATATTGCCAGCAATGTTGCAGAAGTTGATTCGTGTCCTACTTCTGCAACATTGAGAGCAACAAATTACGTTGTGTGAGTGCGCGCTAGTCAATTGCGAGCAATTAGTTTCATGGGTGGACACACGCTGCAACAAAATTGCCAGTAATATTGCACGCAATGTTGCACCATGTGTCCGCACATTTAACTATCAATATTTGTGTTCTACTGAGGGCTGCATATCAAACTTTACATCAAATATCTTGTGTCTTACCAACTAGACGTCTTTAAACATTTCATTGCACCTGCTAGCTCTTCTATCATTAGTCTGTTAAATTGATGAAATATCCATAAACAAATAAATACAAATCAAATTAAGTTGTTGGAATGAATTATATTGTAGATGTTTACTTCCCTAGTCAGTAAGAATGAGGATTGATTGTATAGGATGTTTAATTGCCAACCATATTGAAATCATTGAAATAAACCAGTAGATTTATGGTTGGAACTTTACATGACAATGGTTTCTACTCACTGTACGTAGGTAGATACGCAGGTCACTGTACGTAGGTAGATACGCAAGTCACTGTATGTAGGTAGATACGCAAGTCGTAGGTAGTAGATACGCAAGTCACTAGGTAGATGCGCAAGTCACTAGGTAGATACGCAAGTCACTGTACGTATATACGCAAGTCACTGTAGGTAGATACGCAAGTCACTGTAGGTAGATACGCAATTCACTGTAGGTAGATACGCAAGTCACTGTAGGTAGATACGCAGGTCACTGTAGGTAGATACGTACGCAAGTCACTAGGTAGATACGCAAGTCACTGTAGGTAGATACGCAAGTCACTGTAGGTAGATACGCAAGTCACTCTAGGTAGATACACAATTCACTGTAGGCAGATACGCAAGTCACTGTAGGTAGATACGCAGGTCACTGTAGGTAGATACGCAAGTCACTAGGTAGATACGCAAGTCACTAGGTAGATACGCAAGTCACTAGGTAGATACGCAATTCACTGTAGGTAGATACGCAAGTCACTGTAGGTAGATACGCAGGTCACTGTAGGTAGATACGCAGGTCACTGTAGGTAGATACGCAAGTCACTAGGTAGATACGCAGGTCACTGTAGGTAGATACGCAAGTCACTGTAGGTAGATACGCAGGTCACTGTAGGTAGATACGCAGGTCACTAGGTAGATACACAGGTCACTGTAGGTAGATACGCAAGTCACTGTAGGTAGATACGCAAGTCACTGTAGGTAGATACACAATTGACTAGATAGATACGCAAGTCACTCTAGGTAGATACACAATTCACTGTAGGTAGATACGCAAGTCACTGTAGGCAGATACGCAAGTTACTGTAGGTAGATACGCAGGTCGCTGTAGGTAGATACGCAAGTCACTAGGTAGATACGCAGGTCACTGACCAATGGTCATCCCTCCCGCCCCACCCAATGGTCAACCCTCCCGCCCCACCCAATGGTCAACCCTCCCGCCCCACCCAATGGTCATCCCTCCCGCCCCACCCAATGGTCAACCCTCCCGCCCCACCCAATGGTCAACCCTCCCGGCCCACCCAATGGTCAACCCTCCCGGCCCACCCAATGGTCAACCCTCCCGCCCCACCCAATGGTCAACCCTCCCGCCCCACCCAATGGTCAACCCTCCCGCCCCACCCAATGGTCAACCCTCCCGCCCCACCCAATGGTCAACCCTCCCGCCCCACCCAATGGTCAACCCTCCCGCCCCACCCAATGGTCAACCCTCCCGCCCCACCCAATGGTCAACCCTCCCGCCCCACCCAATGGTCAACCCTCCCGCCCCACCCAATGGTCATGGTCCCTCCCGCCCCACCCAATGGTCAACCCTCCCGCCCCACCCAATGGTCAACCCTCCCGCCCCACCCAATGGTCAACCCTCCCGCCCCACCCAATGGTCAACCCTCCCGCCCCACCCAATGGTCAACCCTCCCGCCCCACCCAATGGTCAACCCTCCCCGGCCCACCCAATGGTCAATCCCTCCCGCCCCACCCAATGGTCAACCCTCCCGCCCCACCCAATGGTCAACCCTCCCGCCCCACCCAATGGTCAACCCTCCCGCCCACCCAATGGTCAACCCTCCCGCCCCACCCAATGGTCAACCCTCCCGCCCACCCAATGGTCAACCCTCCCGCCCCACCCAATGGTCAACCCTCCCGCCCCACCCAATGGTCAACCCTCCCGGCCCACCCAATGGTCAACCCTCCCGCCCCACCCAATGGTCAACCCTCCCGCCCCACCCAATGGTCAACCCTCCCGCCCCACCCAATGGTCAACCCTCCCGCCCCACCCAATGGTCAACCCTCCCGCCCCACCCAATGGTCAACCCTCCCGCCCCACCCAATGGTCAACCCTCCCGCCCCACCCAATGGTCAACCCTCCCGCCCCACCCAATGGTCAACCCTCCCTCCCAACCCCCCACCCAATGGTCAACCCTCCCGCCCCACCCAATGGTCAACCCTCCCGCCCCACCCAATGGTCAACCCTCCCGCCCCACCCAATGGTCAACCCTCCCGCCCACCCAATGGTCAACCCTCCCGCCCCACCCAATGGTCAACCCTCCCGCCCCACCCAATGGTCAACCCCTCCCGGTCCCACCCAATGGTCACCCTCCCGCCCCACCCAATGGTCAACCCTCCCGCCCCACCCAATGGTCAACCCTCCCGCCCCACCCAATGGTCAACCCTCCCGCCCCACCCAATGGTCAACCCTCCCGGCCCACCCAATGGTCAACCCTCCCGGCCCACCCAATGGTCAACCCTCCCCCTCCCGCCCCACCCAATGGTCAACCCCCGCCCCACCCAATGGTCAACCCTCCCAATGCCCCACCCAATGGTCAACCCTCCCGCCCCACCCGTCAACCCCCGCCCCACCCAATGGTCAACCCTCCCGCCCCACCCAATGGTCAACCCTCCCGCCCCACCCAATGGTCAACCCTCCCGCCCCACCCAATGGTCAACCCTCCCGCCCCACCCAATGGTCAACCCTCCCGCCCCACCCAATGGTCAACCCTCCCGCCCCACCCAATGGTCAACCCTCCCGCCCCACCCAATGGTCAACCCTCCCGCCCCACCCAATGGTCAACCCTCCCGCCCCACCCAATGGTCAACCCTCCCGGCCCACCCAATGGTCAACCCTCCCGCCCCACCCAATGGGTCAACCCTCCCCCCCACCCACCCAATGGTCAACCCTCCCGCCCCACCCAATGGTCAACCCTCCCGCCCCACCCAATGGTCAACCCTCCCGCCCCACCCAATGGTCAACCCTCCCGCCCCACCCAATGGTCAACCCTCCCGCCCCACCCAATGGTCAACCCTCCCGCCCCACCCAATGGTCAACCCTCCCGCCCCACCCAATGGTCAACCCTCCCGCCCCACCCAATGGTCAACCCTCCCGCCCCACCCAATGGTCAACCCTCCCGCCCCACCCAATGGTCAACCCTCCCGCCCCACCCAATGGTCAACCCTCCCGCCCCACCCAATGGTCAACCCTCCCGCCCCACCCAATGGTCAACCCTCCCGGCCCACCCAATGGTCAACCCTCCCGCCCCACCCAATGGTCAACCCTCCCCGCCCACCCAATGGTCAACCCTCCCGCCCCACCCAATGGTCAACCCTCCCGCCCCACCCAATGGTCAACCCTCCCGCCCCACCCAATGGTCAACCCTCCCGCCCCACCCAATGGTCAACCCTCCCGCCCCACCCAATGGTCCTCCCGCCCCACCCCTCCCGCCCCACCCACCCAATGGTCAACCCTCCCGCCCCACCCAATGGTCAACAATGGTCAACCGACCCGCCCCACCCAATGGTCACCCTCCCCCCACCCTCAACCTCCCCCACCCAATGGTCAACCCTCCCGCCCCACCCAATGGTCAACCCTCCCGCCCCACCCAATGGTCGCCCCACCCTCCCGCCCCACCCAATGGTCAACCCTCCCGCCCCACCCAATGGTCAACCCTCCCGGCCCCACCCAATGGTCAACCCTCCCGCCCCACCCAATGGTCCCGGCCCACCCAACCCTCCCCCCACCCAATGGTCAACCCTCCCGCCCCACCCAATGGTCAACCCTCCCGCCCCACCCAATGGTCAACCCTCCCGCCCCACCCAATGGTCAACCCTCCCGCCCCACCCAATGGTCAACCCTCCCGCCCCACCCAATGGTCAACCCTCCCGCCCCACCCAATGGTCAACCCTCCCGCCCCACCCAATGGTCAACCCTCCCGCCCCACCCAATGGTCAACCCTCCCGCCCCACCCAATGGTCAACCCTCCCGCCCCACCCAATGGTCAACCCTCCCGCCCCACCCAATGGTCACCCTCCCGCCCCACCCAATGGTCAACCCTCCCGCCCCACCCAATGGTCAACCCTCCCGCCCCACCCAATGGTCAACCCTCCCGCCCCACCCAATGGTCAACCCTCCCGCCCCACCCAATGGTCAACCCTCCCGCCCCACCCCAATGGTCAACCCTCCCGGCCCACCCAATGGTCAACCCTCCCGCCCCACCCAATGGTCAACCCTCCCGCCCCCACCCAATGGTCAACCCTCCCGCCCCACCCAATGGTCAACCCTCCCGGCCCACCCAATGGTCAACCCCTCCCGGCCCACCCAATGGTCAACCCTCCCGCCCCACCCAATGGTCAACCCTCCCGCCCCACCCAATGGTCAATGGTCAACCCTCCCGCCCCACCCAATGGTCAACCCTCCCGGCCCACCCAATGGTCAACCCTCCCGGCCCACCCAATGGTCAACCCTCCCCTCCGCCACACCCATGGTCAACCCTCCCGCCCCACCCAATGGTCAACCCTCCCGCCCCACCCAATGGTCAAACCCTCCCGGCCCACCCAATGGCCCACCCAATGGTCAACCCTCCCGCCCCACCCAATGGTCAACCCTCCGCCCCACCCAATGGTCAACCCTCCCGCCCACCCAATGGTCAACCCTCCCGCCCACCCAATGGTCAAAACCCTCCCGCCCCACCCAATGGTCAACCCTCCCGGGCCCACCCAATGGTCAACCCTCCCGCCCCACCCAATGGTCAACCCTCCCGCCCCACCCAATGGTCAACCCTCCCGGCCCACCCAATGGTCAACCCTCCCGCCCCACCCAATGGTCAACCCTCCCGCCCCCCACCCAATGGTCAACCCTCCCGCCCCACCCAATGGTCAACCCTCCCGCCCCACCCAATGGTCAACCCTCCCCGCCCCACCCAATGGTCAACCCTCCCGGCCCACCCAATGGTCAACCCTCCCGCCCACCCAATGGTCAACCCTCCCGCCCCACCCAATGGTCAACCCTCCCGTCCCCACCCAATGGTCAACCCTCCCGCCCCACCCAATGGTCAACCCTCCCGCCCCACCCAATGGTCAACCCTCCCGCCCCACCCAATGGTCAACCCTCCCGCCCACCCAATGGTCAACCCTCCCGGCCCCCAATGGTCAACCCTCCCGGCCCACCCAATGGTCAACCCTCCCGGCCCACCCAATGGTCAACCCTCCCCGGCCCACCCAATGGTCAACCCTCCCGCCCCACCCAATGGTCAACCCTCCCGCCCCACCCAATGGTCAACCCTCCGCCCCCCCACCCAATGGTCAACCCTCCCGCCCCACCCAATGGTCAACCCTCCCGGCCCACCCAATGGTCAACCCTCCCGGCCCACCCAATGGTCAACCCTCCCGCCCCACCCAATGGTCAACCCTCCCGCCCCACCCAATGGTCAACCCTCCCGCCCCACCCAATGGTCAACCCTCCCGCCCCACCCAATGGTCAACCCTCCCGCCCACCCAATGGTCAACCCTCCCGCCCCACCCAATGGTCAACCCTCCCGCCCCACCCAATGGTCAACCCTCCCGGCCCACCCAATGGTCACCCTCCCGGCCCACCCAATGGTCAACCCTCCCGGCCCACCCAATGGTCAACCCTCCCGCCCCACCCAATGGTCAACCCTCCCGCCCCACCCAATGGTCAACCCTCCCGCCCCAACCCTCACCCGCCCCACCCAATGGTCAACCCTCCCGCCCCACCCAATGGTCACCCTCCCGCCCCACCCAATGGTCCTCCAACCGCCCCACCCCACCCAATGGTCAACCCTCCCGGCCCACCCAATGGTCAACCCTCCCGGCCCACCCAATGGTCAACCCTCCCGGCCCACCCAATGGTCAACCCACCCAATGGTCAACCCTCCCGGCCCACCCAATGGTCAACCCTCCCGCCCCACCCAATGGTCAACCCTCCCGCCCCACCCAATGGTCAACCCTCCCGCCCCACCCAATGGTCAACCCAACCCCGCCCCACCCAATGGTCAACCCTCCCCGCCCACCCAATGGTCAACCCTCCCGCCCCACCCAATGGTCAACCCTCCCGCCCCACCCAATGGTCAATGGTCACCCTCCCGCCCCACCCAATGGTCAAACCCTCCCGCCCCACCCAATGGTCAACCCTCCCGCCCCACCCAATGGTCAACCCTCCCGCCCCACCCAATGGTCAACCCTCCCGGCCCACCCAATGGTCCCGCCCACCCAATGGTCAACCCTCCCGCCCCACCCAATGGTCAACCCTCCCGGCCCACCCAATGGTCAACCCTCCCGGCCCACCCAATGGTCAACCCTCCCGGCCCACCCAATGGTCAACCCTCCCGCCCCACCCAATGGTCAACCCTCCCGCCCCACCCAATGGTCAACCCTCCCGCCCCACCCAATGGTCATCCCTCCCGCCCCACCCAATGGTCAACCCTCCCGCCCCACCCAATGGTCAACCCTCCCGCCCCACCCAATGGTCAACCCTCCGGCCCCACCCAATGGTCAACCCTCCCGCCCCACCCAATGGTCAACCCCCCGCCCCACCCAATGGTCAACCCTCCCGCCCCACCCAATGGTCAACCCTCCCGCCCCACCCAATGGTCAACCCTCCCGCCCCACCCAATGGTCAACCCTCCCGGCCCACCCAATGGTCAACCCTCCCGCCCCACCCAATGGTCAACCCTCCCGCCCCACCCAATGGTCAACCCTCCCGCCCCACCCAATGGTCAACCCTCCCGCCCCACCCAATGGTCATCCCTCCCGCCCCACCCAATGGTCAACCCTCCCGCCCCACCCAATGGTCAACCCTCCCGCCCCACCCAATGGTCAACCCTCCCGCCCCACCCAATGGTCAACCCTCCCGCCCCACCCAATGGTCAACCCTCCCCGCCCCACCCAATGGTCAACCCTCCCGCCCACCCAATGGTCAACCCTCCCGCCCCACCCAATGGTCAACCCTCCCGCCCCACCCAATGGTCAACCCTCCCGCCCCACCCAATGGTCAACCCTCCCGCCCCACCCAATGGTCAACCCTCCCGCCCCACCCAATGGTCAACCCTCCCGCCCCACCCAATGGTCAACCCTCCCGGCCCACCCAATGGTCAACCCTCCCGCCCCACCCAATGGTCAACCCCCCCCCCCCGGTCAACCCTCCCACCCACCCAATGGTCAACCCCTCCCGGCCCACCCAATGGTCAACCCTCCCGTCAACCCTCCCGCCCCACCCAATGGTCAACCCTCCCGCCCCACCCAATGGTCAACCCTCCCCGCCCCACCCAATGGTCAACCCTCCCGCCCCACCCAATGGTCAACCCTCCCGCCCCACCCAATGGTCAACCCTCCCGCCCCACCCAATGGTCAACCCTCCCGCCCCACCCAATGGTCAACCCTCCCGCCCCACCCAATGGTCAACCCTCCCGCCCCACCCAATGGTCAACCCTCCCGCCCCACCCAATGGTCAACCCTCCCGGCCCACCCAATGGTCAACCCTCCCCGCCCCACCCATGGTCAACCCTCCCGCCCCACCCAATGGTCAACCCTCCCTCCCACCCCCCACCCAATGGTCAACCCTCCCGCCCCACCCAATGGTCAACCCTCCGGCCCCACCCAATGGTCAACCCTCCCGCCCCCACCCACCCAATGGTCCCCCCCCCCCGCCCCACCCAATGGTCAACCCTCCCGCCCCACCCAATGGTCAACCCTCCCGTCAACCCTCCCGCCCCACCCAATGGTCAACCCTCCCGGCCCACCCAATGGTCAACCCTCCCGGCCCACCCAATGGTCAACCCTCCCGGCCCACCCAATGGTCATCCCTCCCGCCCCACCCAATGGTCAACCCTCCCGCCCCACCCAATGGTCAACCCTCCCGCCCCACCCAATGGTCAACCCTCCCGCCCCACCCAATGGTCAACCCTCCCGGCCCACCCAATGGTCAACCCTCCCGGCCCACCCAATGGTCATCCCTCCCGCCCCACCCAATGGTCAACCCTCCCGCCCCACCCAATGGTCAACCCTCCCGCCCCACCCAATGGTCAACCCTCCCGGCCCACCCAATGGTCAACCCAACCGGCCCACCCTCCCGGCCCACCCAATGGTCAACCCTCCCGCCCCCACCCAATGGTCAACCCTCCCGCCCCACCCAATGGTCAACCCTCCCGGCCCACCCAATGGTCAACCCTCCCGCCCCACCCGTCAACCCTCCGCCCACCCAATGGTCATCCCTCCACCCCCCACCCAATGGTCCGCCCACCCAATGGTCAACCCTCCCGCCCACCCAATGGTCAACCCTCCCGGCCCACCCAATGGTCAACCCTCCCGCCCCACCCAATGGTCAACCCTCCCGCCCCACCCAATGGTCAACCCTCCCGCCCCACCCAATGGTCAACCCTCCCGGCCCACCCAATGGTCATGGTCCCTCCCGGCCCACCCAATGGTCAACCCTCCCGCCCCACCCAATGGTCAACCCTCCCGCCCCACCCAATGGTCAACCCTCCCGCCCCACCCAATGGTCAACCCTCCCGCCCCCACCCAATGGTCAACCCTCAACCCCGGCCCACCCAATGGTCAACCCTCCCGCCCACCCGTCATCCCTCCCCACCCCACCCAATGGTCAACCCTCCCGGCCCACCCAATGGTCAACCCTCCCGCCCCACCCAATGGTCAACCCTCCCGCCCCACCCAATGGTCAATGGTCCCTCCCGGCCCACCCAATGGTCAAACCCTCCCCGGCCCACCCAATGGTCAACCCTCCCCGCCCACCCAATGGTCAACCTCCCCGGCCCACCCAATGGTCAACCCTCCCGCCCACCCAATGGTCAACCCTCCCGGCCCCACCCAATGGTCCCGCCCCACCCAATGGTCAACCCTCCCGGCCCACCCAATGGTCAACCCTCCCGGCCACCCAATGGTCAACCCTCCCGCCCCACCCAATGGTCAACCCTCCCGCCCCACCCAATGGTCAACCCTCCCGCCCACCCAATGGTCAACCCTCCCGGCCCATGGTCAACCCACCCCCACCCAATGGTCATCCCTCCCGCCCCACCCAATGGTCCCTCCCGCCCCACCCAATGGTCAACCCTCCCGGTCAACCCACCCAATGGTCAACCCTCCCGGCCCACCCAATGGTCAACCCTCCCGCCCCACCCAATGGTCAACCCTCCCGCCCCACCCAATGGTCAACCCTCCCGCCCGGCCCACCCAATGGTCCCCCTCCCGGCCCCACCCAATGGTCACCCTCCCGCCCCACCCAATGGTCAACCCTCCCGCCCCACCCAATGGTCAACCCTCCCCCCCGCCCCACCCAATGGTCAACCCAACCGGCCCACCCAATGGTCATCCCTCCCGCCCCACCCAATGGTCATCCCTCCCGCCCCACCCAATGGTCAACCCTCCCGCCCCACCCAATGGTCAACCCTCCCGGCCCACCCAATGGTCAACCCCTCCCGCCCACCCAATGGTCATCCCTGGCCCCACCCAATGGTCCCTCCCGCCCCACCCAATGGTCAACCCTCCCGCCCCACCCAATGGTCAACCCTCCCCGGCCCACCCAATGGTCAACCCTCCCGGCCCACCCAATGGTCAACCCTCCCGGCCCCCCCAATGGTCAACCCTCCCGGCCCACCCAATGGTCAACCCTCCCGCCCCCACCCAATGGTCAACCCTCCCGGCCCACCCAATGGTCAACCTCCCGGCCCCCACCCAATGGTCAACCCAACCCGGCCCACCCAATGGTCAACCCTCCCGCCCCACCCAATGGTCACCCCACCCTCAACCCCCCCCCACCCAATGGTCGAACCCGGCCCCCCACCCCCATCCCCCGCCCCACCCAATGGTCAATGGTCATCCCTCCCGCCCCACCCAATGGTCAACCCTCCCGCCCCACCCAATGGTCAACCCTCCCGCCCCACCCAATGGTCAACCCTCCCGGCCCCACCCAATGGTTCAACCTCCCGGCCCACCCAATGGTCAACCCTCCCCCGGCCCCACCCAATGGTCAACCAACCCAATGGTCCCGGCCCACCCAATGGCCCAACCCCCTCCCGCCCCACCCAATGGTCAACCCTCCCGCCCCACCAATGGTCAAATGGTCACCCCAAACCTCCCGGCCCACCCAATGGTCAACCCTCCCGCCCCACCCAATGGTCAACCCTCCCGGCCCACCCAATGGTCAACCCTCCCGCCCCACCCAATGGTCAACCCTCCCGCCCCACCCAATGGTCAACCCTCCCGCCCCACCCAATGGTCAACCCTCCGGCAACCCCACCCAATGGTCAAACCCCAACCGGCCCCACCCAATGGTCAAACCCTCCCGCCCCCCCAATGGTCAACCCTCCCGGCCCACCCAATGGTCAATGGTCACCCTCCCGCCCCACCCAATGGTCAATCCCTCCCGCCCCACCCAATGGTCAACCCTCCCCCCACCCAATGGTCAACCCTCCCGCCCCACCCAATGGTCAATCCCTCCCCGCCCACCCAATGGTCAACCCTCCCGCCCCACCCAATGGTCAACCCTCCCGGCCCACCCAATGGTCAACCCTCCCGCCCCACCCAATGGTCAACCCTCCCGGCCCACCCAATGGTCAACCCTCCCGCCCCACCCAATGGTCATCCCTCCCGCCCCACCCATGGTCAACCCCTCCCGCCCCACCCAATGGTCAACCCTCCCCGCCCCACCCAATGGTCAATGGTCCCTCCCGCCCCACCCAATGGTCAACCCTCCCGCCCCACCCAATGGTCAACCCCTCCCGGCCCACCCAATGGTCAACCCTCCCGGCCCACCCAATGGTCAACCTCTAGCCCACCCAATGGTCAACCCTCCCGCCCCACCCAATGGTCAACCCTCCCGGCCCACCCAATGGTCAACCCTCCCGCCCCACCCAATGGTCAACCCGCCCCACCCGCCCCACCCAATGGTCAACCCTCCCGGCCCACCCAATGGTCAACCCTCCCGCCCCACCAATGGTCAATCCCTCCCCCACCCAATGGTCAACCCTCCCGCCCCACCCAATGGTGGTCCGCCCCACCCAATGGTCAACCCCGGCCCACCCAATGGTCAACCCTCCCGGCCCCACCCAATGGTCAACCCCTCCCGCCCCACCCAATGGTCAACCCTCCCGCCCACACCCAATGGTCAACCCTCCCGGCCCACCCAATGGTCAACCCTCCCGCCCCACCCAATGGTCAACCCTCCCGCCCCACCCAATGGTCAACCCTCCCGCCCCACCCAATGGTCAACCCTCCCCGCCCCACCCAATGGTCAACCCTCCCGGCCCACCCAATGGTCAACCCTCCCGGCCCACCCAATGGTCAACCCCCGCCCCACCCAATGGTCAACCCTCCCGCCCCACCCAATGGTCAAACCCTCCCGCCCCACCCAATGGTCAACCCTCCCGGCCCCCCAATGGTCAACCCTCCCGCCCCACCCAATGGTCAACCCTCCCGGCCCACCCAATGGTCAACCCTCCCGCCCCACCCAATGGTCATCCCTCCCACCCCACCCAATGGTCAACCCTCCGGCCCCACCCAATGGTCAACCCTCCGGCCCACCCAATGGTCAACCCTCTCCGCCCACCCAATGGTCAACCCTCCCGCCCCACCCAATGGTCAACCCTCCCGCCCCCACCCAATGGTCAAACCCTCCCGGCCCCACCCAATGGTCAACCCCCGGCCCACCCAATGGTCAACCCTCCCGGCCCACCCAATGGTCATCCCTCCCGCCCCACCCAATGGTCAACCCTCCCGCCCCACCCAATGGTCAACCCTCCCGCCCCACCCAATGGTCAACCCCCCCGCCCCACCCAATGGTCAACCCTCCGGCCCACCCAATGGTCAACCCTCCCCGCCCACCCAATGGTCAACCCTCCCGCCCCACCCAATGGTCAACCCTCCCGCCCCCCCACCCAATGGTCAACCCTCCCGCCCCACCCAATGGTCAACCCTCCGGCCCCACCCAATGGTCAACCCTCCCGCCCCACCCAATGGTCAACCCTCCCGCCCCACCCAATGGTCACCCAATGGTCAACCCGAACGGCCCACCCAATGGTCAACCCTCCCGCCCCACCCAATGGTGGCCCACCCAATGGTCATCCCTCCCGCCCCACCCAATGGTCAACCCTCCCGCCCCACCCCCAAACCCAATGGTTCAACCCTCCCGCCCCCACCCAATGGTCAACCCTCCCGGCCCACCCAATGGTCACCCAACCCTCCCGCCCCACCCAATGGTCAACCCTCCCGCCCCACCCAATGGTCAATCCTCCCGCCCCACCCAATGGTCAACCCTCCCGGCCCACCCAATGGTCAAACCCTCCCGGCCCACCCAATGGTCATCGCACCACCCTCCCTCCCCCCCACCCAATGGTCAACCGAACGCGGCCCACCCAATGGTCACCCTCCCGCCCCACCCAATGTCAACCCTCCCGCCCCACCCAATGGTCAACCCTCCCGCCCCACCCAATGGTCAACCCTCCCGCCCCACCCAATGGGTCAACCCTCCCAATGGTCAAACCCTCCGGCACCCCAATGGTCAACCCTCCC